>CM054131.1:30440444-31000444 GCA_028751855.1 Ambrosia trifida
AAGAGAGGAGAGAGAAGAGAGGAAGAGAGAGAGAGAGAGGAGAGAGAGAGAGAGAGAAGAGAGCCCCCACCTCCGGCCACCCCACCACCACCAACCGTAAACATTTCCGACGCTACATACTTCCCGATCCCAATCCCTTTTGACAACGAGTAACCCAAATCCCAAAATCATGTTCTCCGTTCACCGTCTTGGTCACCGACGTCGACGTCGTTGTCACCACGAAAAGCAAAATAGAAAACTCCAATCAGATTACTTAAGAAACCGATCAAATCGTACAAATCTTAGGGTTTAGAAACAAGATCGTCCAATCCCTAATAATACACCAAAATTAAGATCTTAGGGTTTACCCACAAAATAAAGACGAAGCTGGTGGTTGCAGGTCGGGTGGTGGGTGGTTGCAAGTCGGGGTGGTGGTGGTGGTGGTTAAGGTGGTGGTGGTGGTGGAGGTTTTTTTCTGCTTCTGCTCTACCTCTTTTCTCTTTCTGGTTGCAGGTTTGGGTAGTGGTGGTGGTTTCCGATGAAGGTGGGAAGAGGGCAGGGGGTTGGTTTGGGTTTTTATAATGGTTTGAATTTTAGGACTTCAAACGGTGGTTTCCGGTGAAGGTGGGAAGAGAGGGATGGGGGTGGTGCAGACGGTGGTTTCCGGTGAAGGTGGGAAGAGGGGGATGGGGGTGGTGCAGACGGTGGTTTCCGGTGAAGGTGGGAAGAGGGGGATGGGGGTGTGCAGACGGTGGTTTCCGGTGAAGGTGGGAAGAGGGGGATGGGGGTGGTGCAGACGGTGGTGCAGGGCGGTGATCCGCCTCTCGCTCTCTCTCTCTCTCTCTCTCTCTCTCTGAACTCCCCTCTCTCTGAACTCTCTCTTCTCTTTTTAAACAGATTTGTAAATGTTAATTTGTAATAATAATAATAATAATAATAATAAGTTTCAAAATGGTCCCTTAAGTTTTGTTTTTTACATTTTGGCCACAAACACTAACTGGGTTAGACCTCAGTTAGTTTGGGGGTGATAAAATCCAACAAGTTGAAAGTTGGGAGCTATCGCCCAAAGTGATAGTTGGGAGGTGCTATCCGTCAACAGGCGATAGTTGGGAGTATTAAAATCCATTTCCCTTTTTATATAAAGTTCATAGGGCTTTATTTGAACTGGGGTGTTTAACGAATCGAACTTCAAATACTCAAATATATAAAAACTAAATATGAACATGAAATTTAGATTCAATTCAAATCAAATCGAATTTTGAGTTTTTGTAATCTGATTTGATTACCTAACATAACACTTGTGATTAATTTGGCGATTGGTGTTTGTTGAGTTAAATGCTTAGATATTAAGAAAAAAGAAAGGTAAATGGAAGCAATGATGGATTGGGTGAGGGCATTTCATTGGTGTAAAGGTTTGTAGCTTTCCTTCAGCTGCACTGTTTGTTGGTCCTACGTAACAAATCCTATTAAAGTCACCAACCCCACATATAAACCGTGTATAGTATTTCTTTATAATAATTCATAGCTAGATTGGAAGATATAGCTCGTTCGAAAGTACTCATTTATAAATATGCTAAGGTGGCTTGGTCGGGTAAACGAGACGAGCTCGAGCAAGTTGAAGATGGCTCTTTGGCTCAGTTACATATATAAATAGGCCTACATAATAATAATGTTCATGAGCCTGTTTGAAAGTTGAAAGTTGAAACCATCCTAATATTGATTGTCTTTAAGGAGCTGTTATATGAGCCGGCGCTCGAGCTGAAATTTTAGAAGCGGGCTCGGCTCACTCGTTAAGCAACCTTGCAAAGATTCTAATCCTAATGAACCGACAATCGTGGGCCTGCAGATCCAACCCTTAGTTCTGGTTTAGTGGTGTTAATAATTGATTTATTTATGGATATGCCAAATATAGTTATTAATTTAATTTATCAACAATTTACCCTTGTTTGTCTTTTTTTTTTTTTTTTTTTTGAACGGCCAACCAAACTTTATATTGCAAAGCTAGCAAGAAAACTAGCGATCATACAATGCCGAAAGCAAAAAAACAAAACAATCCGAAGCAACTACCCCATACTATTCATATTAAATATACCCCAATCCTCCCACGACAAATCCGACATCTTACCCCTTTTCGATACCCACAAGTAACTCATAATTCTAATCTCTTCAAATACTTTTCGCGCCGAAAACTCTTTTTGATTGAACACAAGGTCATTGCGAGCCTTCCAAATACTCCATAATGTTGTCAAAATAACCCGTAAAAAGCCTTCCGGACTCTAGGCGCATTCCAAGCCGTCAAGTGAAACTTCAAAACATCTCGTACATGAAACGCATAAAGAAACGGGAGCTTACACCATACAAAAATCTGCTGCCATACCTCCAAAATCACCGGGCAGCCCGTAAACAAATGTTCTACCGACTCCAAATTCGACTCGCATATCTTACATAAGTGACCGTCCGTTTGAATGTTGCGCCTGGCTAACGCATCCATTGTAGGTAGTCAGTCCAAGAAAGACCTCCAAGCCACAACCCCAACCTTTATAGGAACCCAATTACACCATTCAAAAGTAACTTCGGTAATACATTTGTAGCTTGAAAAATGCATTTCTTGACATTTGCAACTGAAAATTCAGCATATCCTCCCATTAACCACTGCCACGAGTCCATTTCTTCAGACAGTACTACACCCGAGAGAATCCCCAATAGGCTGCTATACTCGGCATCTGTCTCTGGTGTAAAATCGTCGCCCAATTTCAATTAAACTGCGAGGATTGGAATCAGCAATAACTCTATCAGCAATGAAGCAATTCTTGTTTCCTCTGCTGCAAATAACCGCGGATATTTCCCTTGTAGAGGCATATCCGCAATCCACCAATCTCTCCAAAAAAAAGTATGGAACGACCATTCTTTACCGTCCTTTAATGCCCTTGTAGAATCTAAGTTATTCTATCCAACAAACCCAATACAGCCGCGATATTCTTCCAGGTGCTGGAAAGTGATAACTTCACTAGAACACAACTCCACCCCCTTCCACTCCCATGTATCGACCACACAACATTTCGCCATAAGTCACCTTGGCTAACCTTAAATCGCCACCACCATTTAGAAAGTAAACTTAGATTAGCATCTCTCAACGACCCCAACCCCACACCCCATACTTTTTCGGAGCCACGACTTTGTCCCACGCATACCAACTCATCTTGTCAACATCGTTGGTCCCACCCCAAAAAAAATTTCGACGCACCTTTTCTAATTGTTCAATCACTTGAAGAGGAGCCCGAAATAAAGAAAAGTAACAAAGTGGGAGTGAACTCAATACCGACTTCAAAAGCGTTATCCGACCACCATAAGAAAGACACTTAGACTTCCATGTTGATAGCCGCTTTTGTACCCTCTCAACCACCGGGTTCAAATTCCGACCAAGTTCATATTAGCGGCAATAGGTACACCTAAATGCATAAAAGGAAAACTGGCCGAGACACATGAATACTAGATGCAAGCGACGACACCTCATTATCTTCGACCCCTACACCATACAAACAACTTTTCCTCGGGGCTAATCTTCAAACCAGAAATCAAGAAAAAGCATCTAAGCAGACGCCTCAAGTTCAATGCATTAGTAAGCCGACCAATCCCGCAAAAAAATCACATCATCGCCATATAGAAAATGAGAAATAAGAGGCCCGTCCCTCCAACTCGAATACCATGAACACCCCCAATAAACAAGCTCTTCGAATACCCTTGTTTGTCTTAATCTTATTAATCTACAAAAGTTTCTTGTTTTTATTATTTTTCATAGATAAAATTTGAAAACATTGTTCTTAGTTTCATGGGGCGGGGGTGCTCCACTAAAACATTTTCAAATTCACTGATTTACACCATTGAAACCCGTTTTTTTTTTTTTTTTTTTTTGAGGCAACACTCCACGGATCCACTTTCAGCACTGCCACATCACTTCACTGAAACCGTTTTTTTAGAGGCAGCACTCCACGGATCCACTACCAACACTTGTGACCAAATCTGTAGGCCCCCGTCCCCTAAGATACATAAAATAGCTTTTAATGAAACTTTACATAATATGAAATAAAAGGGTGTTGCTAAATGTCACATTTTTATCTTGTTTTTACTGCCGCGTAAAGTTTTCAAACTTTGTTTGTTTGTTTTTTTTTTAATTTCACCTCCTTTAAGTTCTTAAACAACAAACAACTAAAAAAAACTATTTAACCAAAACTTATCCAAGATTTTAAAACTGTGATCATGGGAGTTTTTTTCCACACTAGTGTTGGTGGAGAAAATATTTACCAAATTAGTGTTTTTTAAAAACTATTTACCTAAATGGTGTTTTTTTCATCTATCTATTAATATATATAAAAGAATTTGAACATTGCTGACGTGGCGTGCAATGGTGCCTTCAACCTCTCCATGAAACGCCACGTGGCATCATAATTGAAATATTTAGTATTTTGAATTATTTCCTTTTTTTAATTAAATTGAGTTATTTTAGAAAAAAATAATTTAAAAATAAATTTAAAATTTTCTCTCTCATGTATCCTCCCATAATTTTTAAACGTTTATATCTTTTATATACGAGATTTTTTAAAGAAAAAAATTACACCAAATTAACGAGCGTTTTATTATCTTTCAAACGAGTACCATAGTTCTATATAAAAAATGGAGAAAAAATCGACTATTTTTTGTGGGTTTCGTTCATACAGGAAAAAAACACACAAGTGTTCATGTATTCATTAATCATGTTTTTTCTTTTAAACCAGGTTCTTATCTACGATGTTGAAAATCAACCCAATCGCCATGTTATCATTGGAATTTTACTAGGTATACTTCATCAAGAGAGGCTAGGAGAAAGAATCGGCCAACACTGCAACACATGGTGCACCTTATAGCAAGGTTATATTTTATTTAATTAATTACAAGAGTAATAATTATACTATTAGTATTAGTATTATTAGAATGGTTATATTTTTCAACCCCGGGACGCTGCTCGGGATGACTTGATAGTTGCTGAGTGGCGTTCAATGGTGGTCTCAACCATCTCTTGATTATGCCACGTGGCATAATGAGATGCAATGGTTACAACTTCCAACTTAAGTGTTTGTTTAGTTGATTAGGTTAGGAATTATAAGAGTCATTAGAATGTGAGAAATTAAAGAGATGTGATGAGTTTTTGAATAGTTGTAGCTTACATAAGTGATTCTTTAGATTATTAGGCTACTGGGTAAGCAGACATGAAAAACCTCATGTCTCAGTGCCACGTAGGCTGCCACATCACTCAGGTGGTGTCTCACTATTCTTGAGACATGGGTGGGGTGTGCAGACATGAAAAACCCCATGTCTCAATATGACCGTTGCAATTCAAAAAAAAAAAAGAAAAAAAAAAAGAAAATTTCCTATTCGTCCGTCTCAAATGTCTCTTCAAGGACGGGGGGACGGGGGTGTCCGAGACGGGGCAACTGGGGCGGTGTAGCAGGTGGGACGGGGGCGAAAAAGGTGGGACGGGGCTACTATGCTGTCTGCTCACCGATAAGCCTTACTGATTAGGTTTTAGATTAAGGAATATGAGTTATTACTGATTAGAATACTATGAATATGCAATGATTGAGAGATTTTGTGGTTAGTTAACTTGAGCCATTTGCAATAGGTTATCACGTAAAATAAGATTTTTCAACCCCGGGACCCTCCCGGGGTAATCAGCTAGTACATATAATAAACCAAAACCATTTTAATGACATGGCACTCAAAGAGGGTATTCTCTTCATTGTGTGTGTCATGTGTCATACCATGTGGCAAGGGCTTTATTTTAGGAAAAATAATAATTTAAAATTTAAAAACAATATTAGATTTTTATCTCTAATGTTTCTTCCCATAACTTTCAAACGTTAATATCTTTTATATAGGAGATTTTTTAAAGAAAAAAATTACACCAAATTAACGAGCGTTTTATTATCTTTCCAACGGGTACCATAGTGCTATATAAAAAACGGAGAAAAAAATGACTATTTTTTTGTGTGGTTTTGTTCGTACAGGAAAAAAACACAAAGTGTTTAGGTTATTCATTAATCATGTATAGGCAAGTCATTAGTTATGTTCAAACCAGTAAATATGAATTTTATTTACAACATATGTTAGCATTGGAGTTGTACATTGTTTTAGGTTAGGTTTTAATATTAGAGTTATTATACATTGTTTAAGGTTATGCACTAACAGTGGAGATACATTGTTAATTGTTTTAGGTTAAGTGCTACCCGAAGCTTTCCTGCATATAACTGTAAAACGCATTAGTCTATTTCAGATGTAAAATTGATATTTCAAATTAGATTTCTCAACCCGGGACGCTCCCGGGATATAATCTAGTTCCTTTTATATTTAAAACAAAATACTAGCTTTATTTTTTTGTTTTTGGCATTTAATTAACTCATTATCTATTTCTTTATTGTTATATTAAACTTGTTTATGTTTTAATCAATCAATCCAGTAACTTTTTTTCTTCTTTGAATATTTATATTGGTTTAATTTTTCTGTTCGCTTTAAAAAAATTTATTATAAATAATTAACAATCAATATCATTAATATATATTTATATTATATATTTAATTTTATGATGATCGTAAAAAATCATATTGAAAAGAATTTTAAAGATTATATTAATACATCAAGTATCGAATGAAATTGAAAAGAGAGAAAAAAAAGAAGACGGAAACGTAAAAATTGTGTTGATAGGCTTAGGGTGCAAACGAGTTGAGCCGAGCCCTAGCTTGACCAGGCTCGAGCTCGATTGACTTATAAGAGCTCGAGTTCGGCTCGTAGACAAATTGTCAAGCTCGAGCTCGGGCTCGTCTCATTTATTATCTATTAGTTAATACATTGAATAAAAATAATATAAATAATAGCTTGTTTAGAGAAATTGTCAAGCTCGAGCTCGGGCTCGTCTCATTTATCTCTCTCATGTTTCCTCTCATAACTTTTAAACGTTAATATCTTTTATATACGAGATTTTTTTAAGAAAAAAATTAACCAAATTAACGAGCGTTTTATTATCTTTCCAACGAGTACCATAGTGCTATATAAAAAACGGAGAAAAAAAACGACTATTTTTTGTAACCCGACAGGTATTGTGTCAGGTTTGGAATTAATTTAAAAAAAATTATGGGTTTGGGTCGGGCCTGGGATTAGGTGATACCCGGCCCAATTACCCTTTTTTATATTAAAATATGATAACTTATGGCAGAGATTTGTTTAAAATAATAATAATAATAATAATAATAATAATAATAATAATAATAATAATAATAATTATATTCACTTTACTTAGATTTCTCAACCCGGGACGCTCCCGGGGTATAAGCTAGTGTATTAAATAAAGAAATTAAAGATTCGAAGATATTAAAAATATATATTGAAATGCTTGAAAATTATATAATTAAAGAATAAAAAAATAATAGATATTGAATGATCGGAATATATAAAAAGAAGTTTGATATGTTCGTAGGAATCAAAAGGCAAATACAATATAAACAAAAAACACCATATTGGTAAATAGTTTTTAAGAAACACCATTTTAGTAAATACTTTTTCCACCAACACTAGTTAAGGAAAAAACTCGTGATCATGGATTGTTGTCTCTTTCACACATCGTCTTCTCCAAATAAATACTTTCTTGAACCGATCTTCGATCAACCTACCCATTGTTCGGATCACTGTGTGCAACTACTACTTCACGATAAATAAATGTTTCACCTTACTTGTTTCCACGATTAACACATATGTTCCGTCAATTGACTACATTAACATTTGTTTGTCTAACTCACCTTAACTTTTGCTACTTTTGACTGTTAATTTGTGTTATTTTGTTAATAATGCGATTTAATCGTATGTTATTGATTTGATTGTGGGATAGAACATGGCTAGGACCCTTCTCCACGGAGCTCTTCATGCCATGATCTATGGGGTTTATAGGAATCATGGCTATGGTGGTAGAAAACTAGAAATAATATATTTGGGATGGTATTTTTATTTTGATTTGTTTCCAGGTAATAAATTTTGAGATATAAAAAAACTAGGAGATAACTACATAGATAGTCCTTATGGTTTATAGAAAGTAACAACATAGAGTACTAACTTTATGTTTTAACATGTTAAGGGTTTATGGTTTCAGTTTTGTAACATGTTGGGGTACTAAGACTAACTCCGTTAGTTTTTCTAGTTAAATTTTGATCAAATGACTAAAATGCCCAAGAATAACTAGATGGGTCATTCTTGTAATTAATTCTATTTGATTTACAAGGATAGTTTTTGCAATTTATTGAAATTAGAATTACCTATTGATATTATTAAATTTAAAATATTTAAATTTTTAAATTTTAATAATATACTTAATTAAATAATTATACTATCCACATTTTAATATTTTTTTTATAAAACAATACTTTTATCCATATAAACCACCACCGATAAGCCTAATTCGTATCTACCATCAAGCACCACGTCAACTCTCATCTCCATCGCCATTGCCGCCGTGCGTTATCTATATTTGACAAGATCATCTATATTTTTTAATATATAGAATTATGTATTAATATTATTAAAACTTAGAAATTTCAAATTATAAAAATATACAAAATCAAATAATTATAATATATACGTTTTAGTATATATTTTTTTATTAAACAATACTTATACCCACATAAAGCATCGCCAATAAGCCTAATTCGTATTTTCCATTAAGCACTACATATACTCCCATCTCTACTGCCATTGCTGCCATGCATTATCTATATTTGACAAGGTCGTCTATATTTTTAATACATAGAATTATCGATTAATATTATTTAAAAACTTTAAGTTATAAAAATATATTAAATTGAATAATTATACTCTATGCGCTATAATAATATTAATAACTAAGGGACGGTTCATTTCAGAATATGTTTTAATGCGAGAAGAAGATTAATCATTCATTTTTATCACTTTTAAAAAAATATGAACATAAGAAAATTGTTGAAATATGTTGTTTATTCATCTCTCTTGAAAATAAAACAAATATATGAAGGAATTTCATTAATTTATATAACTTACACATGTACAAATTTTGTGTAAGAACATTACCTATGCATAATATAACACATGTGTAGGAAAAATGCTTAAACCTTAAAAAAACATTTGATTGCATAAATTTAATGAGTTTTTGTATATATAACATAAACAATGATATAAAAAAAGTTTTAACTTAAAAAATATATGAACTATTACTAATAAAAAGTAAGATTTAGGTTTTTCTCGCACTTAAACACCATTCTGAAAATAACCTAACACTTAATAACTAATTCTACATCAAGAAACACATCAACTCTATGCGTTGTAACATAGATAACTAATGGCAACAATGGCAGTGGAGATGAGAGGTGATGTGGTGCTTGATAACAGATACAAGTTACACTTATAGGCGGTGGTTTATACGGATAAAATTATTGTTTTATAAAAGATACATACTAAAATGCAAAAAGTATAATTATTTTAATTAATCTATTTTTATAACATCAAACTTTTATGTTTTAATAATATTAATATATAATTCTAATTTCAATAAATTGCAAAAATTATCCTTGTAATTAAATAGAGTTAATTACAAGAATATCTAGTTATAATAGGGCATTTTAGTCATTTTATCAAAACTTGACTAGAAAAACTAACGGAGTTGGCCTTAGTACCCCAACATGTTACAAAACAGAAACCATAAACCCTTAACATGTTAAAAAATAAAGTTAGTACCCTAAGATGTTACTTTCTATAAACCATAGGGACTATCCGTGTAGTTCTCTCAAAAACTAGTGATGTATTGCATTCCATTCGTTTGTGTTCATTTAGCCGAACTAGTGGACACATCCCTAAATTTTTAACCTAACAAACATATCAAAATAAATATAAGTTCTCATATATAGGGGCGAGTTCAAGGGAGTCTAAAAAAATGAAGAACCGGAGAACCACTAATTTGACATGTTAAATACAAATAAAAATAAAAAAATCATTTTAAATTAGAGAAAAAAAATCATTTTTCCATATTTTTTCGAAGTTAGCATATAAACATACTAGTTTATCCCCGGACGTGTCATGGGATAAACAAATTTAATATGAAATGACAGAATGTGTGTATCATAAAAAAAATAGGCCGCTTTTTCAAAAACTTTATTTTTTTATTTTTTTTGTAAAGGTTTAACACTCAATAACTCATAAAACCTTCTTCTAATTCTACGTGTGCTCCTATTGCTCGAGTGAAGTCTCTATGTGTAAACATGATTAATGGATTACCAGAACTCATTGTGTTTTTTTCCCTGTATGAACAAAAACCAATTAAAAAACTCATTTTTTTTCATTTTTTGTATAGCACTATGATACTCGTTCAAAAGATATAAAATGCTCGTTAATTTGGTGTAATTTGTTTTTTTTTTAAATCTCGTATATAAAAGTTATTAACGTTTAAAAATTGTGAGGGAAATCATGAGAGAGAAAAAGACTTTTAGACAATGTTTTAAAAACCGGTAAATACCGGCCGGTTATACCGGTATTACTGTTTTCGGATTGAAATCCGGTAAGAAACACTCCTGTAAATCTGGGAAACGATATCGATTTTACACATCCGCTAAAATCCGACATACCGGTTTGAACTGCTATACCGGTACCGGCATGGATTAATTTTTGGGTTTTTTTTAGATTATTTTTTTTATTAAGGAATAACTTTGAAAAAAATAAAAAAACTTTAGATTATCTTTTGGATTATTTTTTTAACTATTGATTAACTTTTTGATAGTATTTTAGTATGTAATTATGTATTTTGATTACTTTTTGTGTTAGTGTTCTAATTTATAAAATTATATAGCTAACTAATTAATCCGGTTAAACCGCATGGTACGACGCAGTTAATTAAAAAAAACCGGTTTTTAAAACATTGCTTTTAGAGGGAAATAAGAGGAATGTCATGTGTCACTCAAGGTTTTTTTTTTTTTTTTTTTTCCTTTTTAACAATCATACATAGTGTCACGTGGCACACCCAAGGGGGTGGATGACCTCATTGAACGCCATATCAGCAAACGAGACTTTTTTTATTAGAAATATAGACGTATATAAGCCGTTTTTAAGGATGTAAGTATTTTATTACTTAGCATACAAAATTATATATACTCAACCACTGTCGGCTCAACCTTTGTAGAGGCTTAAAGCAAACTCAAAAAATAAGGCCTTCTCAAAGTCATTGTACTCTTAACACAACAACTTTCACAGACGCTGTTTGAATTAAAAGTGTTTGTTTTAACTTAAAAACAAACAGAGTCTGTGATTTTTTTTAACGGCAAACAGCGTCTGTGATAAAGAGGGTGTTTGGGTATACTTATTTACACCTCCTTATAACTTATTACTTATTCAAGAAGTTGATGAGTTAATAAAGTGTTTAGAAAAGACGACTTTTAACTTTTACTTATGAGTTTTTAAAACACGAAAAATGAGTTTTTGAACAGTAAGAAGAGTGTGACTTTTCAAAACTCTTTAGGGTGGACGGGGTGGTCCGTTATGGCCACCCCGTGATCGCCATGATCGTCGCAAACACCGACCCTCTCACTGAATCACGACCACAATAGGATTAGATTGTGATTGCTATCACAATGTTATTCTTTCTCATCCTCTCCACAATGGCTATCACTTTGTTTAATTTTTTTAATTAAAACAAAAAACATTACATAAACACAATTAAAATAACAATTAACCTAAAATTTTACATAAAACTTAAACATTAACCTAAATTAAAACATTACATAATTTTAAATTACTTATTAAAACCTAAATTACTTAATTAAGCATTACATAATTAAAGCTAAATTACTTATACGGAGAGTAGTTATCCAAATCCTCCGGTCTATACTCCGGCGACGACACAGAACGATCGCTATCACGAGCATCCGACATAGCATCGGAGCGGATGCAGTCAATGTCAGGACTTGGAAGATAGCCGGTTAACATCAAGCCGTTTGAAAAGTAGTCGTTTGAATATTATTATTAATTTTTAATTATTTTATTATTATTATTTTATCATTTAAAAAATTTTAAAAATTTTCTTTTTATGTTTTTAATATTTTTTTTTTATGTTTATTCATGTAAGTTCTAATGTAATGTTTATTTATGTAAATTTTAGTGTAATGTTTTTATTTTTATTTAAAAGAAATTTAAGTGTGATTATAGCGTCCTTCACGGGTAGCTCAGTTGGTGAATGGACCTAGGATCCCTTTTGGGGGTCCCGGGTTCGATTCCGACGAGGGACATAATGAGAAAACTCCTGGCCTATGGTCCCGAGTTCGAGTCCTGATCTTGCCCGGGTTTTACCAACCTTTCACCGTCGTGCCTACGGGCGGGTGAGGGGTTGGGTTTTCCCCGGTTTCGAGAGCTACACGGGCGGGCCTGACTACGCCAGCCGCCCGAGGTACGTATGGGCCCTCCATTTGGTTGGTCGTGGGGGTCTGTCCATAGTGTGGAGACTCCACTGGGTAGTCAGGCAGACATGTTTGTTTAGGCCTGTAAAGAAACCGAACAAACACGAATACAGGCGTGTTCGTGTTTGTTCATTTAACTTTAACCGAACACGAACACGAACACATACTTAACCAAAGGAAATAAATAATACAAATAAAGTTAAGTTTAATTAAACGAACATAAATGAACGAACAAAATGTGTGTTCATGTTCTTTCGTTTAATTAAACGAACAAAAAATTGTGTTCGTATTCGTTCATTTATTTAAATAAACGAACATAAACGAATTTCCCGCAAAACAATTCATGAACGTTGGATTCGTTTACAGGCCTATGTTCGTTGGCTGTTCAAATAAAAAAAGGTGTGCTTATAACATTTCACTATGGTGTGATTCTATCTAGGGCTGCAAACGAACCGAACGAACACGAACAAGGCCTTGTTCGTGTTCGTTTGTTAAGAAAATTATGTGTTCACGAACACTTCATGAACACTTACCGAACGAGATTTTCTGTTCGTGTTCGTTTGTTAAGAAAACACTCATGTTCGTGTTCGTTTGTGTTCGTTTGTTAATTTTGTTCATGAACGCACACGAACACAAATGAACACAAACGAACATTAATGAACATAAACAAGTGTTCATGAACGCAAATGAACACAAAGAAGTGTCCATGAACATAAACAAACATAAACGGACATATATTAACTTTTGAAGAACATCAAATTCAAATACATTAAGACATTAACTAGCTCCACCCAAAATATAACCTAATTGTCCAAACATACTTAATACTAGAGAAGGGCGCTGGAGTTGGATGGCAGAGGGCGTTGGAGGTGGAGGGCATCAACGCTGAACGTGGAAATATATAATGAGTTTGGATACAAAAAGTATGTTTATTGATCTTATATAGTCATATATTTACCTCATATATATTATTATAGGGTAAAATAAATAAAAATAAAAGAGTATAAAAAAGTATAAAAATTAAAAACCTTAATAAACTATCGAACATAAACGAACACGTTACCGAACGTTCACGAACATAAACGAACGAACGCGACCTCCGTTCATGTTCGTTTAAACGAACGGAATTTTTTGTTCGTGTTCGTTCCTTTATTAAACGAACGAACACAAACGAACTTCCCGTCAAACAGTTCATAAACTGTTCGCTAAAAGTTCAATTCGTTTGCGGCCCTAATTCTATCACCCACCACCCATCCACCCAAGTCCTAAGGAGGAGGTCCCAAACACTCTTAACGAGAGTTTTTGTTGAGATTACGAAACCCTAACGACTCCAAAGACCTACGACATCTTAATTCAAACCCCAATTTGGAGGAGGTATTATTTTCTTCATCTTTGACTTCTCATTTTGCTTTTTCTTAATTATTATTATTATTATTATTATTATTATTATTATTATTATTATTATTATTATTATTATTATTTGCTAGTATTGAATCCATGTTTCAGTTTAGGGCTTATAGTGTTTTATATAAATGAAAAGAGGCTGTAATGTCATATCTGATGATTTCAGGATTTGAAAAGCTATATCTGCCCTCTTTGCTTCAATATTCTAAATGTCAGACAACATACCCTTTGAAATCCAAGTGGAAATCATGCATAGGCTTCCTGTCAAATCCTTGATTCAGTTCCGGTCCGTCTCCAAGACCTGGAAGTCTATGATTGATAGCTCTCGTTTCATCGCTGAATATAGCAGCCAACACACGCACATGCGACATATGCTTGTACGGTATGAAAGTCTAACGGACGATAGAGAAAGATATGTTTCAATTGTTGACGATGATACTTTCCCAACCCATAGAGTTTCCCTCCCTCGTCTCTGTATGTATGAGCATTATAGTATAGTGGGCTGCTCTCACGGCCTATTTTGTCTCTATCGACTTGGCCCTGAGGATGACCCCTTCTCTGAAACGGACAAGGCTGTTCTCTGGAATCCGTCTATTAGGAAAACAGTTGAGGTTGTTGTGCCTAATGTGGCAAATGGGGAAACATATGAAACTGTTTTCGGTTTTGGGGTTTGTCGTGAGACTAATGACCCTAAAATTGTCAAGATTACGCATATTGTTAGTTGGAGTGACGTAGAAAGTGCAAGTTGCATCCCTTGGCAAGTTGAGGTTTTTACATTAAGCACAGGGACCTGGAGACGTCTAGATGGCGATCTCCCCCGTAAGTTGGTCTGCTTTGGTTTTGATCTGCCAGATTGTTCAATAGATATAGACGGGGTTATTTATTGGTTAGCTACTGACAAGGTTACCTCTTGTAATTTGATTATTTCGTTTGATATCGCAAGTGAAGGATTTGGAGAAGTAAACCTCCCAAATGGGTTTGCACACACTCCGTTTAGACATTACTTCTCCTTGTTTAAACTAAGGGAGTCTCTTGTTTTGCTTGATGATGTTCATGAAGTTAAAAGAATGGCGTACGATGTATGGGTGATGGAGGGTGGTGTTACAAAATCGTTTACAAAGCTATCCACCTTTAATCTTAACAAGCACCCGCTAGATAGTGCACATCCAATGGGATTTAGAAAGAGTGGTGAACATATAATCATATTTGTAGAAGACAAACGTGGACGTCTTGTTGTTTATGATCCCCACTTAAAGCGCACAGATAATCTTGGGATTGATGGATTGTGGTATACATTTTTTGTGCATCCCTACATGGAAACACTATTGTTGCTTGATCAGCCTAGTCGTATAGTTCATAATTAATTGGAAACCCAAATAAAAGGAACCAAAGACTGGGCGATGGGGAGCATATCGGGTGTCGGGTAAATTATACCATGTCCTATGGTTGCATTTTCAGGTAATTTTATTGTTTTTAGTTTTGCTTTGCAAAGATTATATGTAACTATGGATGATTGAATTTGATGATATTATATGGCTAAACAACTTGATTTTTTAGCTGAATTGAACTACTATTAGCCTCTTTAGATTATATTTATCATGTGCATCCCAATTAACACCTGTTGTGTACTGTTTATATCGCTGCCTCGCTGGCATTTCGATAATACAGTTAACCTCTTTAAATTGTATTTACTGACATGAGATTATTAGAGAGATGGGTTGAAACATTTTATAAAATGCGCTTATCAGCAGCCTTCATGCAGCAGCTGCTACTACTACTACTACTAGGGATTCCAACCATGACTTCAATTCCAAACATAAAGCACCATAATGCTTTACTTTGAACGTTTAGTGTTAAAATATGTTGTTTGCTTTTGATCAGGCTGGAAAAATTCCCCACATTTGCTGAATTCATATGCATTTAATCAACAAGAAAAACAACAAATTAGTAAGATCAATCATGTGTAAAACTTTTAATAATTATATTACTTACATTATATACGGTTCTTGAATTTTGTTCGACCGTTAACTTTTATTGGCGAAAATTACCTGAAGATTGGTTTGATAACTAGTAAATGTATCCCGAGCTTCGTCGCGGGTTTTGCCATATAGGTCTAATCAATTTGTGCCAAAGAATTTACTTCAAGAATCTACTGAAGTAAATGGGATGCAGGAAGATAGCAACAAAGAAAGAACTACGGTCAAACTCATATCAAATAATGTTAAAATCAAAATTTTTTAATATGTGGTCCACCATTTATATCTTATTACATGGGTTAGATAAAAATAGGTAAATAATAAGAGTTGTTACTTTTTTTTTACGGCGAATTACGACAGCAGACGATCGGTTCGCACTGCCACGACAACAACCTAGACCAAGGTCTGCCCCTCAGAACTTACGTTGTCTTAACCGGGACCGCGTCTTTGGGGTATATCACACTTGGTCTACGTCGTCCTCCCGGAAACCGTACCGCCTCTACACGTGCGCTAGAGTAACGGCCGGATTAAAACCGGGGGTGGCTCAGGATCGAACCAGGATCACAACGGACCGAGGCTCATCACCATCATTGCCTAATGTCCCTCAAATGACGCCCGTGGAGATCGAACCCGGGTCTCTCAGAAGGAGAGGCCGGTCGCCTATCAATAAGAGTTGCTACTTGAAAGCGCAAAGAATGAACCTAGCAAAACACTTTCAAGACAGATTATTCAAAAGTAATTTCATTGCAGAACACTAAGGTTCGGATCTATTTTAACATCGTAGAAATATGATCACATCACCATGGTAAAACAACAGCCAACTCACAGGATTTTTTTTATGGGATATAGTGGTGACTATTAAATAAATTTTGATTGAAAAGGTGTAAAATGATAAAGAAATGTGAAAATGCTTGGTATTTAAATTGAAAAATGAGGTTTATATATTTATTTTAATCATGCAACAGTCACTTTTTTTTTTACCATTATACACTCACACATCATCGTGTACCACCACCCGCCCCTTACCCGAAGAGGCAGACAGTATAGCCGTGCGGGTAGGGGTACCCACTATCCAAACCCGCATTCACACTACCCTAAGCCCTTTGAATATTAGGTTCTCATTTAGACAATGTTTACAAACCTTTTAGTAAATAGCTCCTAACAAATCTGACTATAGAATCTTGGTTGAATCAAGGGGTGTTTATCATGTTAGTTCTTCTATTATCAGGTTATTCGGGTTTTCTATTAGTGAAAACATTACCCGATAACCGAACCAATTAACTATATCGGTTTTGGGTTTAATCCTTATTCAGTTTTAGGTTTTTCGGGTCGATTTAAATGGTTATCGGTTAAATGGTTTGAGTGTGGGAACTGCATATTTCTTGCCACACAACAAAAACAAAAGCTAGAACTTAATGGAATTTAATCTTAGTTGTAGACTCTTGATCTCACGATATTTTCTTATACAAAAAATTATGCTATCCTCTTAAACGTACTTCAGATCATAGATGATTGAAACATAATAGGATGAATAGGTAAGGTTTCTATATGAAGAGGTCTTAGACCTGAAATTATAAATTTTCTACACTATCTTAATTTATAATGCATATAAACATTACTAAAACATGATAAAACTTTTGTGTAGCTGGCATAAGGTATGAGAATTTTATAATGCGTATAAAAACCTACCGGTTCGGTTTGGAACCGAGTTAAACAATTCTCGTGTAAACGGTTCTTGCCGGAACCGGTTGTCAATTAAATCCTAAAACTAACAATTAAATCAAAGGCAGCTTTAGTAAACTAAAGTGTGGTGTCCTACTCATATTACGGACCTATGATACATGTTTAGTAGTGCACGATACCAACCACATATATGCAATGATTGTAATTTTGACACTACGAATGATATATGTCATGCATTCCTAATGTCACATGTTTTTTGCCGCAAGTTACACAAAAACAATAGAAATGTAAGTTGTCCGGTCATTGCATATCTACATAACTGTGCCATTGAAGGCACATTGCTAAAAGATAAAGTTCATTTACATGACAAAAGCATATAATAATAATATGATATTGTATACACTATCATATGAAGGTCACTGTCCATTTAGAAATTAAAAGTTGTGATTTCTAAGTTTGTAATAGACCTGCCCAACAATTAAAAAATTGCCTAATGTAGCCAGTGAGTCGAACCATTCCGCCCACTTTGCTGCTGGGTAGACTTATATATATGAAAAGGGTTTATATTATAAGTATTATTATGACAGTTTTAAAACTCATACAAGTTTAGTAGAGATAAGATTATTCATTGTGGTAACATAAATTATTATCTTTCATCGCCATTATATGAAATTTGTTCAAAAATATTGTTAATCCGTGTGTTTTTTTTAGTTTGGGTAAGTTCCATTTTCATATAAAAGTTGATTATCTTCTATGGGCATTTAGGGAATAAAAGTGGTAAAATTTAGAAAAATGTACAGAAACCCTTGGTATGTCATCTTAACTTTGGACAATTTGAACATATTTGCTCATATCTCCTCTTTTATAATGTAGTATAGATATGATCTCACGTAATTAATGTTTTAGTTGTATCAACCTTATCATGGTATATGATTTCACAAAATTAATTAGCCCAACTTCATTAACTTATGTCAACTTTATTAGCGCAACCTCATTAAGTTAGTTAGACGAAATAAGTAGGCATGTAAACAAACCGAACGAATACAAACAAAAGCATGTTCGTGTTTGTTCATTTAATTTTAACCTGTGACATCCGTCACTTTTATCACTATTATTATTATATATATATACATTTTTTTTTATATCGTACCACCTATCTTGTACGCCACATTTTATCCGCATCTATAATAATCATAATAATAATAATAATAATAATAATAATAATAATAATAATAATAATGATAATAATAATAAAAATAAAAATCAGATTTTATTTTGAAACATAACATGTTATTTCTTTGGACCCAAGACAAAACAAAACCCACTCTCCTTAGTGATAATTTTCTGAGCCCACTATATAGATCCATAACGTTTAACCCAATAACCCAACCATTTCATCTCTTTTGTTACTGCTGAGCCCAACCGCAGAAGCCCAGTACTCGGCCCACCAGACCAACCCATCAGGCCCAAGCCCACTCCTCCTTCCCTTACCTTTAAAAAAAAAAAAAAAAAAAAAAGGTTGCCTCTGCCAAGGATCGAACCCGGGCAGAAGCCGGTTCAAGCCTTAACACCCCCAACACAACCACTAAGCCACGAGACCCTTGTTGAACACATATGGAATTTCAAACCCTTTATACACTAATATGGCAACTCCTCTTCTTCTTCCCTGTTACCCACGTCGATCAGCAGACCAAACAAAAAAAAATAACCGACCCGGTTATCGAAACTCAATTATAGGCGTAAATCTGGAAACCATGTTGACTAATTTAACACCTACATTATTGCAGCAACGGATTTACGCTCAAATCATTCCTTAATTGAGTGTTCTAGGCGCGTAGTTGACCAACCATGGTCAAATAATTATGACCTTCCAAACTTACGAAAGCACTATAAATTAAACCTGTGTATTCAGTCTTAAGACACCGAGTATCAAACCCTCACCCTCAATTTGTTCTATTTTTCACCAATACGCGAGTAATCAAGCTTGGTTGACTGTTCTTGTTGACTTGCGAATCAAAGGCCTTCGCGTCTGGTATGAGACTAATTCTTTGTTGTAATATGTTAATCGGCCACTGGTTGTTGATACCCCTATGGTTAATTATGATTTGATCATGTGTTTGATCGGATTAGGATTCTAGGGTTTGATTGGGGAAGATAACCCTTCGCGAATACCATTTTTATTTAAATCGAACTCAAAACAATCACCAAATCATCCTCAGATCAGATGGTGAAACCCTCGTTGATTAAAAACTATGAACCGGCCAAGGGCCAGGTTCGAGTCCCACCATAAACATTATTATTTTTTTTTTGTGTTATTCTTTTATACTTATATTTACTTTATTCTTTTAAAAATCATTTTAAAATACTAAAACTATTTTATAAATTCTACAAAATTTATTTTATGTTATTCCAATGATAAACTTTGTTGTCCAATTTTTATTTTTTTCAAAAATAATTTATTTGATATATATTATTAATAATACAAGTTTATTCATTTATAATTATAAAATTCAATAAAAATATCTAAACGATTTTATAAAATTCCACAAAAATTATCCTAAACTTGTATAACAATAAACATTTCAGAAATAATTTTTATTTCTGAAAAACCGCTCATTTTATATTTTTAATTAATTTTTGTTATTTTTAATCATAAATAATTCATAATAAATTTATTTTTCAATATTTTTGTACCAAAATTTTACATAAATTATTTCTATTCATTTGGAACAGAAATACAATTTTTAATTCAAGAATTATTTAATTTTAATATTTTTAGATATTAAAGTCATATTTTGACAATTTGAAGTAAATAGATTAAATATTCTATTTTCAAGAAAATAATTTTATAAAAATTATTTTCATACTCAAAACCTTATGTTGTGACTATATTCAACTTAAAATTTTACAAAGAGACTTTTATTTATTTATTTATTAAATTTCTTATATTTAATAAACAATTTGTTTATTAATCAAATAAACGTTTATCCCCAATTCGAAGCCCTAGAAAATACCTATAGACTAGATAGACTTAGACTTATTTGTTACATTATACATAGGGTGATACTTGGCAACGTTGGAATATACTTATTCAATTACACAAGACTCACCACCTTGGTAAGGTGAGTATTACTTATCCCCTTTTTCCGCTTTTACAATTTTTGGGGTGATTTATGCACAAGTATACAAAACCTTCATATTCATTTACACATACAATTTTTATTCATTTACAATTCATATACGTGTCTTGATTATCTTTGTGCTTATGTTTGAACATGAACGTAGCTTACATACAAAATCATACATCTAGACATAACTTATGTTATGGTGCTCTTTACACATAGACGTAACTTATGTTACGGTGCTCATTTAGACATAACTTTGTGTTATGGTGCTCTTTTAGACTCACACGTGTTGAGGTGCTCATTATCAATTTCATTGTGCAACTTTACATTTGATCTTTGTCTTGTTTGGTTACTTGCGTGTTTACATAATGCCTTGGTGATGCTAGACACATGAATTGTACTACTTTTCAAACTTATACTATATGTACAAAACTAATTAGTACTCACCAACATCATATGTTGACAAAATTATTTTCGTGCATGTTTCAGGATAAGCTGCTTGACGCTTCACATAGGACTTTGGACTTAGATTAAATAAATTAATTATCTTTATTTATATTGACTTGTATTCAATTTCACATGTTGTAAAACAATATTCAATAATCAAATATTTACATTTTAGTACCATGAGCTTTTGAACAATCGTCACTACGTGGCACCTCGATGATTCTGCCATCGGTTGGGGTGTTACAGATTGGTATCAGAGCCATGGTTATAGGGAACTAGGTTATTAGATAAAATGGCCTAGACTATAACCGAACTTTCATGCATAATATTTCCTAAATTACCTTACCCCTCATTTCCCTCTACTTTCCTTCCTCTATCTTTCTCTTCTTCTCCATTTCTCCTCATCTTTCATCCTGGTGCATAGAGATGCTGTCCTACAAGGAGTGGAAAGCCTACATCATCATGGGACGGGAGCAGTACCTTTCATGAAAAAACTCTTAGGCATAATGCCTACTCTTATTTTTGCTCCTTCAAAGTCGTTAAACTTTAATGAGTGTGATAAGGACGCGTGCAATCTGGAAGGGTGGATGCCTGTACACTGGGTTTTCTGGCATAGGTAAGCATAGCGCATAAATCCAATAACGGACCTGTTATGCTTACCTGGGGATTCCTGGAGTGAGTGTCCACTTATAGGCTAAAGCATGTCTTCTTTGATCACCATTGGGTTCAATTCCTTTGAAAAGTCAACGTTCTTGTTAGGCTTTACAGCTAGACAAGGGCACTCCAAGCATTTTGTACAAGTTTTTCAATAATACTCTCTCGTTTCATATACACTACTTTGCATATCATGATTGCTTACAAGAATCATATCTTCATAATTATCTGTACGATTATACACTTACATTTTCTAATCTCATGATTATTCATTGACTACCTCATAGATGTCTGCTCGCCGCATGCTTCGTGATGCCAGCCGACGTCCTGTTCGTGCTTCTGGACAACGTTCTGATCGTCGCCTTGCATCTTTAGTCGCTGAGCAAATTGCTGTAGTAATTCCAAACCTTGTCAGTGAGTTAACCCAGAATAGTAACAGTGCCAACACAGGAAGTACGACTCAATTTCGGTGCACTTTCAAACACTTTAACTCCTGCAACCCCACAAAATTCACTGGTGAGGAGGGTGCTACTGGCCTCCTCCAATGGTTTGAAAGCATGGAGAGCACCTTTGTGAACAGTGAATGTCCTGATGAACTCCGCGTTCGCTATGCTACTAGTGTCCTTCAAAAGGGGGCGCTAACCTGGTGGAATGGCGAAAAACGCAATCGAGGAACTGATGTTGCTTTATCTTTATCTTGGGCTGATGTTAAGGAGCTCATGATCGCCAAATTCTGCCATAGGAACGAAATCAGGAAACTGGAGGAAGAGTTCCATGGGCTGAAACAAGACAGTGGTGAGAATCTTGCGTATAATACTCGATATCACGAACTTAGCATACTGGTTCCACACATGGTCACCCCGGTCTCTCGAGCAATTGAAAAATATATCGAGGGATTACCAGACCTGATTCAAGACGTTGTCACTGGAGGCAAAGCCACTACGGTAGAAGAAGCCATCCAGCTTGCAGCCACTTTAACAGACAAACACGTATGGAAAGGAAACTTGGTTAGGAAGGGCACCAAGACGTCTACTGAGAAAACCACCAATGATGTTGAACAATCTAAGACTGTTTTAGCAAAGGCCGCCACTACTACTTCGAACTCTAGGAAACGAATGGGCGATAATCAGAATCATGTTGTGGTTGATCCGATAACTCAACCCCCTATCAAGAGAGCCTACACGGGAACCCATCCTCAATGCAACACTTGCAAGTATCATCACCCTGCAAATCTTCCATGCCGTCAATGCACTAGATGTGGAAGGTTTGGACACTTTGTCACCACTTGTCGAGTAATGGTTGGGACACAGGGTAATCATCAAACAGCTGCCCAGGAACCACTACAGATTACTAACGGTCGGGCGTGTTATCATTGTAGAGACCCTAACCACATGCGACCTCAATGCCCTAAATTGAATAATGTAAACCTGGTGGCACATGGACGAGCTTTCAACATCAATGTCAACGAAGCAAACGGACAGGATGACGTTAATCCCACTGGTTAAACCATGGATGGAATCTTCCTAAGACTCGAGAATCCAACACTTGCGTTTTCATTTTCTTGAATCTATTTTCATTTTGTACCCAATTATGTCATACTCATTAGCATATAACATCTAGAAATTTCCTTGCATACTATAGTGTACGAACACAGATTGGAAATTTATCATATTGGTTACGTTTAATTTTAATCATACAAGACTCTACATTACACTTATTTGAAACATTTTGGACTTGATACTTGATCTTACAGAGCTTTTCTAAGAAAACATCATTGCTTGTTATATGAAACCTGATTTTTCCCTTAATTTGACTATTCATTGAACAACTAATTATTCATGATACCCGTAAAACATTTGATAACACTTACACTTAATGGTTGTAGTACTTACAAACATGCTTGCATGTGTGTATTATCCACGCAACTCAGATAAACATTTCATTTAAAGGGCTCCTCGGACGAGTGGTAGCCCATACTTAAATACTGTTATGCTTACAAGTCGTTGCAAACCAATGCAATTGACCCTATTATTACATAGCCTCATTTTATTGATAAACGTGTTTGTTGTGTCATCTTCTTGTGGAACTTATTTGCTTTAATGTGTGTTAGATTAGGATCATGGAAGGACATAAAACCCTAATGTAAGGTAAATTGATGATTCCGGTCCGGAACATAATCATGAATTTACAGGTACGTTAGGGTAGTGTGAAATTCTATTAGAGTTTTTGGGTAGACGCCCAGTACGTTTTCAAGGTATCAAAGGTGTGGTGGGTTAGTTGCGGTACACCCTGTATACAAACACTAATGATGCATTGAAAGTGAGACTGGAAGTCGGACCAGAAACAAACTCTGTTTACTTCGTAGTTCAATTTGTCCTTCTATAGTCAATCAACTTGTACATTCATTTTAGGATTCCTAAAACTTGAAGTTTAGTGTTACTAGATTCTTATTCTCCTTATTATTCAAGACGAGCCTAATCCAATCCTTAACACACACCTAACAAACCCCTTATCCAAATCATTCGAATTTTTCCAAACCACAGTTATCTTAAATTTTACCCAAACATCCATAACCCTATGTTTCTAATAACTTCGGGACGAAGTTTCTAAAAGTAGGGGATGCTGTGACATCCGTCACTTTTATCACTATTATTATTATATATATATACATTTTTTTTATATCGTACCACCTATCTTGTACGCCACATTTTATCCGCATCTATAATAATAATAATAATAATAATAATAATGATAATAATAATAAAAATCAGATTTTATTTTGAAACATAACATGTTATTTCTTTGGACCCAAGACAAAACAAAACCCACTCTCCTTAGTGATAATTTTCTGAGCCCACTATATAGATCCATAACCTTTAACCCAATAACCCAACCATTTCATCTCTTTTGTTACTGCTGAGCCCAACAGCAGAAGCCCAGTACTCGGCCCACCAGACCAACCCATCAGGCCCAAGCCCACTCCTCCTTCCCTTACCTTTAAAAAAAAAAAGAAAAAGAAAAAGGTTGCCTCTGCCAAGGATCGAACCCGGGCAGAAGCCGGTTCAAGCCTTAACACCCCCAACACAACAACTAAGCCACGAGACCCTTGTTGAACACATATGGAATTTCAAACCCTTTATACACTAATATGGCAACTCCTCTTCTTCTTCCCTGTTACCCACGTCGATCAGCAGACCAAACAAAAAAAAATAACCGACCCGGTTATCGAAACTCAATTATAGGCGTAAATCTGGAAACCATGTTGACTAATTTAACACCTACATTATTGCAGCAACGGATTTACGCTCAAATCATTCCTTAATTGAGTTTTCTAGGCGCGTAGTTGACCAACCATGGTCAAATAATTATGACCTTCCAAACTTACGAAAGCACTATAAATTAAACCTGTCTATTCAGTCTTAAGACACCGAGTATCAAACCCTCACCCTCAATTTGTTCTATTTTTCACCAATACGCGAGTAATCAAGCTTGGTTGACTGTTCTTGTTGACTTGCGAATCAAAGGCCTTCGCGTCTGGTATTAGACTAATTCTTTGTTGTAATATGTTAATCGGCCACTGGTGGTTGATACCCCTATGGTTAATTATGATTTGATCATGTGTTTGATCGGATTAGGATTCTAGGGTTTGATTGGGGAAGATAACCCTTCGCGAATACCATTTTTATTTAAATCGAACTCAAAACAATCACCAAATCATCCTCAGATCAGATGGTGAAACCCTCGTTGATTAAAAACTATGAACCGGCCAAGGGCCAGGTTCGAGTCCCACCATAAACATTATTATTTTTTTTTTGTGTTATTCTTTTATACTTATATTTACTTTATTCTTTTAAAAATCATTTTAAAATACTAAAACTATTTTATAAATTCTACAAAATTTATTTTATGTTATAACAATGATAAACTTTGCTGTCCAATTTTTAGTTTTTTCAAAAATAATTTATTTGATATATATTATTAATAATACAAGTTTATTCATTTATAATTATAAAATTCAATAAAAATATCTAAACGATTTTATAAAATTCCACAAAAATTATCCTAAACTTGTATAACAATAAACATTTCAGAAATAATTTTTATTTTTGAAAAACCGCTCATTTTATATTTTTAATTAATTTTTGTTATTTTTAATCATAAATAATTCATAATAAATTCATTTTTCAATATTTTTGTACCAAAATTTTACATAAATTATTTCTATTCATTTGGAACAGAAATACAGTTTTTAATTCAAGAATTATTTAATTTTAATATTTTTAGATATTAAAGTCATATTTTGACAATTTGAAGTAAATAGATTAAATATTCTATTTTCAAGAAAATAATTTTATAAAAATTATTTTCATACTCAAAACCTTATGTTGTGACTATATTCAACTTAAAATTTTACAAAGAGACTTTTATTTATTTATTTATTAAATTTCTTATATTTAATAAACAATTTGTTTATTAATCAAATAAACGTTTATCCCCAATTCGAAGCCCTAGAAAATACCTATAGACTAGATAGACTTAGACTTATTTGTTACATTATACATAGGGTGATACTTGGCAACGTTGGAATATACTTATTCAATTACACAAGACTCACCACCTTGGTAAGGTGAGTATTACTTATCCCCTTTTTTCGCTTTTACAATTTTTGGGGTGATTTATGCACAAGTATACAAAACCTTCATATTCATTTACACATACAATTTTTATTCATTTACAATTCATATACGTGTCTTGATTATCTTTGTGCTTATGTTTGAACATGAACGTAGCTTACATACAAAATCATACATCTAGACATAACTTATGTTATGGTGCTCTTTACACATAGACGTAACTTATGTTACGGTGCTCATTTAGACATAACTTTGTGTTATGGTGCTCTTTTAGACTCACACGTGTTGAGGTGCTCATTATCAATTTCATTGTGCAACTTTACATTTGATCTTTGTCTTGTTTGGTTACTTGCGTGTTTATATAATGCCTTGGTGATGCTAGACACATGAATTGTACTACTTTTCAAACTTATACTATATGTACAAAACTAAGTAGTACTCACCAACATCATATGTTGACAAAATTATTTTCGTGCATGTTTCAGGATAAGCTGCTTGACGCTTCACATAGGACTTTGGACTTAGATTAAATAAATTAATTATCTTTATTTATATTGACTTGTATTCAATTTCACATGTTGTAAAACAATATTCAATAATCAAATATTTACATTTTAGTACCATGAGCTTTTGAACAATCGTCACTACGTGGCACCTCGATGATTCCGTCATCGGTTGGGGTGTTACATAACCGAACACATAATCGAATACATTTTTATGTTCGTGTTTGTTTATTAAGAAATTTGTCATGTTCGTGTTCGTTTATGTTCGTTTGTTTAAAAACCTAGAACAGATCATGATGAACATAAACGGACGTTCATGAAGATAATAAATGTAAACGATTTTGTATTATTAAAAAACCCAATTACTAATTGGTTATAGTAGGTAAAGCCCAATTTATATTTATATAAATAATATAAATATAACTACTTATGTAATTAACAAAACTTAAACGAACATAAACGAAAATAAGTTGATGAACATAAACGAATGTTCATGAACATAAATGAACGAACACAACGTTTGTTCATGTTCGTTCATTTAACTAAGCGAATAATTTTTTTTGTTCGTGTTTGTTCGTTTATTAAATAAACGAACATAAACGAACTTCCCGCTGAATAAGTTCACAATTAGTTTATGAACGTTCTGTTCGTTTACATGCCTAGATATACGTAAGATTTGAAAAACACAAGAACTCAGATATGAAAAAAGCAACCAAACAGATGAAAAAAATTATTTATTATATCCCCCCCCCCCCCCCAAACAGTAGCGCTGGACAATAGTAGCCTTAAAAGTCAACAACCAACCAAAGCTTGCCGCCCCCCCCCCCCCCCCAGGTAAGTACACCGACTTTTTTTTTTTTATTGATTAGACCCGGTTGGTGCACCAACTAAGGGTTGCAACCGAACTACATCCCCACTAACTTAATTACTTAAATAACTTTTTATATTTAAACTTAAAAATAAAAGTAAATGCACCGTATTTCTTAACTTTTTTTTTGTGAACATCCTGATATAAATTTTATTAAAAACCGAGCTTGTTTAAAAAAACATTTTTAGGATGATTTAGGTTGTGAATGTGTGTTAAATTTTAAGTAGGGCTGGGTTGTGTACGTGTAAGAGAGAAAAATTAGTTTTTTATTTGAAAGTTGGGTTGTGTTGGTTGTGAATGAGGATAGTCTTACACCCTATTCCTTTCAAAGCCTCCATACTGACTGGACTGACACGTGTCTCAATCATTAGATGATGCCTTAAATTTAAAGCGCCCCTACACATATGGTCTAAGGGCATGTTTGGATAAACTTATAACTTATCTACTTTCCACCTTTTTTTTTTTTGATCGGCGAACAACTGTGTGGCAACCACCCTTGCGGGGCGCCGTGCCCAAGAATCGACTACTCGACCTCCAGCAGCCCCCGCCTTCTCCCGATGCGCGGTTTTTTCAAAAAGTTACATGTTACTAACTTTTTGAAAAAGTCATTTTCTACCTCTTTTCTCCTTATTTCCATCTAAACATTTTTAAAACAAGTTATGACTTTTTAAAAAATTATAAGTTTGGTGGTAATAAGGAGAGCCAAACACCCTCTAACCCCCAAACAAACCTAAAACTTAAAACTTATTGTAAAAAGACTGTGAAACGACTCGAAACAAACAGTGAGTGATTGAGAGAATCAGGGCTTTCTTCTTCTTCTTCTTCTTCTTGAGATTTCGAAACAGCAACGAATCTGAATTCAAACGGCAATTTGGAGGTATTTTGTTAATCATCCTTTGGTTTCTTTACTTGTGTTATTTTTATCATTTTCTGCTACTATTGAATTCATGTTTCAGTTTAGGTCTTATAGGGTTTATAGAAATGATAAGAGGCCCTAATCTGTGTCTGTTTATGCTTACATTACATTACATCTATAGATATCAAATCTGATTGTTGGCTATTTCAGGATTTGAAGGTTCAAAATGTCAGACAACATACCCTTTGTAATCCAAATGGAAATCATGAAAAGGCTTCCTGTCAAATCCTTGATTCAGTTCCGGTCCGTCTCCAAGACCTGGAAGTCTACCATCGATAGCTCTGCTTTCGTTGCGTGGCTGCTCTCGCGGCCTCTTTTGTCTCTATCAAGTTGGCTATCACGTCTCTGAACCGGCCAAAGCTGTTCTCTGGAATCCATCTATTAGGAAAACAGTTGATGTTGTCGTGCCTAATGTGGTATACGGGGGGGATACATATGGTACTGTTTTTGGTTTTGGGGTTTGTCGTGAGACTATTGACCCGAAGATTGTCAAGATTACACATGTTATTAGATGGAGTCATTTTAAAAGTGCAAGTTGCATCCCTTGGCACGTTGAGGTTTTTACATTAAGCATGGGGGCTTGGAGAAGTCTAGGTGGCAATCTCCCCCTTAAATTGCCATGCTTCGATTTTGATCCAACCATTGCTAAGGACAGGATTACCTCTCGTAATTTGATTATTTTGTTTGATATCACAAGTGAAGAATTTGGAGAAGTAACCCTCCCAAATAGATTAGCAGACCCACCGTCTGCACATGGGCTTTCCATGTTTAAGCTAAAGGAGTCTGTTGGTGTGCTTGACTATTATTACGAGGACGGTAGAATGGCGTATGATGTATGGTTGATGGAGGGTGGTGTTCCAAAATCGTTTACAAAGCTATCCACTATTAATCTTAACCCCCGAGCTTGTCCAAGAGCATTGGGATTTAGAAAGACCGGTGAACATATAATTATAATTGTAGAAGACCAACTTGGACATCTTAGTTGTTTATGATCCCCACTCAATACACATAGGTAATCTTGGGATTGGTGGAGTGTCCTATAGAATGTTTGTGCATGCATCCATACATGGAAACACTATGCCTGCTTGATCAGCTGAATCATATCGTTCATAATGTGTCAGAAACCTAAATAAAAGGAACCGAAGACCGGACTATAGGTAACAGTTCTAACCATTTTCCATGATTGCATTTTCAGTTAATTTAGTTTCAAGTTTGCATTTGCAAGGATTATATGTAACCATGAATGATTGAATTTGATGATTTTATTGCTGAATTGAACTAATGTTAACCTCTTCAAAGTATATTTAACTAAATGTCCGTGTTTAGAAACTTCTAAACATAAAGTGTCATCTTGCTTGTGTATTTGCATCGCTGGTCTGTTGTAGTCTTATGCTGTCAATATCTCTGGCATTTCGATATACAGTTTTGACTTCTGGTACATAAAATGAACTTTTCGCTCATGATTTCACTACATTTTGCTGAAGATGACAATGTATAAAACAGTTGTCAATCAACTCTTTCGCGTAGCAGGGTGTAGCTTGTAACTGATTTCCAGTGCTTGGTCAAAATCCTCGTTATCTCTAATACCTATTCAGAAGAATCATAGTTTAGAAAAACATAAAAATTTAAAAGTATCAACAGTATTAGATCAATGAATTGTTTGTGGAAACTATTAGACCGATGTGTTGAAGCATTTTGTGATACCCACTAATCAGCAGCCTTCATGTTACTAGCCATGGTACCAAGCATGTCATTAGGCATGACTTGCAGCTTGCTTTTTTGTTCATGTCCTTGTCCTTAAACTTACCAAAATAGTCCCAAACATCATAACCTCTTATTTTTGTCGTGTTAAAATTTGTCGTTTTGCCTTTTATTTTTCAGTTTGCTTTCGAACAGATGCGACTTTCTTTTATTTCCTTAAAATCCGTCGCTCGATAAGTGCTCAACATTCCTCTCGAAGATATGCAGACATGTTATTAAATTGGCAGACATCCGGTCTCATCCTACATGAATAAAAAACGGAGATAAAATCAATTTTATCATTTCGGTTAACGAATAATGCAGATAAAATCAACAATGGACTTAAGTTAGTCAATAGATTGAAAGCAGGCAGTTGCATGAGCTGGAAACAAACAAACAACCAAACAACCGAGCCCAGTAAAATCCCACAAATAGCAAAGCTATTAGTAGGGCCTGGGAAGGTGGGATGTAGGCAAACCTTACCTCTACCCCTAAGGATAGAGAGACCGCTTCCAGGGAGACCATCTGCTCAAACACACAACGAAAAACAGACATACACACCCAAAAAAAAAAAAGATATACACGCACACAACTACTGATAACATCATAGACATTGAAAGCAATGCATCGAAAGAATAGACACTATACTACCATAAACAACCTATACACAAATATACAGGAAGACAAACATGTAAAATCCACATAACGTGAAAACAAAAGTAAGACCCTACGAAACGCCTAAAATGCTTTTTTTCCCATATCCTAATAGTTCTTAGCCTTTATCCTTTACCTCCATAAACCCCTATCATGGACCATGTCCTCAGAGAGGTGCAACCCCAGTAAATCTTGTCTAACCCACTCATCCCACGTCAATTTTGGTCTGCCTCTACTCCTCTTCCCTTCCACAGTGAGACCTTCTACCACTCTAACTGGCTCAGTCGGCTGTAAACTTATTTTGTTTGAATATTTGATGAGAAACTCATGATAAATTATACCACACCATGCCATAAACAATTAAACACATAATCTAATCCAACATCTAACACTTCTAAGCCCTTTGAACATTAGCTTCTCATCTGGACGATGTTTCCAAACCGTCGAGTAAACTGCTCCTAACAGATTCGGCTACAAAATCTTGTTCATCCTGCATCAAATCAAACTCTCTACTTCTTAATTATTAAGGCTCAACCGCTTCCTTGCAAACTAGGTGGGTCGGGCGGGCTTGGCTGATGAGTTAGAATGGGTTCGGGTCAATACGAGTTATAAGCAAAAAGTTTGGGTCAAAACGGGTCGTTTTAAAAAGTATCATTTTGGTTAGGGTCAATAGAGGCTCCGACTAAAATGGAATCGGTTGAAATGAGTCGTTTTATTTAGAAGTACCAAAATAGATTGCTAGTGGTGACCGAGGTGGCTGCAGTGGTGACTGGGGATGAATATCAGGTAAACCAAACCAACCCGAAACTGGACCATTGTGAATTCCTGTCGGTAAATGTAGCCATCAAAATTGTTTTGGTCACCATTACTAACAGTCTGGTTCGGTTGCAAAGGAGTTCAGTCGCTAATTAAGATCGGTAGCAAAAATGATATTCTTGTAAAATCAGTCTCAAATGTGGTTGGACCTTCCATTACAAATATGAAAGAAAAAAAAAAGGAAAATGGATTTTAATACTCCCAACTGTTAGGATCTGAGTATGATTGTTTTGATTGTTTAACTAAATATGATAATAGTGAAACGAATATAGAATGAAAGTGCAGCGGAATAATAAATTGTTAATCAAAACAAGAGAGTAAATGTTTTCAGATCGAAAGCTTTCATTTATCTAAAAGATTACAATCGTACAATTACTCCCCCTCAGCCTGATCACACAGTGTTTGTCTGAGAGAATGTTTGTGTGTGTGATGCAATAGAACAGTACAAGCACTGTTCTATTTATAGACAGACTTAAACCACTGATGACCTAAGCTGACGTCACCTAAGACAGTGACCTCTAACAGAATAACAAACATAAACATCTGCCTATTACAAACTACTGTTACATTGAAAGCACTGATAGTAAACAGCTGTTGTAGGAAAACTCTGATGGTCTTGTATCCACTGCTGAAGCCTAAGTGCTGTTGGCTCCAGCAGTGCTTTAGTGTTCAGTACTTGAATCAGCAGTTGTTCTTCATCAGACCTTTGGTCAGCAGTTGTTCTTCATCAGTTGTTTATTCAGCAGTCCTTTGTATCAGCAGTTGTTAAGCAGTTGTTTGGATAGAATAGTTGTTAGAGTCAGCAGTCTTTTGGGAGAAGTAAGTTGTAAAGACTGTTTATTGAAAGGATCAACTGTTAGCATATTTTGGCTTTCTAATCATCTGTTCTTCTCCAGGTCAGCATACCCAACAATCTCCCCCTAGAACAGATGATGCCAAAACTCAGCTTTATTTATTGATCTTTATTCCTCATCAGACTTTCTCTGATTTGACCTTTGAATTGTAGTTCAAAGTTCAGAGCAAACAAGTCTTCTTCATCTCTTTCAAGTTCCAGATTCAGCAATGTTTGGTGATCTTCTGCACATAGACTGTAAGCATCATCCATGCTGATCTTCTGAACCCTTCAATCTGACCTGAGCAATGTCAATTCATGGTTGTCTTTGTTGACTTTCCATTTTAGAATTTTTGAGTCAGTGGATTTGCTGAGCTGAATTTTTATTCTGGATGAGTTGGGTGATGGAGGTCTTCCAATGAGTTCTCTGAGCTTCTCTGTTGTAGGATCAGAGAAGAAATGTACTTGATTGAAGAGCCCTTCCTTGATGAATGTATCAGCAAACTTCCTCTGATCTTCTTCTGACATTTCCTTTTGTTTCTTGAACTGTCTTCTTGCAGCAGTTGATAGATCAGAGGTGTCAAGTAGGCTGTCCAAGGTAAAGGTCTGTTGGGGTCTCTTCATCATTGGCTCATCAGTGTAAACAGGTTTTCTTGGTAGGCTGGGATCCTTCTTTCTGTTTTCTTCCGGACTTTTGTATGTCTCAACCAGCCTTAACTCAGACCATCTAGAGACTGACCTCATTTCCCCATAGTTGGCAGCTACAATCTCTTGCCTCATCCTTTTAAACTTCAAGGCTCTGACTGGGTCTCTGCCTTTGCCAAAATTAGGAGTAGAGACTTTAGCCTTGGGGTCTTTGGCCATTTCTTCAATTCTGAGAAGTTCTTCTCTCAAAGCATGTGTGGTCCAACCATTGAACTGCTTCTTGGTTGCTTTGTAAGGCTTGGTTGCCATAATCTGTTCCAGAAGAGAATCCCTTACCTCCTTTTCCAAGTCACCACTGAGAGGCATGGAGGACATGGAGTTGCTCAGGGTCTTAGCAAAGTCTTCAATCCTTCTGAGTTTGCTAAGCTCTGCTGAATGGATGCCCTGAGCAGTCCTGTCATCCTTCCCTTTGCATTTCTCCCTAATGATGGCATCCACCTGTTCACCCTTGTATTTCAGATAGGTATCAATGTTGAGGGGAACAGGGAAGTTTGGGAGAGATGGGAAGGATCTGTCTGATGGCTGTTCAGTATTGTAGAAGGATTGTAATTCCCCCTTGAGTAGATCAAGTTCAAGGGGATACTGAACAACCAATGGTTTAATGGTTGGTGGTGGTCTATGGGATCTGAATTTGGATGTGTGTGGTGAGAATGATGTGATTGGAATAGCTGTGATAGGAGGAGTGGATTGAGCAGTTGAGGTGGTGTTTGGTGATGTGTGTATGTTTTCATCATGTACAACAAAGGTTGATTTTCTCTTCCTTATGTACATGATTTTAGGGGATGGTGATTTGGTAGCAGTGGTTGGATTAACATCTGTTGGCCTTTTAGTAGGTCCAGCAGATGTTTGGGATTTGGCTGGTGATGTAGGTTTGGTGGTTGTATGTTCAGGTGTGTTTGTTGGTTTGGGTACAGTGGTTTGGGAAGCAGTGTTTTGGGTAGTTTCAGTGTTTTGGGTGGCAGTGGTTTCAGTAGCAGTGGTTTTGTCAACAGAGGTGTTTAACTTGGATGGTGGTTTTCTGACATGCTTAGCAGGCCTTTTCATCCTTTTAGAGGATCCCACATCTTCAGTTTCCTGCTGTTGTTTCTTCTTGAGTTCTATTAGTGACTCTGCTTTAACTTCCAAGGTGTCAGCTCTTTTCTGTTTTTCTTGAGCAGCCTTTTCAGCTTCTATGTTTGCAGAGTCATCAACTGCTTTGTTCTTGTCAATGGTTTGTTGTGGTGCTGTTGGTGTTGCTTGTTGTTGTTGTTGTGGAGCTGTTTTAGTAGACTCTGGTTTGTTGGCAGACTTGGCTTGGCCTTTTTGAGAAGGAGGACAACCAAAGGGATCTAGCTTTGGTAGCCTATCTCTGCCACTCTCCCCCTTTTTGGCATCATCAGCCGTGAAAGCATCATCATTTTCATCCCTGAGGATGGTGGTAGGGGCAGAGCCAGTAGTCTTCAGCAGGTGGTCCTTGATGGCTTTGATATCTGCATGGGTATCTTTGTACCTTGCATTCACCATATTTCTGATCTCAGCCATATATGTCTCATGTGTCTGATCAGCCAGTTTTCTGTGAGCTATGATGATGGGGGAAACTGATTTCCATAACTCACTGGCTATATCAGCTGTGGATGGTTGACTCTTGGAAAGGTCTGCAATGGAGCTCAGTATAAGCTTGACATCAGATTTGATGTCAGCTACAGAGGTTTCAATTACAGAAACTCTGTCCGTCAATTCTTGGTATTTTGACCCATCTCCTAAGTTAATAGGATCATCTGAGTCCCTACCAGTGGTAGTTCTACCTGATTCAGTCCTAATAGGTGAATCAGATGCCCCTTTTTCTTGGTACTGGGGACTTCCAACTGTTTTTGGAGACACTATAGTGGCTTCAACAGTTGTTGCCTTCAAGGGAGTCTTAGCAATGTAATCACTGTCCTGATGTGAGACAGTGGTCTCTACATCAGTAGTAGCTGCTCCACTTGAAAACTCACCTAGAGTTGCACTGAACTCAGGTGGTGTAACCTCCTCTTCTGTTTGTTGGATAGCAGATTGAATATTCTTAGGACCAGTCACTTGTGGGAGTATACTCTCAGTGACAGGTGGAAGAGAGGAACTGGGATCTTCCTGAGATTTGTCAATTGCCTCAAACAGAGGTTGCATGGTTTGTGGGACATGATGTGATGGTGAGGGTGGAGGAGTAACAAGAGAATTAGCCCTGGGAGAGGGGCTTGTGAACATTTGGCCAAGTGACTCAAATGTATCATGATGTGTGTCCCCTTGGCTTACAACATGATCCTTTTGGGAGGATTCATGAGGAGTTTGATCAGGTGGAGGTATATCCAGCTGTTGTGAGGAAGTAACAACAGTGGTTTCAGGTTGCTTTTGTGGTGCAACAGAGGTTTCTTCTGGTACCTCATCATCCAGAAGCCTCATTTGTGGTTGAGTGGTGGTTTTTGTGGATGGATGTTTCTTTTTGGAAGTGGCTGGTGTGGGTTTCACAGCACTGGATGTAGTGCCATGATCACCCGGAGCAGTGGGCTCAACAACAGAGGTTTTGACAACAGTTGTTGTCTTTGTCCTCTTTGTTTGTGTTTTAGAAACTTTTGACACTTTAGACACTTTTTCTTGGGTGCTTCCACCCAGCATTCTAGTGAAAGTTTCATCAGTTAAGCTTTTCATTTGCATTGCCTCACCCTTTTTGAAAACTTTTTCTGGTAAGACTTTTTGTAAGATTACACTAAGAATTCTTGGGTAAATAAGAAAAGCATTGTTAGACCCAGACTTGATTGCTTTCACATTTGATACTAAGTCCATGAACAATCCCTGGGAAAGATTGAAGTCAGAGTTTGACAACATGGCATAACCCAGATATTGCATCCTTAATGGAATTTCATTAAAGGATGTGGACTTAGCAGAGACACAAAGAAGAAGAGTATGGAAGAAAAATTTCATGACTGGAGGGAAAAACTTTTTGAAAAGATTTGATCCAGTCATCTGACCATCATACCCTCTTTCTTGGAACTCAGTGTGAAGCTCTGTTTTAGTGAAGGAGTCCTTACCTGCCAGGTCATTCAGTGTGAAGGTTGTGGATATGGTTTCAGGGGTAATTACGATACTGGTTTCTCCAATTTTGGAAATAATGGAAGTAGGCTTTTTGTCTTGGAGTAAAAACTCAGCATTCAACCAGAATTCTTGAAGAGTATCGAGATAAATGGGGGCGCCAGTGGTTAAGATGGGTAAGTATTTGGAGTTTAGAAGAATGTCGATGGTGGAATGGAATGAAACGTTGTCATCTGTTTTAACCAGATAGGGGAGACAATTGTGGGTGGCTTTAGCTTGAAGATCCATTGTAATGGATTTCGAAGGTGAAGATGATTGAAATTTGATGGAGGGTTTGAGAATGAAGAAGGCGGTTTCAGTATTTTGAATACAATGAGACAGTGTAACATCTGTTGTGGTAAAACAGGGTTTTTATAGGCTCAATGAAACCGTTGATGTGGCCAAACCTCTGCTTGTATGAGCAGACGTGGCAATCATCTGATGGATGAAACATCTGGTGGAGAACAGCTGTTTTTGGCAAACAACTGATACAAACAGCTGATGGAACCAACTGTTTTTTTTTTTTTTTTTTTTTTTGTACAGATATAGTATAAATATATAAAGAAACAGTTGTTTTATCTGAACAGATGTTCTGAAACAGATTTTTCAACTAATAGTTGTTTTATCTGATCAGATGTTTTGAAACAGATTTTTCATCCAACAGTGGATATGAATGAAACAGTGGTTGTTTTATCTGATCAGATGTTATAAACAGATTTTTCAACCAAACAACTATTTATTTATTTTTTTTTTTAGAAAATTTTGATTTTCTGAAACATTTTATTATGATTAAAAAAACTTATTTGTTTAATCCATGTTTAACATACCAATTCTGGAAATCAGATTTGGAAAGGTAGATGTGTCTAAAGCTTTACATGGTGCAGAGAAATCAAACCTTTTTCATAGCTGTCTCTGACAAAATGATGTCTTATGTCAATGTGTTTGGTAGTGGAATGAGAGACTGGATTCTTGATGATATTTTCAGCAGCTTGACTATCCAACATGAGTGGAGTCTGTAGTGCAGTTATCCCAAAGTCCAGTAGTTGATTTTGAAGCCACATGAGTTGGGCTGTACAGCTTGCAGCAGCAATGTATTCAGCTTCAGCTGTTGAGGTTAAAACAGCTGCCTGCTTTTTGCTTTGCCAAGAGACTAAGGCATTCCCTAGAAATTGGCACCCTCCTGATGTGGATTTTCTTGTGGTGTGACAGCCAGCAAAGTCACTATCTGAATAACCTGAAAGCTCAATGTTTCCATTAGCAGGATACCAGATACCAAGTGTGGGAGCACCTTTGAGGTATCTGAATATCCTTTTCACAGCAATAAGGTTTGACTTTCTGGGTGAAGCCTGGGATCTTGCACAGACACAGGTAGCAAACATAATGTCTGGCCTAGATGCAGTTAAGTACAATAAAGACCCAATCATGCATCTATAATGTGTTTGATCAACCAGTTCATCCTTGTCATCAATAGTGAGCAGCTTGACTGTACTCATGGGAGTGCTACATGGCTTACAATCATTCATCTCAAATCTGGTTAATAAATTCTTTACATATTTGTTTTGGTGAATGAAGGTGCCATTTTGCAGTTGTTTCACTTGAAGACCAAGGAAACACTGAAGCTCCCCCATGGCACTCATCTCAAACTCTGCTGTCATGAGTTTTCTGAACTCCTCACACATTTGGTTACATGTGGATCCAAAAATGATGTCATCCACATATATTTGAACAATCATTAAGTGTTTCCCTTTCCATTTAAGAAATACAGTTTTGTCTATTTTACCTCTTGTGAAGCCAATGGATAAGAGAAATGTGGAGAGAGTTTCATACCAGACCCTTGGTGCTTGTTTGAGTCCATACAAAGCTTTGTTGAGCTTGTAGACATAGTCAGGATGGAATGTGTCTTCAAAACCAGGTGGCTGACATACATAGACCTCCTCCTGAATTTTGCCATAAAGGAAAGCACATTTGATGTCCATCTGATACACCTTTATGTTGTGGTTGACAGCAAAGGCTAAAAAGAGTCTGATGGCTTCTAGTCTTGCTACAGGAGCAAAAGTCTCATCATAATCTATTCCTTCTTCTTGTCTGAAGCCTTGAACCACAAGCCTGGCTTTATTCTTGACAACAATACCCCTTTCATCAGTTTTGTTTTTGAAGACCTACTTTGTTCCTATAGGACAAACATCCTTAGGAAGTGGTACAAGCTCCCATACTTGTTGTCTTTTAAATTGAAGGAGTTCTTCTTGCATGGCTTCTACCCAACTGTTGTCTTTCAGTGCCTCTTGGTACTTGACAGGTTGTGTGAGGGATAAGAAACCTGCAAAAAGACAGATATTGGAGGATTGGCTTCTTGTGAGCACACCCTCTCTGATGTTGCCAATGATCTGGTCTGGTGGATGGGCTCTTAAGTAAATAAGATCTCCCTGATATGGAACAATGGCATTTTGAGGTGATGGACAGAGGTTTGGTGACTCTGTTGGTGTAACATCTGTTGGTAATTCTGTAGTGCCATCAGATGTTTGGAATGGTAATGGAGGAATGGGTCCAAGTGGTGTGAAATTTGACTGACTTTTGTCAACAGATGATTGACTTTTGTCAACAGATGATAGGTCAGTGGTTGTGAGGGGTGAAGCAGTGGTTTGAGGACAAGACTGGCCAACAGTGGTTGACACAGCTGTGGCAGAGTTTTGACAATTGTTTTGAACAGCTGCTTCCTCTGAGGCAGAATAGATTTTGTAGTGACTGGGTATCACAACATCTGTTCTGTAATCTTGTTGTGGAGACTGTGGAATACCTGCATTGTTAGTTTTAACAGTGATATCTTCAAATTTGAATTTATCTAAATCAAATAGTTCAGCAGGGTTTGCAGGGATTTTTAGAGATGAAAGTTCATTGAACTTTACATTCAGAGTTTCTTCTATTGTCTTAGTCCTTGTGTTAAACACTTTATAGGCCTTAGCAGTAGAAGAATATCCCAGAAAATAACCACAGTCTACTTTGGCTGCAAATTTTGAAATAGAATCTTTGAGATTTAAAATGAAACATGGGCAGCCAAAGATTTTGAAAAATGAAATTAATGGTTTGATTTTGAACAAAATCTCATAAGCAGTTTTTTGATGTCTGGGGTTGATCAAAACTCTGTTTTGAACATAGCAAGCAGTGTTTACAGCTTCTGCCTAAAAGGACAGTGGCAAACCAGAATCTGCTAGCATGGTTCTTGCAGCTTCTATAAGAGTTCTGTTTTTCCTTTCAACCACCCCATTTTGTTCTGGTGTTCTTGGGATGCTGTACTGCCTCACAATCCCTTTTGACACACAGAAGTCATCCAACTCCTTATTCTTAAACTCTGTTCCATTGTCACTCCTGAAGACTTTTACTGGCAAGTCATATTGTTTTTCAACTTTGGTGACAAAGTCCTTCAATATACCTGCAGTCTCATCCTTAGAATGTAAAAAGTAAGTCTATGTAAACCTAGAAAAATCATCAACTATGACAAGACAAAATCTCTTTCTTCTTAGACTCATGATTTTAACAGGGCCAAACAAGTCCATGTGCAACAATTGTAGACACTGACTGGTTTTGGACTCATCAATGGATTTGTAAGAGCTTTTATGTTGTTTTCCTTTTAAACAAGAAACACAATGCTCATCACATTTAAATTCTTTTGATGGTAAACCTCTGACAAGGCTTTGTTTGGAGAGTGTGTTGATAGTGTTAAGGTTGGTGTGACCCAATCTCCTATGCCACAATTCTGTCTCCTTAGTGGAGGCAGCAGAAAACAAACAGACATTTGCCATAGAATTGTCCTTTAACATATCAACAACATACACATTGCCACTTCTATGAGCAACAAGTTGTGCTTTGCTCTCAGCAATGATGGTATCAATCTTTTTCACCACTTCTGGCCCAATAATCTTACAACTTTTCTTTGTGAAAAATGAGCCATAACCTTTGTCATTCATTTGTGAAACACTCAGAAGATTAAACTTGAGATTATCAATAAGATTGACATTTTCAAACTTGAGTTTTCCAGCCTGTACAGTCCCTGAACCCAACACCTTACCTTTTGAATCATTACCAAAGGATATATCACCCCCTCCATGAGCCAAGAAGTCCAGAAGAAGGGCTCTACATCCTGTCATGTGCCTGGAGCCTCCACTATCTACATACCAAAGACTATCTAAACAAGCAGAAGCTCCCTGCACATCAGTAATGGATTAGTTTTGGTGAGTGTCCAAAGCCAATTTGGCTTTGGATGGGTCCTCAGACCTTTCAGACTCAAGCTTTGGAAGGTGATCAATGGTTTGGACTAACTTTTGAATTAAGTTCAACAACTGCTGCTGACCATTTGCCAGTGCCTGAATGTCAACACTTGGGGCAGCAGTTGTTTGATCACTTCCTGACAGATGATAATACCCATATGGATTTCTGTTCACTCTTGGTTTAGAGGGTCTTTTTGGCTCCTCATAAACATGTGGCAGACTGTGACATGGTGGTTGACCATAACCTCTTGGGTATTTTCTTGAGGGTGGAGCATCTGTTACTTGGACATCTCTAGAAGCAGATGTTTCAAGCCTTTTAGTAACAGGTGTTTGGACAGGGGTGAAGGTCTGTTTGGGCTTTCCTTTTGAAGTACTAACCACAGGGTTTGCAAGAGTTTTAGCTTTGTATTCTTGTATTTTAACATCAAAATTTTTGAGATACAAGCACTCTTTGGTCTTGTGATTCTTTTTCCCACATATTGAGCATGTGGCTTTGGAATCACATTCACTTGTTCCTTTGTTAATGTCATATGCTTTTAGAAGAAAACAATTTTTAGTGGCATGATTCTTCTTTTCACAGAAATCACAGAACAAGTTGACAGTCTTTTCTTTCTTCTTCCCCTTTTCAGCCTTCTTTTCAGCAGATGTTTAAGCATCTGCTGGAAGATTTTCAGGGGAATGACCTTTGCCAGGGGAATGACTTTTGCCTGAGGAGCTGTCTTCCCATCAGGTGTTTTAAAATCAACAGGTTTAAAATTCTCAAGAGTATCACACTCATCAGACCAAGTAGGTTTAAATTAATACTTTTCAAGTTCAGTAAAAGATGAGGAACCTTCTGGTTTTTCAAGAACAATTTTCTTACCATTTGGTTCAGTGATTTTAATCTCTTGACCCTGCAGGTTTGTTGGTACTACCTCAACAGACTTTTGACTCTTTTTGTCAGTGTTTTCAAAAGCTGGAGCAGTGGTTTCAAAACCAAAACCAAACTTCACATGACTTTTGGTTTGTTTGTTGAGTAGCATCTCAAAACCTCTACATGATTCCACCCATTTCTCACATTCAACTTGGGTGGACTCAAGCTCACTTTTACAACTTTGATATTTTGCTATCATAGTTTGGAGCTGGTCTTTGGTTATGGTTGCTTCATGTTTTAAGCTGCTTATTTCAGACTCTTTTGCAGTTAAACTTGTTTTTAAATCTTTTGTATGTTTTTCAAATTTAACTTCATCATCCAAAATTTTCTTTCTAAGGTTTTCATTCACCTCTTTGATGTTAGCAAATGCTATTACACATTTGTCAGAACACAACTCTTTAAGAATTTGAGGAGATATCTTAGAAGCAGCCATCAATGCACAATCACACTTGCACTCACAGTCATCAAATGCACCCCAGGGATTTGAGAGATTCACAACCTCTTCTTCAGGTTTTTCACCCGTAACAACTTTACTAACAACATCATCAGTCACAACATCAGATTCAGTTACCACCTCCTCGGATTCAATCTCATCCACCATGGCCATGAAACAAAAGTTTTCTGGTTCATTTTCAGCTTTGGCAACTAGTGCAAAATTTTCATCTGTTAGCTCATCAGGTAGACTGCTCCAATCAACAAAGCCTTGTGTAAAGAAGCTCTGTTGACTGGTCTCTGCAGGAGCAGAGGATGAAGCAACAGTCGTTTGCACAGGTGCTTGAGCAACAGGTGTTTGCACATAGTGGATCTGAGGAACAGTGGTTTGGACATACTGGACAGGAACAGTGTTTGAGGACTGTGCAAAATGAGCAGTGTTTTGCACATTTGGTCCAGGGGCATTATAGGAATTCTGATAAGTGTTGATCTGTGGTCTTTGATTTGGATAGGTTATCATAGGTGTACCATGTTGACCCCTACATTCCCTAGCAAAATGACCAAGTCTATGACATTTGTAACACTTTATCTTTGATTTATCCAACCCAACCTTAGATCTGCCAGTTAACCCTGGAAACCTTCTTCCAGTTTTCTTGTAAAAATTGTTAGTTCTTACACTGAGAAGGGCCAATTGGTGCATAATGTCCATTTCTTCCAAATCATCAGGGTCAAAGTATTTTAGGTCATCATACTCAAAGGATATATTGTCAGATGCCTGGATATCACCACCACTTGCTGTGAAAGCATAGTTTGGTGAATAAGAATCAGAGTTAAAACCTGAGTTAAAACCTGAAGTTATGTCAATGAAATGATCATAACTCTGATCCTTAGTGTTTCCAGGCACCTCAGCATGACCCAAAAGTGCTGTATTCCCAAATACATAGTCATCAGACACTTTTCCAGAGTCTTGGAGCTTCTTTTTCTGGTTAAGCTCTCTCTCATAGGTCAAGAGCTTACCATGAAGCTGGGTCAGTGATAGGTCTTTAAATCCAATTGAGTTTCTCATCACAATAGCAATAGTGTCCCATTTGTCTGGTAATGATCTTAAAAACCTATGGTTCAAGGTTGAATGAGGGTAAGTAAGACCAACCAATTTTAGTTCACTAATTAAGCAATTAAACCTCTCAAACTGTTGAGTTAATGACTCTCCTTTGACATGACTGAATGTTTCATATTGTTGGTTAAGTATTTCACGATTGTTTTCAATAACCTCCTCAGTCCCACCAAACTGTTCTTTCAGTGCATCCCACAACTCCTTTGCACTGTTACAGTGTAACAACCCAGCATATATATCATTTGGTAGAGCCATGGCCACAATACTGAAGGCCTTAGCATCTAACTCAATTTTCTGAAAATCCTGGTCGGAGTAGTTTTCAAGTTTCTTTGGCTCAAACACCTTGGGATCTTCAGTACTCGGCACAGTCGGAACATGTGGTCCGAAGATAACCGACTTCCAACACCCAGTGTTTTGTTGAGCTAGAACATGGCTCATCCGACGTTGCCAGATATTGTATTCAGATTTGACAAGCATCGGTGGCTTGTTGTTCGTGCCAGTGTTATGTGGATCGTGATTGATTGAAGCCATTCTCTGATTTTTCAAAAAACAAAGTCTGTTTAAAAACGGTTGAAACGAAATTAAACTATTACTCTGTTTTCAATTCAACAGACAAACGATATCAATAATTGTGAGCTGATTATTAAATTGATTTGTTAGATCGAATTTAATTGACCAAGCTCTGATACCAATTGTTAGGATCTGAGTATGATTGTTTTGATTGTTTAACTAAATATGATAATAGTGAAACGAATATAGAATGAAAGTGCAGCGGAATAATAAACTGTTAATCAAAACAAGAGAGTAAATGTTTTCAGATCGAAAGCTTTCATTTATCTAAAAGATTACAATCGTACAATTACTCCCCCTCAGCCTGATCACACAGTGTTTGTCTGAGAGAATGTTTGTGTGTGTGATGCAATAGAACAGTACAAGCACTGTTCTATTTATAGACAGACTTAAACCACTGATGACCTAAGCTGACGTCACCTAAGACAGTGACCTCTAACAGAATAACAAACATAAACATCTGCCTATTACAAACTACTGTTACATTGAAAGCACTGATAGTAACAGCTGTTGTAGGAAAACTCTGATGGTCTTGTATCCACTGCTGAAGCCTAAGTGCTGTTGGCTCCAGCAGTGCTTTAGTCTTCAGTACTTGAATCAGCAGTTGTTCTTCATCAGACCTTTGGTCAGCAGTTGTTCTTCATCAGTTGTTTATTCAGCAGTCCTTTGTATCAGCAGTTGTTAAGCAGTTGTTTGGATAGAACAGTTGTTAGAGTCAGCAGTCTTTTGGGAGAAGTAAGTTGTAAAGACTGTTTATTGAAAGGATCAACTGCTAGCATATTTTGGCTTTCTAATCATCTGTTCTTCTCCAGGTCAGCAGACCCAACACCAACTATCGCCTGTTGGCGGATATCACTCCGAACTTTCACTTTGTCCAATAGCACTCCCAACTTTCAACTTATTTTCTTCCATCACTCCCAAACTAACAGAGGTCTAACCTGGTTATTCTTCGTGGTCAAAATGTAAAAACCAAAACTTTTGTGTGGCCAAAATGTAAAAACCAAAACTTAAGAGGTATTTTTGAAACTTTTTATTAATATTAATTTTTTAATTCTATAAATCCCAACCCCCCCCCCCCCCAAACCCCCAACCAAAATTTCTCTGCCCTTCATGAAATTAACATTCAAATCCAAACTTTTTGCAGCACTTTGTACTTCATGAGCATCTTCTCCATTGCCATAAACATCGAGCTTAAATCCAATAAGATCCTGCTTTTGTTTACCCAAAAAATATGCTCCTTTTGAGAATTTTTGCTCCCCACCATCCTCCTTATCTGCAGCAGCCATTCTTTCCCCTATTTCCAAAATCATAGGGTTCACACCATGAACATTATATATCACAGATTTAGGTAAATCTTGGGTTGCAGCCGAAAGACTGAGAACATGAATGGAAAACATTAAAAAACTAGGTAAATCACAATATAATTTCAAGAATGGCAAAACCAAATCCCAGAACAAAAGCTCGAGTAAACGAGAGGTGGCAACTTCGACGCATTCGTTAACGGACAGGTTTAAGCAATAAACCCCCAAAATCCATCCATCCTTCAAAACCCACCTAACTCCCACCACCACCTGCAACTAGTCGAATCTGATGAAGGTGGTGCAGGAGTTCTAGCTGCATCGGGAGTTGTGCAGGAGTTCGAATCTGATGAAGGTGGTGCGGGGATAACGCCGTTTGTGTCGACGGAGTTCCAATTACAACTGAGAGTTCCAATTTCACAACTACAACTAGTCGGCCACGCAACTCCGACCACCACGTTTGTTTATCACATCCAACCTGAATCCCCATCTATACCATTGACCGTTTGATTTACATCAATTGTAAGGAAAGAGAAAGGGGAATCGAAGAGAGAGAACCAGAGGAGAGAGAAAGAAATCAATGGAGAGGAATAGGGTGGTCTGAAGAAGAAGAAGAAGAAGAGAGGAGGGGGGGTCTGGTCAACTAAAGATGAAGAGTATTTATAATAATAATAATAATAATAATAATAATAATAATAATAATAATAGGGAAAATGGATTTAATTACTCCAAACTATCGCTTATTGGCGGATAATACTCCCAACTATCACTATGGCCAATATCACTCCCAACTTCCAACTTATTTTCTTCCATCACCCCAAAACTAACGGAGGTTTAATTACCTGGTTAGTCTTCGTGGCCAAAATGTAAAAACGAAAACTTTGGGACATTTTTGAAACTTTTTATTATTATTATTATTATTATTATTATTACTTTTTAAAGTTTATAAACCCAACCCCCCCCCCCCCCCTCCTCATTTGTTCTCTGCACATAGAAGGTCACCGGTGATGGTGACCGGTGGCCGCCGCCGCCGTCGTCCTCCTCTCCGGTAAGTATCACAACCCTCCTCCTCCTCCCCTGTTTCTGGTTCGCTAACCTTGTGATAACCCGATAACCCTTCTGTTTCTAAACCAACCATCAATCGGAACCCTAAACCCCTAAATCACTACCGGTAAGTATCACAACCGCCGCCGTCAACCCTAATCGGAACCCCAAACCCCTAAATCACTACCGGTGTTGTGTTGTTGTGCTATCGTCGGAGCAGAGGAAGAGAGAGAAGCAGATGAGAGAGAGAGAGAGAGAGGGAGAGAGAGAGAGAGAGAGCTAGAAAGATAAAGGAGGAAGAAGACGACGGTGAGTGAAGGGTTGGGTAGGGTTACCGGTAGGTCGGTCAGGTTAAGGTTGGGTTCGGAGGGTGGTTTGGGTCGGGTTTATAGGTGGTTGCAGTGGGTAATCGAATGGCAGCGGGGGATCGTTTTAGGTTGGTTTGAGTCGGAGGTGGTGAGTTGCAGGTTGTTGGGATGGAGAGTGGTTTGTTGGGTGGTGGTCGGTCAGTGGTGGAGGTGAAGGGTGGTGGGGTGGTGATTTGGCTCGGCGGTGGAGGTGAAAGGTGGTCAGACGGCGGTGGTACAGTGGTTGTTAGGGGTGGATGGGGGTGGTGGTTGTTAGGGGTGAATGGGGGTGGCTGCTGGAAGTTGGTGGTGGTGAGTGGCTGATGAAACTTGTCTGACACCATTCACCAAAAGAAGAAGAAGAAGAAAGGGGGGGGGGGGGGGGGGTGGAGAGGATTGGGATTTATAGAATTTAAAATAATAATACTAAATAATAAAAAGTTTCAAAAATACCCTTTAAGTTTTGGTTTTTACATTTTGGCCACGAAAACTAACCAGGTTAGACCTTCGTTAGTTTGGGAGTGATGGAAGAAAATAAGTTGGAAGTTGGGAGTGCTATTGGCCAAAGTGATAGTTGGGAGTATTATCAGCCAATAGGCGATAGTTTGGAGTAATTGAATCCATTTTCCCATAATAATAATAAAAAGTTTCAAAAAAGTCCCTTAAGTTTAGGTTTTCATATTTTTGCCACATAAATTGTCCCTTAAGTTTAGTTTTTTACATTTTGATCATAGAGACTAAAAAGGTTAGACCTCCGTTAGTTTGGGGTGATGAAAGAAAATAAGTTACAACTTAGGAGTGCTAATTGCCAAAGTGATAGTTGGGAGTATTATCCGCCAATAGGCGATAGTTGGGAGTATTAAAATCCATTTTCCCAAAAAAAAAAAAAAAATATTGGTTCGAAGAGATTTATTTAAAACAAAAGGTAGGGAGATTTATTCAAACATAAAACAATTTTTTAAATAAAGAATTCATAGCTAGATTATTCTATTATCCCCGACCATTGGATTGATATGAACGTGGCTGAGCTTAAATTATCGGTGAGTAAAAGAGCATTCACAATCCACCCACTAAACCTTCCTCCATCTTTAAAATTTAAAAAAACCTACTAAAAATACACCATAACCCATACACAATTTTATACCCCATCGTTATATTATGAAAAATGAAAAGCTACTATTCACGCTACACCGAATTATTGTGAGTGTATTATAACGAGAAATATAATAAAATAAGTGTTTGTGAGTAACAAAAAGATAAGTATGGTGGATGGGATGTGGGAGGATTTTTTTTTAAAATGCGAGATAAATTTTGAAAAATATAATTTTTAGTTAAATTAAATGGTAAAAAATGGTGGATGGGATGTGAATGCTCTAATATGTTGTTTGTAAAATGTTATAGCAGAACTAACCTAATAAATAACATATTATTTTTGTTAAAAACATATTATTTACACAAAATTAATTAACCCAGCTTCATTAACTGATCTCATATGATTAATTAGCCCTGTTTTATTAACTTCTCAACTTTATTAACTCAACCTCGTTAAACCTGTCTTAACATGTATTGTGAAATTACAAATGGACCCATTTGCGAATTTAGGGCTAGCCCCACTTTGTAGAGGTACATACTGAGGTTCCAAGTTCAAACCTGGGTTGTTTGTAATTTAGGATTACTATTGGTGCAAATGAGTAATGTTATCCGTTCAAAGAAACAAAAACAATTGTGCGAATCTAAAATGCATTATATAGTAATATAGAAATATATTAAGGGCTCTTTGTCACATGACTTAGAAAACACGTTAATGATACGAGGTTTGAGAAACAATAATTGACAGATATTTTAAAAATATATTTGGATTTATACAATTGTTTAAATTTTTGTTTGGTTTTTAAAGCTCTAATCACAATCCACACCATGAAACCACTAACACCGACAACCACCTTGGTTTAAAAACACAAAAGCGACTAGGGCTAAAACCGAGGTGCAAAGTGTAAAAGCGGTGAGCTTCTCATACCCAATACGTAAGAAGATTATATAATTTTTTTAAATAAATCGCATAGGTTTTTAACTTATTATACCCAAAATATAGCTATAAACAAGGTTTTTATATGATTTTACCTACATGTAAAATCCAAAAAACCCAATGTACAACATGTTGCAAAAAAAAAAAAAAAAAAAAAAAAAAAAAAAAAAAAAAAAACCCTTGGGTACAAGAGGCGTGGCTCAGGGCAAAAAAAAAAAAAAAAAAAAAAAAAAAAAACACCCAAAAAGCACACATTTTTGCACTTCTTGTGCTTCCTCTAAGCAATGAGCGAAAAATCCTCAAGGCTTGCGCCTCGCGCCTAAGGCGCACTTTAAAACCAAGGCAGCCACACAATAGACCACCATCATAATTTCGCAATCAAAACTCACTCGAATAAAATATGCAATCCAGTTGAAACCCAAGAATGGACTTAGGTTTTTCAGTCAACTATGGTGGTGGTTCGGTTATAATTTTATACTTTTTATTTGAGTATAAATAAAAAGATATAATTGCACCTCACTTAACGGTAAAAGTTGAACAGGGTTATTCAGTCGAAAAAAATGGACAAGATTTGAAAATTATGAGAACTTAGATACAAATATATATATATATATATATATATATATATATATATATATATATATATATATATATAGGGGAAGGTTTAAATGAGAACACCCATCTTTTGTGAGAACACTGAGAACTAATCTCAGCCACTCAATTATTTTTCCTTTGATATAAATTAAAGGGTATATTGGTCATTATTGAACATGTTGAATTAATCACGACATTCTTCCAATCTCCCTAACATCTTTCCCAATCTTCATCTTATCTTCAATCAAATCTGGCTATATACGATTTCTCGCAATCTTCATCTGATTTCTCTAACTATACAATCTTCATCCGTTATTCAATAGACTCTAGATCCATATGATTCCTGCAGATCCAGGTTGGTTCTTACTAATTCGAAGTACTCTGATGTGTTTTGTTATGAATTTTAGTTTACTTACACTTTAAATCCATACGATTTTTTCAAATCTAGCTATCTTAATCTAGTTTCTCTTACTACATTACTATTCTTCAAGTTCCTATTTGTTTGCTAATGAACATTGTTTTTGACTTTGAAACTGATTGTTAGTAGAGATCTTATTCATTGTTGCAGCTTTATTTTCATGTCATCATACGTAGGGTTTCAATTTTCAGTCCACATGTTTATTAGAACTAGGTTTTGTATCCAACTTCATATCTCTCTTTGTTATGTTTAGTAACTATTCCGGTGGCCCCTCTATTTTGATGTTAAGTGGTGGTGTATAGTAATTATACTTATTACGTTTATTCTGCATAGAGCCAAGTTTCCAAATAGTACTACAGGTTATATACTAGAAGTTAAATAGTGAATTTCATTGCATAGAGAAGTTTCATTTTTGTGATCTTTTGTTGTTGGATCATGACTTGGTTTACTGACTAATTAAAAACAAATCATAAAAATGAATGGTTGGGTCTTTGATGTTTACAAGTACTTTTACCTTAGTCTTATATGATTGTAAGAACTTGTTGAATTTTAGATGTTATTAATAAAATGTTAGTGTTTAATTCTCATAGCTGTATATTCTTTTTTATTTTACATCTATACATTGTGAAATATTTTCATGTAATTTGATTTAGTGGATATGATTGTGTTTATACATTCATCCAGTTTATTATGTTTATTCTTTTCATTTATTTACACATGTGTAATGTTCAGGACCAACTTTAAAATACCATTGAGTTTCCCATTGTCTACATCGCCAACAACAAAAGGAAATAAATGAGAAGCCTACTGGTTGTAGTTTAACATTACCAACTAGGTCATGTGGTGACTTTAGTGGGTCAACTCTTCACATTGTGGTGACGCGACTAGGAGGGGTAAAAGCTCGGTACAACTGTGAGATACCATTGGTGTTCTCATCGTCTACATCACCAACAAAAGGGGGGGGGGGGGGAAGAAGGAATCCAATGAGCGAGTGTTAACACTAGCAACAAGTGTCAAGTGTTGACTTTAATGGGTTGATTTGAAGCCTAGCAATACCAATAATCAAGCAACTCAACGTAACATTACATAAGTCGATTTGCATCTTGGTGGTCCTTTGAATATGGGAGGAACTATTTGTATGAATTATTAAGTCAATGTAACTACCACTTATGTTTGTTTCCATTATGTTGGTGAATTTTACAAGTTATCATGTCTTGGTTCCAAAGTTACTATACATATGTGTTTATTTCTATTATATCAACATACATTTACATAGGTGTAGTGATTTACACATGTTCAAACTGTTAACTATTATATACATCCATGTTTTACATATGTGCAGATGTATAACGGAATCACACATGTGTAAACTGTTAACTATCATTCATATATGTATGTTTTAGATATATGCGGCTGAATTGCACATGTATAACGAAATTACACATGTGTAAACTGTTCTCTTTCTCATATTTGTGTCTCTTTTACTTAGGTGCAGTTGATTTACACATGTGTTAAGCGCTCACCATACATATCCATGTATGTTTTACACATGCGCAATTGAATTACACATGTGCAAATTGTTCTCTTTCACATATTTGTATATATTTTACATATGTGCAGCTAAATTACACATGTGTAAAGTGTTCACTGTCACATATTTGGTCTATTTTACATATGTGTAGTTGATTTACATATGTGTAAACTTTCCACAATCTTTTATTTCTAGTTTACCTATGTTAAGTTGTATTCCACATGTTTAGGTGCATGTTTTACACATGTGTAAATTGCCGACTTTCATATTTGTTTCTAGATTACAAATTTGCAGCTGATTTACACATCTATACTGTCTTTTATTTTTATGTTTATTTTTCCTATGCTAAGTTGTATCAGATATGTTTAAGTGCTTGTTTTACACATGTGTATGTGTCTGTTTTACACATGTGTAAATTACTCACTGTCACCTTTTTTTTTCTGGAGTACGCATTTACAGATGATTTACACATGTAAACTGTTCATTATCTTTTCTTTCTAATTTATGTTAAGTTATACTACACATGTTTAGGTGCAAGTTTTACACATGTGTAAATTGCTCACCGTAACTTTTTTGCTTCTGGATTACACATTTGCAGCTGATTTACACTTGTGTAAACTTTTCAATGTCTTTTATTTTTATTTTACCTATGTTAAGTTGTATTACACATGTTTAAGTGTTTGTTTTGCATATGTGTAAATGTTTGTTTTACACATGTGTACATTTCTCACTCATACTTATTGTTTATGGATTACACATTTGCAGCTTATTTACACATGTGTAAATGTTCACCGCCTTTTATTTCTGTTTTACCTATGTTAAGTTGTATTACGCATTTGCAGCTGATTTACACATATGTAAATTGTGAGTTAAACAAAGATAGTATTAATGCCTGAATATAAGGTATTTAAACCAAAATAGTTTTATCAATACATAAAAAATATTCAATTTCCCAAGAATTCATATACTCTCTGAGATATGGTATCCATGATTACATAAAAACAAGTCACAATCCATGAAACATATGTATGGTAACAAAAAAAGAAAAAAACAAGTGATTACTTAAAATAACAACTAGTCTCTATTTTCATTTTGACTCTCTCAAACTACAACGCTTTCTAGATCACATCTTCTCAATGAATAGTCGATTTTGAAAGTACAATCTTCACAGCATTCTATGGGCTTCTATAATTGATCTCTCAAAGTTCTTCGCATCATTTTTCCAACCACCAATGGGATGTACCAATTTTTCGGAAATGTGCCTAGTGAAAGTGACAAAAATACAAAAACAGTAAGTAAATTGCTTTTACTGATATTTTAAACAAATAAAACTGCTGACTTACACATTTGTAATAGCTCACTTACACAGACGTAAACTGCTCGTTTACACATGTGTAAACTACTTACCACGAATTAACCAAACATATCATGCAAAGTTAGCTAATTCCACCTACTCCATAATCACTATAACAAGTTAAGTTAATAATACTAGTTATCTAGTAAGAAACACAAGATGCAGCTAAGGTTCACTTAAGATTTATTAGTTATATTTATAGACAGTAAGTGAATCATTAAAAGTTATAATGTTCAATGGCGGTATTATGAAGTTCGTGGTTAATAATATGTTTATGAACTTATACATAAGGAATATTTCATCTGTCCAAAACAATGATACGAATTCAAGTCACAATACTATTTACAGTACATGTTATCAAAAACAAAGAAATCCTATTAATCCATAATAGCCAAAACATTCTAACGTAGGCTTTATGTTTCTACCTTATTAATCAATTGCAATTGTCTGAATTCATAAATCAAACATTAAATAAATATCCAATAACATCATTGAGGAATATGTGTTGTCGTGACGAACTGAACCAAAAAATGCATCAACACTATTGCAACCGTTACAATCCATTTTTATGGTTCGATCAATGCAAAAGACGTGTTAGTATTCTTTCAGGGCACAACTTTCTTTGTAAGGTTTTCTTTTTCATTGTTATATCAAGTGCTCATATCATACCGATACCGTAATAAAAGAAAGTTATTCCTTCCGAATTCCCGTTATAATTTCCACTAGTTTGACCAAGTGAAAAGTGTGTGATATAATCCCTAGAAAAAAAAAAATGAAAATAAGATTATAAACACAATTAAAGGTTTCTGCGTGGTTGTTTTGTTATGTTCTACACATAGTAGGGTTATTAACTCATTCTTGTCAAGAAGAACAAATAACCATAAGCCATAATCAAACCAGCAAACTATAGATGACCAGAAGACAACTCGCACATAAATTTCTGAAACAAATAACATAGTTTGAATTTCATTATAAGCTAACAAAAAAACTAAGGAGAATCAATTAAATCCACTATAAAACTACTCTAAACAATTCAAACAACAACGCAACAATCAGTACAATTCTACGAAGCTTTAGAACATCAATCAAACAATCTGACAGAAACTTGCAAAATCGAAAGAAAAAAAACATATGCAACTAAAATCTGAAAATAAATTGATTGTAATCGATGAAATCGTATATAAATTGTTGAATGTTTAGAGTAATACCTTCAGCCTTGGGTGTAGAATCTTCGCCATCGACGTTGTCTCCGGTATATGCCAAGGGAAGGATTTCAAATGGTTTTTTACAATAATGCCCTTTTAGTGTTTTATTTTATTGTCTCCTTCTTATTTAAACCCCCTATAATCTTAGCCCTTAATTTTGGATGATCTATGAATGAAAGTTGTTCTTAAGGTTCTCACAAAAATCCTAGTTCTCAAGATAACCCTCCCCTATATATATATATATATATATATATATATATATATATATAGGGGAGGGATAGTTTGAAAACCCTCCCCAGTTAAGAAAACTCATGAAACCCATATCCTAACCATTCATCCTAAGTGATCTACGGTGTTGATTGATTCTAACTTTTGATCAAAAGTAAATATACACATTTAGTGACAAAAGGGTAATATGGTCCAGCAAAAATTACTTTCCTCACTCTTCTCTCCACTCTCCTCTCTCCTCTCCATTCTCCTCTCTCCTATCTCCTCTCTTTCTAGGTTATTTTAAAATCAAACTAATGTTAACAGGTATCAAAGAAGCCTCATGGTAACAAATGTTTTTTTAGAAGCAATATAACAAATTGTAACCCAACAATACAAACAAATGTTTTTACCTACTTATTCACCAAAAACATATAATAAATTATAACCCAATAACAAAAACATATGTTTTCACATACTTGTCTCACAAAAAACATGTAATAAATTATAGGGTTAGGATCAAATACACAGTGAAAGAAAAATAGGAAGTCGTAGGAAGGGTATCAAACAGACTCCGATTGAACTCATTCAGGCGGCATTGGAACCGTCTCATCGAATCCTACGATGTGAGTTTTTAGGTCATCATTTTTTTTGGGGTTTTAGCTTGTAATTTTTAGAATATACGTTATACCATTGTGTCTTTTATGTAGCATTGTGTCTTTTTCTTATTTTCATCACTGTGTCATTTTTTCAATTCATTGTGTCTTTTTTCTTCAGCATTGTGTTATATTTTTCGGCACTGTGTTATATTTTGTGGCTCATTGTGTCATATTTCATGATCTATTGTGTTTTTTGTATCCTTCTCACCCTTCTCATTTTTGTTACACTGTGTAGAATAACTTGACCCATAAATTATAACCCAACAATCAAAACATATGGTTTTCACATACTTATATCACTTAAAAATTCAAATTACAAATCCAAACAACAAAAAAAACATATGTTTTTAGATGAAAACAAAACTTTGAGAGAAAAAAAAAGATGAATCCTCTGTTCGATGGCTTCTTCTTCTTCGATTTACATAAACTACGTCAAATCCTTTCCTCTGTTTGCATAATCTATCTACAAAAATACCCATAAAAATATAAAAATGTAAAATGAACCTTAAGCAGATTCCCATTTTATAATATAATTATTGACTTTTGTGAGTATTTTTCCTTCAACTTTCCTACTCGAAAACTCCTCCAAAAATGTTGAATTTTATTTTAAAAAACTCATTTAGTTTTGCTATATTGTTGTCCAAAATGGCCATTATATATACACACATCTAGAAACCTTTTTTTTTTGTATTAAACAAGGATGGGCCACTAGAATTTTGCCCAAAACAACCCTCAAATATATTGAAAAAGTGAACCAAATGAACGTCACAGATGCTAAATATTAGAAAATAAAAAAAGGCGTACTTAAGAATAAAAAAAATCATAAATTTTAGAAAATGATGAAGAACAAACAAAGAAAAAAATATTAGCATCAGATCACAAAATATCAATCAAAACATTGCTTGTTCATGTCGATCTTGTTCTTGACGATCTTGTTCTTGCTCTTGCCGGATCTTGTTCTTGTCGATCTGCCGGATCCATCAATCGTCATCGTCGTCGTACACCTCGTCACACCTGTTTCGTTGACAACCGGATCCCGTCACCACCACATCCAGGGATGGTAAAGAGAGAACGAGTAGAGAGAAAAACTTACAGATCTGGTTCAACCGACCCAACCAACCTATAGCTGGTTTTGTTTGATTTACATTATCCAAAAACCGAAGTTCACCTGAAGATACCATTAAAACCGGATGGATAAAAATCCTACAATCTCAGTTCATATGTTTTTACTTTTAAAAAAACATTATTGTTATTACTTTTATAAAAAAGCTTTTCGTTGTTTAGATCCAATACCTTTTGGGTTCACCCACATGGTTCAATAAATGATATGATATCTTACCTTCAAAGCAATGCACTAAACAAAATGATGATTGAACAGATCCCACATCGCTGGTAACCAGAGAGCAAGTAGAAAGAAAAGAATGTGTGTAGAGAGAGATAGAGAGGTTGTGTGTGTAGAAGGTGTAGAGAGAGTATTGGTTAGGGGAAAAGTGGAAATGTGTGTATTAAATGGTTTTGTCAGATAAATGGAAGGGGTTGTAATGACTAGAATACCCTTGAACAACTCTTCTCCATTACACACGTGGAACAATTAGGACCATACAAAAGGGTTTTCTTGGTTTTTTTCAACTGAAGGTGGTTTTCAATTTATAATTGCCCTATATATATATATATATATAGTATAAGTATCTAAAAAAACCCTTATTATCTTGAAAACATTGGAAACCTTGTATGTGGTTAGAATTAAGCCACATCACCCAAAGAAAAAACCATTTTATATTACATTGAAGGGTATTATAGTAAAATTCCCCCATGTCACTTCATCTCCTTTTTCTTCCATAGTACAAAAGTACAATCATAAAACACACACTCTCCCATAAATATACTTTATTATCTCTCATTCACCCATTTTCATCAAGATTTTAAAAGTTCATCTCTCTCTCTCTCTCTCTCTCTCTCTCTCTCTCTCTCTCTCTCTCTCTCTATGCATCACCAGTACACTACCACCTCCTCCCACCACCACCACCACCAAATCCGACCACCATCTTCAACTTCTTTATCTCTCTGGCAAATAAAACGGAGCTCCATCTCCATCTCCTTTTTCTCCATGAAAACCACATCATGAGAAATTCCAGATCCATGGTTGTAAGTAACTAATTCAGGTCGTATTTATGCCTTGTTCGTGAATCGTGTGAAATCCCATATCCATATTTCATCTCCTTTTCTCTATGAGTTGCTTTATGCCCTTGTTTTGTGATTGTTGGCTTTGGGTTTGACAAAAATAAAAACAGAGGGTTTGGTGTGGGGAAGAAGGAAGGAAAAATGGAAGGAAGGAAGGAAGGAAGGAAAGAGGGTGTAGCTGCTGAGTTGACTAGGAGGTAATTTTGATAGGTCTGCACATGTTGAAATTGAAGGTAATTTGTTTTGTATTCTTTATGTTTGAGTAGTGTTTTTTTAAGATTTGTCTCCGCTTTCTGTTTATGGTGTATGTTAAGCACTTTTTTACCAAAATCACATATTTTGTTTTGCTGTTGGTATAATTTTTGTTTATTATGATTTCTTCTGGGGTATGTTTTATTACTTGCAGTTACTACATGATATTATTGGGTTTTTCGAATTAACATGTGTTAATTTTTCTGTATGGTTTTCTGTTAGTTTCACAGATGATGATTTGAGTAACAGTTGATACCACTAGATTTTTTGAATATAACAAGTGTTAACACAATTTTTTAAAGTCAGTATATTAGATGATGGTTTGTTAACACATGTTAACATCTTACCTATTTTGTTTTGCTGTTGGTATAATTTTGTTTTTTTACCCCCAGTAAACAACAAACATATGCTTCAGTAAACAACAAACATATACTTTTGTTTTTTTACACTTTTTTGATTTATTATTATTATTTTTTTTTGTTTATGATAGATTGTGAATGTATGGAAGGTAATTATAATGTCTTTTGTGGTTTGGATATATGAACTCCATGTGTTTGATGAAATGCCTGACTAGGTTAACATGTGTTATTTCGTTAGTATGTTAGAAGTTAATAGTGAATGTATGGAAGGTAGTTATAAGGTCTTTTGTGTTTTGGATATATGGATGTCTATTTAAAGTTAATGGTGAATGTATGGAAGGTAATTATAATGTCTTTTGTGTTTTGGATATATGCACTCAATGTGTTTGATGAAATGTCTGAGTAGGTTAACATGTGTTACTTCTGTTAGAAAAACTTTTGAATAACGTTTTCTTTTTTGTACTCAATGTATAGATTTACTAGATTTATTTTGTTAAAGTGGTCAATAGTTTGTTATGATACTTTGTAATAACGTGTGTTAATAGTTTGTATGTTATGTTTATTTATTTATTTATTTATATAATAATTTGTATATGCATATAACACATGTTAAATCAGATGCAAAAGTGTATGATTGCCCTGGTTTTAGATTTTAAAAACTTCCAACAGTTCACACAATATTCATTCACTGATGTAACATATGTTAATCGGATGCAGAAGTGCATGATGCTTTAGTTTTAGATTTTTAAAACTTCCAACAGTTCACCAAAGACCAATCACCTTTCCTGGTTAGAGAGAAACTTGCGGGGTTGGTTCTTTGTCACTGGTCCTGATTTTTTAAAATGTCTCCCTGTGTGTTTTTGTAACTTAATATTTTAAAACCCAAAAATCCTTATCTCAAAAGAGTAGAAAGGGGATGGAAGTTCGTGAAACAACCTTCTATGTATACTTACACACACACACACACACATCAACACATACACACAAAACAAGAGTTCAAAGAATGGGATATCAAAGAAAGAGAAAGCAGAGAAAGAAAGAAATCGGAGAAAGAAGTAACTCGTCGGTGGAGCTCCGGCGAACCCACAGTGACAACACAAATCCCCCACACATGGAATGGATGGTGTAGATTGGGTTTCCAAGGTTTTCAAAATAAGAAGGGTTTCCTATAGATCCCTTCCCTATATATATATATATATCTTGGAACACACAAAAGTGATCTAACCACACCACACGAAAGAAAATGACATTTATTCATTTTTTAAACGGCCAACGAAACTAATGCCCAACTATCTGGGGATGTCCGCGCCCTTGGTGAAAGCTCCCCATACGCTCATGTTTACCAATAGTGTTGGGTAACTTAAGCCCGCAAGTTCCCGAACTGGGAAAAACCCGCCCGCTACGGTAAAACATGTAGGATAGGGATGATAACGGATCGGGTATAGCTAATACCATACCCATACCCTGTTATAAAATCTCATACCATACCCGTCCCATTATCAGGTATTACCTGTCGGGCAGAGCTGGCCCAGGGGTGGGCGAGTCGCACCCCCGCCAAGGCCGGTTTTTCCTGGGGGCACTAATGTTTTCTTCTAATATTGGTACGTAACTTCGTCGTCTTTCTTTACTTTCACCCTCACACATCATTGTGGGTAGAGCCAGAGTATTTGAGATGAAAAAAATGAGTGAAACTTAGATTGGCTGGATTTTTTCTCTGGTCGAAGTTGCTGATGGCTGTTGAAGAACAATGTTAAAAGAGGAGAAGATACCTAAGAGCATTCACATCCCCTCCACCAAATCTCATCCATCAAATTACATTAAAAATCACTACTTCACCCCTAAATCTTCTCTCTCCTAATTAAAATAATAATACTTTTTCATACTTTTATCATTACATTTTCTCTCTCATCACTCACAACTACTTACAAAAATATTAAAATATATATAGGGGTGAACAACAGCTTTTCATATTTAGGGTGAAACAATGCTTCCACCAAATATTTTCTCTCTCCTCCACTCACAACCACTTACACTCACCCCATATAATTTAGTGGACACACTCACATACATTTGATGGATGGGATGTGAGTGCTCTAATAATCTGATATCTATGATGTGGGCCTTTTTATAAAATTAAGCATTGGCCCATTATTAACCAAGACATAGGCTAGTTACTTAAAGAAAAAGTCTAAGAATATAAATATTAATAAACCCAATAGTAAAATTTAAAAAAAGTTAGTTTTTATATATTAAACAGTAAAGCAAAAAAAAAAAGTTTTAAGTTTTAACTATTAATTTAACTAGTTGTATAAAATCACGCGCGTTGCGCGTTTTACAATCGAGATTTAGATGAGGTGTTAATCAATCAATGAATTATACAATCGAGATTCCATTTTATGTTATTTATATTAATAGTATATAATATAATAAATTTTTTTAATAAAATAATATGAATAAAATAATAGTATATAATATATTAATAGTGTATAATATAATAACGTTTTTGAATAAAATAATAGTATATAATATATTAATTAGGGATGAGCATACAAGGCCGAATACCGATCCCGTCCCGATCCCGATACCGTACCGAACCGAGTGGTTTCGGGATCGGTATCGGTACCCATATTTATGGATTTTCAGTTTTGGTATTATCGGTATCGGTACGGGATCGGTATGGTATCGGTATTTTAAGGTAAAATACCGATACCATACCGGTACCGTACCATTCGGTATCGGTATTGTCGGAATCGGTATAAAAAGTTTTTGAATAAAATAATAGTATATAATATATTAATTAGGGATGAGCATACAAGGCCGAATACCGATCCCGTCCCGTCCCGTCCCGATCCCGATACCGTACCGAACCGAGTGGTTTCGGGATCGGTGTCGGTACCCATATTTATGGATTTTCAGTTTCGGTATTATCGGTATCGGTACGGGATCGGTATTTTAAGGTAAAATACCGATACTACCGATACCGAACAGATACCGTACCGTTCGATATCGGTATTGTCGAGATCGGTATAATATATTAATAGTATATAATATAATATATTAATAGTATATAATATAATAAAGTTTTTAAATAAAATAATAATATAAATAAAATATTAGTAATTTTACTATTCATTTGAAACACTATTCAAATGAGTTGTAAAATTAATATATTGTAATATCTATTTAACGTAATAATAAACAATAACTTTTTTGTTTTATTTTATTTTTTATTGATAATGTGTTTATCCATAATTAGTTTATCGTTGATAAATTTTTAATAAGCTTTTGGTTTTCTTTAAAATTTGACTAACATTGTTGAGCATTAATTGTTTATTTGTTAGTTGTTAGAATTGAGTGTTTTGTTGAGCTCTAAATTTGATGTTTTGTTGAATATTTGAGTTTTAATTGAGTATTTTGTTGAATGTTGAGCCTAAATTGAGTGTTTTGATTAATGTCGAGCCCTGATTGGGTGTTTTGTTTAATGTTAAGCTCTAAATTGAGTGTTTTGTTGATTCATACGAAGAGGTGATCAAATAATTTGCTATCAAGAATGTTAAGAGAGCTTAATAAATAACTGGTTAGCTTTTATAGTGTGTCATCTTGAAAGCTCCTAAAAAATGGTGCAGGCGTAAGAGGACTGAAGGGGATAAGGTGGTGCAGGTAGTGGGGAAAGCAAAGGGTATCAGATAAGGGTAGAAAATATGTTATGAGGTGATGTAGGGGCCGGAAATGTTGAGGGTCTTAGATAAGGGTAGAAAATATGCGATGTAATAGTTGTATATTTCGGGTGTCTTACATTGTGTTAGTTTCTCACTTGTACAATGTATGTTTTATTTCGGGTGATGAATAATAGTAATTTGCCGATCAAAAAAAAAATATTGTTAAAAAAACTAGTTTGTATAATTCGTTAGAGGCGCTTGAATTGTTAGGACCGGCTCTGCTGTCGGGTATAGAGCAAACCCACAGGTATCGAGTATACCCGTTGGTATTTACATATATATGAGTTGACGTTAACCGCGTGTAGTAGCGGGATGTTGAGTAGCTATTTCATTTCATTAAAAGACTATTATGCTTAATTTGACTTCATCAATTCTTGTAGGTCTGGTGTTTTAAATCATCAAAGTTTATTGGTGTTGCAAACAAATCTAAAAACTTTAAACCAATTTATCATATGATGGGCAATATTTACATGATAGAGTGAGTAAATAAATCCACATATTAACCTATCAAGTGCATAAGTTTCATTGCATAAACATCACATAACACTCATCAATAAACCAAAAAATCATTTAAGATTTATATTTAGATAATGACCAATTTCGGGTAGATGGACATTTAGTTTCGGATAATCGGGTTGGGTATCACCTAATACCATACCCGGGAAATATTTTTTTTCCAATACCAAACTCATCCCTTACCCGTCGGTATCAGATTTACCCGTCCCAAATGCTTCGGATTTCGGGTATACCCATCGAGATCAGATTGTTTTTGCCATCTCTAATGTAGGATCAGATTCAAACTTGAAGTCTTTAAGACCAAAGCTCTAACCCTTATTTCCCTACCATTCCACCAACACCAACACCAGGGAGGGTAGGGGCAAATGACATTTATTTAACTCTATAGTTTTAATTTATAACCAAACAAACCTAAAATTAAAAACGTAAGTGAAAATAAATGTCAAAGACTCAAAGTAAACAGTGAGTGATTGAGAGAATTATTAGGGCTTTTGTTTCCTGAGATTTCGAATTACAGCAGCGGATCCATTCCTGATGATTTTGGCAAGCTGCAAAAGCTTGAGGTGTTAAATTTGAAGGTATTATTTTGTTAATCATTCTCAGCTTTACTTGTCTTATCTTTTGATTTTGCTTCTTATTATTTTCTGCGAATCCAATTAGGGCTTTATAGAAATGAAAACAGCCCTTTGTTTATCTATCTATCTATGCTTACATTACATTACGTTTCGAATTAGGGCTTTTATAGAGAAGAGAATATATCTGATTTCACTTTTTCGAATTAGGGCTTTTATAGAGAATATATCAAAATGTCAGACAACATACCCTTTGAAATCCAAGTGGATATCTTGAAAAGACTTCCTGTCAAATCCTTGATTCAGTTCCGCTCTGTCTCCAAGACATGGAAGTCTATGATCGACAGCTCTTGTTTTGTTGCTGAGTATAGCCGCCAACACACGCACACGCAACATATGCTTGTACAGTGTGAAAGTCTAACGGATTATAGAATAAGATATGTTTCAATTGTTGACGATGATACTTTCCCATCCCATAGAGTTTCCCTCCCTCCTCTCCGTATGTATGAGCATTATAGTATAGTGGGCTGCTCTCACGGCATGTTTTGTCTCTATGGAGATGATGACCCCGTCTCTAAAACGGACAAGGCTGTTCTCTGGAATCCGTCTATTAGGAAAACAGTTGAGGTTGTTGTGCCTAATGTGGCAAATGGGGAAACATATGAAACTGTTTTCGGTTTCGGGGTTTGTCGTAAGACTAATGACCCTAAAATTGTCAAGATTACGCATATTGATAGTTGGAGTGATGTAGAAAGTGCAAGTTGCATCCCTTGGCAAGTTGAGGTTTTTGCATTAAGCACAAGGACTTGGAGACTTCTAGGTGGCAATCTCCCCCGTAAATTGATCCGCTTCAATTTTGGTCTGACACATGATGGTTCAATAGATATAGACGGGGTTATTTATTGGTTTGCTACTGACAGGGTTACCTCTTGTAATTTGATTATTTGGTTTGATATCACAAGTGAAGGCTTTGGAGAAGTAAAACTCCCAAATGGGTTTGCACACACTCCGTTTAGACATTACTTCTCCTTGTTTAAACTAAGGGAGTCTCTTGTTTTGCTTGATGATGTCCATGAAGTTAAAAGAATGGCGTACGATGTATGGCTGATGGAGGGTGGTGTTACAAAATCGTTTACAAAGCTATCCACCTTTAATCTTAACACGCACACGCTAGATATTGCACGTCCAATGGGATTTAGAAAGAGTGGTGAACATATAATCGAATTTGTAAAAGACCAACGTGGACGTCTTGTTGTTTATGATCCCCACTCAAAGCGCATTGATAATCTTGGGATTGATGGAGCGTACTGTACATTTTTTGTTCATCAATACATGGAAACGCTTTTTCTGCTTGATCAGCCTAATGGTACATTTCATAATTAATTGGAAACCCAAATAAAAGGAACCAAAGACTGGGCGATGGGGAGCATATCGGGTGTGGGTTAAATTGTACCATGTCCTATGGTTGCATTTTCAGGTAATTTTATTGTTTTTGGTTTTGCTTTGCAAAGATTATATGTAACCATGGATGATTGAATTTGATGATATTACATGTATGTTCTAACTGAATAGAACTACTATTAACCTCTTTAAATTGACTAAATGTCTTTTGAGTTCTAAACATTATGTATATGCATTCCAATTAAAGCCTGTTTGTCGTGTGCTGTTGATGTCGCTGCCTCGCTGGCATTTCAATACACAGTTTTGACTTCTGGTACATGAAAGGAACTTTATGGTTGATAATTAACCGAAGATGTCACTGCATGACAGTGTATATAGTTTATTTGTTACTCTTTCGCACAGTAGGGTATGGCTTGGAAGATGGAACTGAATTCCATTGCACAGGATTAGTCAAACTCTTCCTCATCCATAATACCTATTCATTTTATGGTCAGGTCATAGATTTCATGGATTCCTCTCAAAGACATGCATACATATGTTAAATTGGTAGACATCCGGTCTCCTCCTTCGGGAATATAAACGGAGACTTGCAATTGGCCCAACTCAAGCAGAAAAATCAATCAATACGTTGATACATATCGAAACATCAAAACTTGGTGACCCAGTTAAATACAAATTATGTTTGCCTCTGGCTTCAGTGACATGCATGCCTGATGTAGCTGCCTTTCCAACACCTTACACCATTAACTTTTAATGAATGTCATTCTGACCATTGTTCTCTGTATGTCGAGTTTGCATTTGCAAAGATAATATGTAACCATGAATGATTGAAAATATTGCATGGTTAAACAACTTTATTTTATTGCTGAATTGAACTAAGTTTAACTTATTCAAAGTATATTTAACTAAATGTCCATGTGACTTCTAAACAGAAAGACATCATTGCCTATAACTCAGGGTTAGTCACTTGGACAAAATGGACAAGATTTAAAAAAAAAGCACCAGGTCTCAGATTAGAAAGAAAAAAAAAAAACTTTTAGACGGAAGTCGAAAAACGACATAACCACATGAAAAAAGTGTCATTTATTTAACTCTATAGTTTTAACTAGTATTTGCTCGCTGCACGTTTAGCGGTTGAGGCGGTGCACGACAGATCCAACCATGCAGTGACACACGAAGCGTTAAACACAATGCGCTACACACAATTCGAAAAACATAATGCGTAAAAGACAATTACTAAAAAGTGTAAAACCCAATGCTTTTAACTCGGTTCGAACCAAAATATATGTCGAAACGTGGAACAACAGAAGCACACATAAAATAAGCAAGAAAACGTATTATATTTGACATCACTCCTTTTTTCCAAAAGAAAAAAAAGTTTATGTCGAAACAAAGCCCAATATTGACACATATATGAAAATTCGTACGTAAAAAAAATAGTTATTTTCCAAGTAATGGTACGAAAAGGGACAAACTCATAGTTTTCCAGAATAAAAAAAAAGATTAAGTTGAATCGTAGACCAACTTGTATTTACACTGACACATATATAAAAGAGAAAGTATACGATATAAAGTTGCTTAACGTAAGAAGCATAAGAAGCCACCATAATACGCCACCTATCCGCTCTGGTTAGGTTTAATTAACCTAATTCTGGTTAATCTCAGGTTTATCACAGGGGTAAATTCGTCTACGTACACTATCATTCAATTCCTTCAATCACGTTTATAATTAACCTGATAATTATTACGATTGCAAGTTTTTACATACGATCAGAGGTTGAAGAAGATACCAATGAATGCGTCTGAATAATCAAATTAGTGCGTCTGTTTAAGATGATCAAATGTTGAAGAAGACATATATGAATGTGTCTGGATAATCAAATTAGTGCGTCTGTTTTAAGTTGTATAGTTGCTTATTTGTTAGTAATGAGTGCGTCTATTTGTACTTTATGGATGCGTCTGTTTGCATCTGTGTTGAAGTTATTGTGCACATGTGATTTATCCAAACCTTTGTTTTTTTCCATTTTGTTTTTATCCAAACCTGCATTTTACAGTTCAATTATTGGAAGCAAACAAAATATAGTAACTCTCGTGAATCATTTTTTTGTTATCTGATTATTATTTTTTTTGTTTATATATTTGTCTGATGTTGTATATTGAAATTTCAAATCTCAAAACAGTCACAGATTTTCTTTTTTCAGTAATGGCTTCTTCATCTTCATTATCAAAATCTGAAATGATCAAAAGGATGCAAGAGCAAATTGCCAAAGATTATGCTATCGAGGGTCGTCTGTCGGATAACCTTAACAGGGTTAATGATGGCATGAGTAAGAGAGATGAGATTTCCAAGCTTCTTATTCGTATGCCCGATTCGAGTCTTCATGAACTTGCTGTTATGTTCATGATTGATGCAAAGAAAGGCGATCTTAATCTTGTTGAAAAACTAACAAAATGCATAGCTCTTTTGAGGTGTTCTATTCAATTTAAAATTCAGTTCTTAAAGTCTATGTAATATCAAGATCATGATGAACTGATTATGTAATTTTTTTTTTTTTTTTTTGTAGTTGTTATATTACCTGTTTTATGATGTGTGTTTTTAGTAAGTGCGTTTGAATTAATAAAAACAACTGAACAAGTGCGTTTGACTAAAATCACAGTAACCTATTTTCATTTTTTGTTAGTGCGTCCAAGTATATATTAACTTGCAGATTAGTGCGTCCAAACATAAATTCATATTAGAACCGTGTTAACTACAAATCCCAAAATAACATACTAAAAATCAAAATCAGTATCTAAGATGTTTAAAAAAAGCATTTAAAAACAAATGTTTATATGGCAGCCACCCTTTTCTCTAATTTCCCGATGGCATTTTCTAACATCTCTTTTCTTGCTTTTTCTGGCCTCTTCGAAAACTTCCATGCCTCTTCAATTATTTCGAACCTGAGCAGGTTGTAAGGTGAGAGTATCATCTTTGCGACGTACTTGAACCGCAATGCATCCAACTGTTTTTGCTGATACTCCGATTCACTGGCAAACCCACAGTTCCAAAATGCATACCCTTTGAAGGTTTCAAGGTGTCGCATAGCGAATATTCCACAGTCTACTATGTTTTTAGTAGTCCTCCATGCCATTTCTCTTCGTATAATCTTATCTGTTACAAGTTTCTCAATTGCGGGTGTTGCAGGACATGTCTTCTTCCACAATCGGTACAAAGTGTGTCTCTACAAAACATTTTTTAACAAACTCATTATGTTATTATCATAATTTTCCCAGCTATAATATTTTCTATAATCATAAATATAAACATACCAATATACCGGGAACGCCTTTATATCTCTTTGCTTGGTCATCCCCATCCTTAGAGTTGTCAAGCAACTCTGATGCCCCATTCTTCACATCAAAAGCTAAGACATAGAAATGCCTATCCATCCAAACCGGCTGTAGAATCATGTCGAACTCATATAACGATTTTGCCTCGATCTTCCGGAAGATATCATGCAGATTGCTAAGGTAAACCCTTTCTCGTTCTTCCCATGTAACTTGTTCCGTATAGTAGTCTGTAGGCTGAAAATAAAGAAAAAAAATGAAAAAAAAATACAGTTAAAAACCAATAAGTGCGTCCAAACATATATATTAATGCGTTTGAATAAGATTAGTGGGTTTGGTAAAATGATTAGTGCGTCTGAAGTATAAGCTGTTAATCAGTTTTACACTGAACAAAAACACATTAGTGCGTCTGTAAATATATTTTAGTGCGTTTAAGTTCAAAGTTTTTTCATACCATCATGTTTCTACAGAGAAATAATCTTCGTATGGATCCTTCCTTCTTTTTCTTTAAATTTTCCTTCTCTTCATAGTTTAGGATATCTGTCCATACATCTATAGCATTTGTGCACAGCCATAGTTCAGGAAGTAAACTTTCAAAGATCACTTTCATGATCTCATTTCCACCTTCATCCCAGTAATAGATTTTCTGAATTTACAATTTTTTAAATGAAATTAGTAATTAGTTAGTAATAATTTATAAACAAAATTAAAAAACACACTTACGTTTTTTTTTTCTCGAATTGATGCAAACATTTATTGTGTTATCCTGGCTTCATCTTCTGTTAATTTCTCAACAGTGCTCACTTGTTTCCCTGTGTATGGTGACCTCAAAGCCCATGAAGGGTTTTTTCCCTAACTGGCTTGTCATAACCAACCGGTGCTTTCCCTTTACCTTTTTTTGTGCTTTTTCTGCTTCCTTTTCATAACAAACAGTGCTCACTTCCTTTTTTGGTGTTTTTTCTTTGTCAGCATGCTTCTCTTGGGGTGTTGCTTGTCCATCTTCAGCTTCATGCACAGTTGGTTCTATTGTTTGAAGTTGAATAAATGATGCGTCAGTTACCCCCTGTGATTCTAATGAAACAACAACATCATGCAGCTTTTCTGTGTTATCTGTCTGCATATCTTTATCAGCTTCTTTGTTCGCATCCTCATTCACATCTCTTACCCTATACACCCCTGGTTCAACTGTTTCTAGTGCCGCAATAGCTGAATCAGGTATATCGTCTTCTTCATTTACATTTTCCAGGTTTCTATCACCAGCTTGATCATCCATTACCAACTCATCCCCATCCTTATTCACATCAACATTTTCCAAATCAGCATCAACATTTTCCAGGTTTGTTGATTCAACATTGTCTGCATCAATATTCTCATCTTCAACCTCTTTAGCTTTGTTGTTCAATTCGTCTCACTTGTCGCACAACTTCATTATCTCTGGTACCCACAAGTACTTGTTTCGTGCTTGTGTAACCATTTCTTCCATCTCCTTTTGAATTGCTTCATACTTTTTTATGTTTCTCTCCATGGTTCTTATCCAAACCTGTTTCAAATAAAAAACAAACATTAATGCGTCTGAAAATAACATTAATGCGTCTGTAAAATGCTTAGTGCGTCTGTATCTAACATTAGTGCGTCTGTATCTAACATTAGTGCGTCTGACATGTAAACTGTTGATCAGTTTACACTTAACAGAATATAATGAGTGCGTCTAAAAATTATCATTAGTGCGTCTGAAGTCATGTTCAGTTTTTTTACCAAAATACTGAATAGAAATACTTTAGTGCGCCTATAAATTAATATTAATGCGTTTAAATATATACCTTCTTAGCTTTCATTGCTGCCTCATATTCTTCTTTTCTAATCCCCTGTCTATAACTCAGATCTGGTTGAGTGTTGCAGTACTCAAACATTTGTTGAGTTTGTGTACTCATTTCATAATTTCTCCAATCTTCATTGTCATCAACATCATCAATTTGGACTCGTCTCGGTGGACTTGGTCCCATATTCAGGTTGTAATCATCATTATCCAAAGAAGTTTTTGTTTTATCACCATCCTTTTCACCTTGCATTTCAATCAAGGTTTCCAGGATATTACTAACCAGATTTTCATTTTCTTCAGTATCTTCATTTTCCTCATCATCTTCTTCGTCATCATTATCTTTCTCTTCTTCCTCACCCTTATCAGCATCACCATCATCATCTCCATCATCATCTTCAATGTCAGTCAATGGCCCGTTGTTATATAGATGATTTTCCATCTCAGCAAGTGAAGTACTAGTGATGTAAGTAATCGCAGGTATGCTGATTTGTATTTCAGAAGGATGTCTCTTGTTGTATTCATGTGTATAGATAACCTGCTTATTTTTAAAACAGTTTAAATGTGTTAGTAACCATAAATGCGTTTTAATAATAGGTAAGCGCGTCCGAATGTAAAATTCAAATAAATCAAATGCGTTTAATATATAATATTAGTGCGTTTAAAGACTTACACTCAGCATTACAATTGGACCATTATACGGGTCTTCTTTCCATCCTTTTTTTGTTCTTGTCAGACATTCGATCAGGTACGAGCACCAATCCAAATTTGGAATTTCAGATTCATCATCCACGCCATGCAGAAAGCTTTGATTTATTGTTGTTGACTTTGTGATCTCTCCGAAAACTGTGTTCCATAACACTAGAAAATTCAACTTAAACAGTCTTCCACCTTTTGGTTGTTGTCTAACAACCGGTGTTACCATTGCAACACTCACTTTCTTTTTCTCAAATTGACTCTTAAACTCATCAATTGTACTGTCTGAACCTTTCCTTGCCCTACTTTTCTCAAGAACTTGTTTCTTCCCCATTGGTATCCCAAAAGCTTCATGTACCAATTCACATGTGATCTTGATTTTCCAATTTCCTGCATTTAGTTCGTTCCTTTCCTCGTCACAGTTGACTAGCAACCAGTAACCCAAGCTTGTTGATATGTGTTGAATTTTAATGTCCAACACAGAACCGAACCCCATCTTTCTAACTTCTTCTTTTTTTCATCCGTGTAGTCCTGGATGCTATCAATAAACTCAGAAGGAGAGCATCTTATTTTTAACTTCTTCCCCATGTATTGAACAAACTCTCTTTCTTGTATTTTCTTCACCTTCTTCTTTGGTTCATCTATCTTCACCTTTTTCTGTGGCCTTTGAAAATCTTCATCAGATGATTCTGATGGAGATTCAACAGGTTGTTGTTTTTTCTCCACCTTCTTCTTTGGTTCATCTATCTTCACCTTTTTATGTGGCTTTTGAAAATCTTCATCAGATGATTCTGATGTAGATTCAGGTTGTTGTTGTTTCTTCAACTGTTGCTTCATTCTTTTAATATCAACTTCCAAATTTTTAGCAGCTTCTTTGTTTTTCTTTTCAACCCTCTCTTTAATTATAATCAAATTTTTAAGTGGTTGATAATCGAAATCATCATCATCTGATGCTACATTTGGCTCTGCACAAACATTTAATATATCAGTGATTTAAACGCACTAACAAACTACTACAGACGCACTTACTAATTCCAACACAACATTCTCAGACGCACTAATAAGATAACACAGACGCACTAATCAAAATTAAAAAAAAAACATTATTCAGACTCACTAATATGATTTCCAGACGCACTAATCAAACCTAAAAAAAACTCAATATAAACTAAATAAACAAACGCACTCAAACATCATTACAAACGCACTCACACATCAGATTTAGACTGTAAATTGATATGTTATATAACAACTGAATGTAATTAAGCAAGTATTATGAAGATACAAATAACCTAGTTGCATCTCATAAAAAATTAAGTGCTATTTTGTATTGTTGAATCAAAAATACCTTTACTCTGTTTTGACTTTGGTTTGCTTTGTTTATCTTCTCTTCTTCTTCCTCTTTCCATGTCTGATTCCATTTAAAAAAAATACAAGAAATGAGAATTAGAAAATGACAGAATTAAGTGATAATCTGATGATAAAACGCACCTGAACGTTTTGAAGACATTATGCTCTGTTTTTTGTTGTTCTTCGATAATCTGGGTTTTTGATTTCGTGTTTGTGCGTGTTTATGATTGATTTGGAGGTGTAAGTAACCCTAAGTAAATGAGGTTTTGATGATTTGTGTGTTATGATTTCAGTGATAACTGTCGTGGTTTTTGAATTGGCGGTTTAAATTTGTATTTTTTAAAACGCGTTCTACTTTTCTAATGACTAATTTACCCCTGGTTAGATTTAAACGCCTATGGTTAAATGATCTGATCATCTTGAAATCTAATGGTCCATATTGCTTCTTATGCTTCTTATGTTAAGAGGCTTTATACAATATCTCTTCCCTATATAAAAACTCGCATATAAAAAATAGTTTTTTTCCAAGTAAAGATACGAAAACGAGTAAACTCAAAAATTTAGAAACTCGAGGGGAACCAAACTTTTAAACACGTTGATACATTATTTTTTAAAAAAGAAATTAAAAGAAAAGTAAAAGGAGATTTTCAGATGGCCCAACCCTCCAATATCTTCATCAGACAACTCTACTTTCACAGTAAGACCATGTGTAGTTGAAGGGGGAAAAACTTAAGGTCCCCCTCTGTGATTTGTTCACGTGGCAGCTGAGTCAGCATGAGACTTTAAATCAAAATGGGGTGACAACTCTACTTTCACAGTAAGACCATGTGTTGTTGAAGGGGGAAAAACTTAAGGTCCTCCTATATGATAGGTTCACGTGGCAGCTGAGTCAGCATGAGTCTTTAAATCAAAATGGGGTGTAGTGGGGGTAGGAAAAAAGGGGCGTTAATTTTATTAAAAAAAAAAAAGAAACAAACCATAAGCAGCCACGTTTCTCTCTCTCTCCTCCATCTTCTTCTTCTTCCTTCTTCTGTTTCTCCCTCCAACTTCTTCTTCCTCCACCAACACGTGGAGCAATATAAATGGTTGAAGAATTTGGTGCACATTGTTATAACTATCACGCCTGGAACATTTTTAAGAACATGGCACCCCCATGCAATGGCGTGGGGGGCGCGAAGTTTGGTTTCACGCTTCGATTCGCGCTCCATTACACAGAGTCTAAGTAAGTTGTTTTTAGAGTCAAACTTACAAGCAACTTTTGATTAATTGATTGTAGCCGTATGAATTGTATGACGATTTGTAGTCTTAGCTCTCAAAGGTAGGTTTTAATTATTATTATTTTTTTTGAAAAGTTAATTTCTTTTTTAATCATGTTGTCTTTAGGACTAGGGCTGGCATAACAGGTTACACGAACCTGTTAAGACACGAACACGAAACTTGTAAACACGAACACGACACGAAATCTAATCGTGTCATTTTTTTCAAACACGAACACGAACTTGTGTATAACAGGTTAACACGATAAGACACGACAAGACACGATAAGGAACACCTAGTAAAATAAGTTAACAAGACAAGACTCGATAAGACACGACAAGACACGATAAGACACGAGAAGACACGATAAGACACGACAAGACATGATAAGAAACACGATAATGCACGATAAGACCTGTTAAGACACGTACACGATAAGACACAAACACGAAATAGGTAAACACGAACACGGCACGAAAATAATCAGGTCTTAACGTATCGACCTGTTATAGACACGAAACCTGTTAAGGCCAAACACGAAACCTGTTAAAATCATGTAGGTTCGTATCAGGTTATCGTGTTCGTGTCTAAATTGTCAGCCCTATTTAGGACTTGAACCCAAGTCCTCTCACAACCTAGCTGTTTTAAAGGCTTTGCCTTTGTAATTAATTGTAGGTTTTAATTAATTGTATAGTGTGTTACAAGATCTCGGTCCAACATTTAGTTTCCGGTTTTAACACATCCAAGAATTGGAACTGACACAAAACCCGACTTGGGTAAAATATAGGAACCAATCACATACCCTAATATGCTAACCAATCACATCCAAGAGTTCGGTCTTATACCGATCTTGTTTGTAGTTATTTTTCATCCGACCCTAAATATGCTAACCAATCTTGCACTGCCACATCACTTCACTGATTTAGTTCACTGAAACACCTTTTTGGAGGACCACTCCACTGATTTACTTCGTCACTAAAATCTTTTTTTTAAGAAACATTAATTAAACATATTATTAAACTAATAAAATAAACTTACAAATAAAACAAAGAAATGCGAACACACATAATTAAAAATAAACTAAATAAAAAAACTATTCGGCTTCCACTTCGAGGTACGGTAGATCAAGTTCGGCTAGACTGTCAACTCTGCAAGGGCATCGTCGTCGAACACCGGTTGGATTGGGGGATCGCGTATGTGGACCGGTGATATCGCACGCTCCTCGTCTTTAATGATCATGTTGTGCAATATCATGCACGTATAGACGATGACGCTACACCGTGCAACAGTCTTCGCTCATTGATTAATCTTACTTTTGCTACCTCCTTTGAAGTACTTGTCTATTTCATTGTTCATATGATGGTGAATCGTGTCGTTTTTTTGGTATTCTGCTGTTGAAGTTGTTTTCTCAGTTGTTTAGATGATGTAAACATTGAAATTGCAACTTTATTTCAGTAACTGACTTATTATCATTTAGAGACATTCACGGTATGATTCAGCCATTTTCACATAGTTGATGGAAAAAATCTATTTGTGAAGGAATGTTTTGTTCGAATTCAGGTCTCTGACACGAAAAGCCTCTGTAGGAAAAGCATGCAGATTGCAATAAGAACATTTGGGGTTTTACAGTACTGTATTTTTGTTTTTATTAAGTGGACTTTTCTGTTTTCTTAGTCGGTTGGAGATATCATTTTTCCCTGTATATACTAAAACTTTCTCCTATTTGTTATTTAGAGCAAATGGGCCGCAGCCAAAACTTTTGCCATGTGGTTATTCTGTAAAAAATGAAGACTGGTTCTGTTTTTATGCTTTTGATCAATGATTATTGCTTGCATTCTTTTGTGGTGTTTATGATTTGTGGAATAAGAGTTAAAACACTCGTGTCCGTTGTGTACTTTTAATCTATGCATTGAGAAAATGTAGAGACTGTTCCTTTTTCATTATTGTGTATTGGTGTTTGTTTATATATTCATATTTCGAATCATTTGCATTAGTAGTAGACATTTGGATATTCAAATTATATTTGGAGGGCATTGGGAAAAAAAACTAAAAATGGGGATGACACTAACCCAAATGGCGGTATCAAACTACCATTCTGCAACGAAACAGTGATGCCGCCAATTGAATTGGCTGATTCATTGATGCCGCCAAACTGATTAGAGGCATCACCCTTGATACCGCCAACCCAATGTCACACTTCCTTGATGCCGCCAATCCAATTTCACACTTCATTGATACCGCCAATCCGGTTAGTGTCATCTCCATTGGTGCCGCCTTGATACCGCCAATTGAGAATGAGGCATCAATGATGCCGCCAAATGGGTTGGCGTCTTCTACCTTCAATTTCCTGCATTTTTTGCAGGCTATAAACACTCACCAAAGACTCTATACTCTAGCATTGCATGCAATGGTGTTGGGTTTTAAAAATTTTTCGCAGGTGATATGATAGGCAAATAGTGTATGTGTAAGGCTTTGAGAGTGTAAGAGAGCATCCAAGGGGGGTTATAAAATGGAGGGTGAGGTGAAGAATGTTAACCATCCACATCCATTTCCACACCATCACCATTACAATCTCAACCAGAAACCTTTGAAATTTATAAAAAATCATACCAAAAAAATTCCTACCACCATGAGTCTAAACATAAACTTACACCCCGGTCCCCTAACCAACGATGTGTTGTATTTACGTGATTGACGTCGTTCGTTTCACATTTTCGTAAATGATGAAAACTTCAATGAGCCCCTTATGGTAAAACGTAGCGATAGAAGCATATGGTGGGCACTTCGTGACAACCCTGTTGTAGGACGGGTTCGTAACCTTGTCGATGCCGCAGGGTTTGGTGGCCTTATAGATTGTGGTTATCGATACGTTGACCACTCCTTAATAACAGCTTTGGTGGAACGATGGAGGCCCGAAACTCACACGTTCCACCTACCATTTGGTGAAGCTACTGTCACCTTACAAGATGTTAACGTCTTGTGGGGGTTACCTATCGAGGGAGGTGTTGTGTCTGGAGCAGATGATGCAATGACAACTGCCGAGGCAATAGGGTTGTGCCAACGATGGTTAGGTGTTACGCATGCAGAGAACCAAATGTCCGGCAAATCCGTTTTGGCTACTGTTATTATTAATGAAATAAAGGAACCGTTTGTTGAAGCTGAGGCTACGGATGAAGCGTGCATTATCCGTGCTCGTTTAATAATTTTTTATTTGATCGGTTCCACTTTGTTCCCTGATAATAACAATAATAGACTAAATGTTTTTTATTTAAGATTTTTACGAGACCTAAGCCGAACAGGATCTTATAGTTGGGGCAGTGCGGTTCTCAGTTGTCTTTATAGGCGGCTTTGTGATGCCACCCAGCCGGATAGGAAAGCCGTGACCGGGCCCATAATACTTCTTCAAATATGGGCATGGGAGAGGATTCGGTGTCTCGCACCACGACCACCCTCAAACCGGTTTGATTATACTTGTCCGCTTGCGGCTCGGTATATATCGCAAAGCCCAAACAAATATAATGTGTCTGCATGGCATCCCTTTGTATTTTTTTACTGAACACGTTTTTTAAAATGTTAATTTTGTAGGTGGCGAGACCGCAACTTAAACTTCAGGGAGGTATCCACACACTGCCTCAGGACATATCGTTCCTAGCTACAATCATTGAACGAGAACATGGTATGTTTATTAATCCCGTGTTAGTAAATATTTTTAATTTTTTGTATTAAGCATGCATTTATTGTGTTTTGTAACTGACTTAAGTGTTTGTTTTTATGTTTTTAGTTCAACTGGACCCCTTAAACCTCGATTTTGGATCAACTACCGGCTATATGTTCAAGTGAGATCGAAAGCTGGACGAGCTGTTGTCCGCTTATATGCTTTGAGATTGTTGAGCATCATTACCCTCAACGGGTTATGAAGCAATTCAACATGGTCCAGTACATACCTCCGCAAATAAACCTAACCGTACCCATGGCTGAGCTTGAAACATTGCATGCTTTGGGGCGGCAAGGACACAACGGGGTGGACTGGATGCGTAGGCACGAAGCCTACATCAATGCATGGAATAACCGTCGTAACACGGTTTACAGGTCTGATCCCATAAGGATGAGTTCCACAGAGCCCAGTTATATGCAATGGTATTCGGGGCGTACCGTTGCATTTATTGGCAATCCGAGTGTAGCACCGGTCCCAGTTGGCGGTTTCCAAGACGACGGTGCTAGAATCTAGTTGATGGTAAAGCATTTTTACGTGTCTAATTCATACATTAATTATTTGAGTTTACGGTTTCTAACTAATAATTTTGTTTGCAGAGGGATGCCATGGGTGATATTTACCGGTCTTCTCAGCAGGCATTTAATGATCCCCAGTCCTTCGCCACGCAGCTTGAGCATATACAGAACACGGCGTTTCAAAGTATGATGATGTCACACGATGTAGGACACTTACAAAATCCGACGCATCTTACAACGGACGCCGTCGACTTGTCAGCACCTGCACGACCTCAAAGGGTACGCCGGCGACACGCTCCCCGTCAGGTGCCAACAAACGTGCCGGAAAATCAGCACCAAGCTGGAACTCCGTTTGACAATGATGCTGGGTTTGGTGCATCTGTTGCGGCAAGTAACAATCAGAACCAGGGTGGGGGATATGTCCCGCAATTCTTAGATGTTGGATTGGACCAAGTTGGAACTCCGTTTGGATTGGGTAGTTCCTTCGTACAGGGAACTGGTGATGTTGGTGGGTCCGGTGGCGGTCAACCGGCGGTGACAGGTCCACTAGCTAACTTGATTGCAAGCGGAATTGGCATCGGAGATAGTTGGGCATTTCCCTCACAGGATTTTGTGACGCCGGTTGGACAGGGGTTGCCACGGGTTGATCTCGACCTTGTTAGTGATTTTCATTACCATCCCCCGCATAATTCGTGTGATGAAGGACCTTCAACCGGCCAGGACCATCGACGTCACTGAATTTAAACCTCTTTCCCGATGATATGTACGGGAATGAAGGAGCACCACCCACCGATGAAACACAAACCCAACACCAACCACCCAGAAGGCAATCTAAACGTCTTATGAATCAGCCTCCCACGAACTTGACGAACTGGTTTAACTTGTAAACATGTCTTAATTACTTTTGTTGTAACATTTGATTTGGTGTATGTATTTGAATATATGAATCGTTAAGCCACATGTGATTCAAACACTGATAGGAGATACAACCACTAAAATTAAAATCCAAATACAAACGTTAAACACTAAAACAAGATTACATAATCATCTTGTTCGTTTTCGGCTGGTTTCACTTGTGGGTTACTTGAAGACGAACCATCCGTGAATGTTGTTGATGGCTTGCGTAAATGCCTCCATATTTGCTCGGTCGATTTTACCGTTTTAGGAGCTGGTTGTGAACAGTAAAAGCCTTCTCCATTGTTTTCCATTTTTAGAGATTTCAAATATGAGTGGGTAAGAGAGAAAGAAGTTGAGTGAGTCATGTTTGTGAAGCAGCTGCTTTTGAAGAGGTGAAGCCTCGTAATGGTTTGGCAGCATCTACATGAAGCCTCGTAATGGTTTGGCGGCATCTACATGAAGCCTCATAATGGTTTGGCGGCTTCTACATGAAGGCGGCTTGTAGATGAAGCCTCATAATGGTTTGGCGGCATCTACATGAAGCCTCGTTATTGGTTTGGCGGCATCTAAATGAAGCCTCATAAAGGTTTGGCGGCTTTTAAAAAATCATTATGTTGAAAACGGCCCAGACAGCCATTTTTGGACCTCTGTACAGTCTGGCAGGGCCTGCCAGTCAGGTAACCGGACTTTCGGACGCGTTGTCCTTGGCTAATACACGGGTGTCGCACGAAGTCCGGGCCGTTTTCGGGTCTCCGGGGCCTGACCCCGGTGGCCCGAAAACGGCTAGGAGGTCATTTTTCAAAAAACTCACTATGTTGAAAACGGCCCAGGCTGCCATTTTTGCACCTCTGTACAGTCTGGCAGGGCCTGCCAGTCAGGTAACCTGACTTTCAGACGCATTGTCCTTGGCTAATACACGGGTGTCGTACGAATTCCGGGGCGTTTTCGGGTCTCCGGGGCCTGATCCCGGTGGCCCGAAAACGGCTAGGAGGTCATTTTTCAAAAAACTCACTATGTTGAAAACGGCCCAGGCTGCCATTTTTGGACCTCTGTACAGTCTGAGAGGGCCTGCCAGTCAAATTTAAAAAAGTGCATAAACACATTAATAAGTAAACACATAATACATAAACACATAATACATAAATCCTAATCCTAAAGTACTTATTTAAAGCTTACATAAACACATAATATAATCCTAAATTACTTGGTACTCCTCCTCATATGTGTAACACCTCAACCGATGGCGGAAACATCGAGGTGTCACGTACTGACGATTGTTCAATAGCTCATGGTACTAAAGTGTAAATTTGAATACATTGATTTGAATAATTTTACATTGAAAGGAAATTACAGTATACAATAGTTCTAAAGCGTCAGGTCTAACTAAAATACAATAAAGTCAAAGCTTAAATATAAATCCAAATGCTAAAAAGAAGCGTCGCAAAATAACCTGAAACATGTACGAAAATAGTATATGTCAATACAAAAATGTATTGGTGAGCATACCCTGTTTGAATATATATATATATATATATATATATATATATATATATATATATATAGTAAGAAAAGTGTTTCGCAATTCATGTGTTGTATACTGTTTGCAATTATCTAATAAGTAATATCCGTTCAAAACCAAACCTGAGAATAATGACTAACACATGACTAACCAACTGAATAATGAATTAACAAGACAATGACCAAGATTCTCTCAACAGAGTCTCAAGGGGGTATACCATAGTACTATTCATTGAAATGCTAGGTCGCCCAGCGGTTAATGATTTTGACAAGTCATAGACACACCAATTAACATAAAGCAAACACACATGAGAATTGCATTTAGTATAAGAAATTGAAACTTGATTAATATATAGGTACATGAGTCACCCCAAAGTAGTAAAACAGTAAAAAGGGGAAAGATATACTCACCTTGATAAGCTAACAACAGTTCACACAAAAGTTGATGTTGTACTTGCAAAGGATTGACGAGAATAAAGAATTATTCTTGCACCTAAGTAGTTTAAGAATGATGATTTAGTGATCACTAATGCCATTTTATTTGTACAAAATATATAACTTTCGATTTACGTTACTATCATTGTTATTATTTTAATATTTCAATAACTATTTTATTTAAACCAATTTTTTTTCTAGTTCAATTTGCAAAAATAGATTTCATATGATCTTTTCTTTTGTTTTATAAAAGGTACTTACAAAAAAAATCGGCTTATAAACAATATACATTTCACTCACATATGAAACTAATTTGGACATACTTATGAATTGCATTTATAAAATTGTATAAATCGTAAAGCGTATTATTATCTTCTCAAAACTACTAAACATAAATTATGTAAAAGAATTGTTAAATGTTTTCATGAATCAAAAGCGGCTAGATAGGTTGTACCTTTGATTGCGAAAAAAAATGTCCATCTGAACTATAGGAACCGTATGGCTCGGTCATTGGGCAACAACAAACAAAGTCGTGATCGACATCTCGAATAAAGTAGTATGAGAGATAAAATGACGCTCGAAGAAGATGGGTGGTGGTTGAGTTCAAGGCGGCGGCACGACAAGCCCATATAGAGGCTATGGTTGGTGTTCGAAATTGGACGAAGCACTAGAGTGTTTGTTCGTAGACTGTAGTGGTCATGGTTGTGCCTATTGAAAGATCGAGAAAAGGCGTGGTGATTGGCTGGTCTACTATTATACGAGCAAAGTGAGGTAACCAAAAGGTTTTACGTGAACAAAGCGGTTGTGTAGGGAACGAAACTGTGCCGAAGAGAGCGAGTTAGATTGAAGAGGCCAAAATTTAAGGAGAGGGTAATGAGTAATTTAGTAACACCCATTTCATTCAAATATGATGGTTCAAGTTGTAGCGTTTTTTTTTATAGCTTTGAGTTATTAATGACAGTAAATAGAATTGATGGTGGCATTGTAATACTAATTTAATTCATAGCCAGTTACGAAACTTGAATCGGTTTCATGTAGGTGACAATGATGTACATGGAGTTTCAAAGTATTAATTCAAAATTTGCAAAAGAGTCATTTAGTTATTGTATACTTTTCAAAAATAACCTTTCATTATGGTTTGAAATTAAAAAGACCCTGAACTACTATGGTTAAATCAAATAAATAAAATGTTGTTATTATACAAGATTGTTAGATCATATTTATGACACAAATCATTTAGTATAAATCGATGTTTACTTATTCGACCTTTTAAGTGTATATAAAAAAACGGACATAAACACTTGACATTCATTATTTTAGTGTTTTAGAAATTTTCGGGAATTACAATCCCTTTTAACTTACATTTTATATTGATAGTTCAACTTTGTATTGATGTCACTTATAGGTCTCTAAGTTGTAACTGAATCATTGAAAAAAAAAATCGTGATTGTCACAATATGGCTCCCGAGGAGGAGGGTTTGGGGCTGCTGTAGCCTGCTGGTGGGGGGTGGCTGTACCCTGGTTTTGGGGGATCTGTGTACTATCTTGCATCCGGGGGGTGGGTGCTGATAACCTTAAATGGTCCAAATCCCTTACAGCCATGGCATAATCCACAACCCAGACCAACTCATCTACAGTGAACTCATCATCTGCTGAGGGAGGAGGAGTGGTTATTTGAGTAGGAGCAGGAGGAGGAGTTATTTGAGTAGGAGCACGAGGAGTTATTTGTGCAGGAGGAGGAGTATAGAACGAAGGTTGTGCAGGAGTAGGAGGAGATGAAAATGGTAGTCGCCGTCCCCGGCGAGAGTATCGCCGGACATTTAAAGATCCGTCACATTCGTGATAACCGCCACCCATAGTTTGTAAACCCTTTGAAGAGAGGCAGTTGTGACTGAGATTGAGTCTTGATATGGTATTTATAATAGTTGAAGTTGATGCCTGATAATGGTTTGGCGGAATCATATAAGTTGATGCCTGATAATGGTTTGGCGGCATAGAAAAAGTTGATGCCTGATAATGGTTTGGCGGCATCATAAAAAGTAGATGTCTCAGAATGGGACAGCGGCATCATAAAAAGTTGAAGCCTCATAATGGTTTGGCGGCATCATAAAAAGTTGATGCCTCAGAATGGGACAGCGGCATCATAAAAAGTTGAAGCCTCATAATGGTTTGGCGGCATCATAAAAAGTTGAAGCCTATTTAAGGGATACTCACCCCAATCCATCCTCACACCAAACTTTCTTCCCAAACTCTCTCTATATATCACAAACCTGCTTCTCCCCCCCCCACCCAAAAAAATAACATTCAAAGCAAATGGCTTCTTTCGTTCCATAGCTGATTAGATTATACTGGGGTGGTCAGTTTTCATACGTAAACGGGGTTGTTCAAGATGATAACTCGTTGGTATCATCCAGCTTTGTTATGCGAGAGAAGATGTCATTTGAACAACTGGTTGAATGTGTATGTGCTCATGTTAATATTAACCAAGAAGCTGTTACTGTCAAACTCCTGCTCGGATACACTTATGCTGGGTACTCTCAAACTAGCAAAATTTTCAACAATGACGGGGTTGATATGATGGATTATCTAGCCGCTGAGAGACGTGGTGATTTCGTTGCGGATATCTACGTTGAATGGCAACAAGACCCTCCGTTACAACAGCTTACTTTTACTAACCTGCTACGTGACGTGTCGAACGTAAATGTTGTAGCACCCTTCGGGTCTCAGTATGCTGCCGATAACGAAGAAAATGACGAGGCAGGATCCCCTATGATGGACGAAGAATCTTTCCAAGAACCTCAATATGTTGCCGGTAATGACAATAACGACGGGTTTGATGAATCCGGAAGCGGAGACTCTGAAGACACGGGAGATAGTGATGACGAACAACCTGCATCAGAAGACTCTGAAGACTCCGCAAACGAGGCCGAGCCCAGTCAGCCGATGACCCAACATACACCACCAAATCACAACCTGGCCCTCCAGTTATATGAGTAGGAGCAGGATGAGGAGTTATTTGAGCAGGAGGAGGAGTTATATGAGTAGGAGCAGGAGTAGGAGGAGATGAAAATGGTAGTCGCCGTCCCCGGCGAGAGTATCGCCGGACATTTGAAGATCCGTCACATTCGTGATAACCTCCACCCATAGTTTGTAAACCCTTTGAAGAGAGGCAGTTCTGACTGAGATTGAGTCTTGATATGGTATTTATAATAGTTGATGCCTGATAATGGTTTGACGGCATCATATAAGTCATAAAGAGTAGATGCCTCAGAATGGTTTGGCGGCATTGATGCCTCAGAATGGTTTGGCGGCATTGATGCCTCAGAATGGTATGGCAGCATTGATGCCTCAGAATGGGACAGCGGCATTGATGCCTCAAAATGGTTTGGCGGCATCATAAAAAGTTGAAGCCTATTTAAGGGATACTCACCCCAATCCATCCTCACACCAAACTTTCTTCCCAAAAAACTAACCATATCTCAAAAACCTGCTTCTTCCCCCCCCCCCCCCACCACCCAAAAAAATAACATTCAAAGCAAATGGCTTCTTTCGTTCCATACCTGGTTAGATTATACTAGGGTGATCAGTTTTCATACGTAAACAGGGTTGTTCAAGATGATAACTCGTTGCTATCATCCAGCTTTGTTATGCGAGAGAAGATGTCATTTGAACAACTGGTTGAATGTGTATGTGCTCATGTTAATATTAACAAAGAAGCTGTTACTGTCAAACTCCTGCTCGGATACACTTATGCTGGGCACTCTCAAACTAGCAAAATTTTCAACAATGATGGGGTTGATATGATGGATTATCTAGCCGCTGAGAGACGTGGTGAGTTCATTGCGGATATCTACGTTGAATAGCAACAAGACCCTCCGTTACAACAGCTTACTTTTACGAACCTGCTACGTGACGTGTCGAACGTAAATGTTCTAGCACCCTTCGGGTCTCAGCATGCTGTCGATAACGAAGAAAATGACGAGGCAGGATCCCCTATGACGGACGAAGAATCTTTCCAAGAACCTCAATATGTTGCCGGTAATGACAATAATGACGGGTTTGATGAATCCGAAAGCGGAGACTCTGAAGAGACGAGAGATAGTGATGACGAACAACCCGCATCAGAAGACTCTGAAGACTCCGTAAACGAGGCGGAGCCCGGTCAACCGATGACCCAACAGACACCACCAAATCACAACCTGGCCCTCCAGTTAGGTCCACGTCAAGACTACGATCCTCAAGATGATGCGGAGCTAACAGATTACATGGTTCAAGAATACGAAGAGGATGACTTCGTGTTATGGAACCCAAAAGCAAGGGACAATATCCGTTTTGGTATGTATTTCAAATCAAAAGAAGAGGTAGACCGTGCGGTTAGACAGTGGAACATCCGTCGTGGACGGGAGATGTATGTCAAGGCAAGCAAACCAAAGGTATACACGGTCGTATGTTACACCAGACACCCAAAGTTTGTAAATCCTTTCTCTGGCGGCCGCAAGTGTGAGTGGCGTTGTACGGCGTCAATTCGGTCTGACTCACATTACTGGCGAATTACTGTATGGTCTACAAAACATAGCTGTTATTCTTCTGCCATACGTAATAGCAACAGAAGTTTAAAAGCAAAGGATATTGCACAACACATTTTACCGCAAATTCGTACCGACATCAAGCTTAAGGTAAAACATATCCAAACCCATGTCAAGCAGGTGCTGAATGTTGATGTTTCGTATTCCAAGGCGTGGCGAGCAAGAAGAAAGGCTATAGAAACTATCTATGGTGACTAGGACAGCAATTTTAAGGAGCTACCCACATATCTTATGCGACTGCAGACGAGGAACCCAGGCACTGTTGTTACGTTCTTTAATCATCCGAACGGAGATCCGAATTATCCCACGTTTAAATATATTTTTTGGGCGTTCGGTCCTTCTATCCGTGCTTTCCATCGATGCATGCCTATCATTTCGGTGGACGCGACTCATCTGAAAGGACCCTACCGAGGTAAGCTGATGCTTACGGTAACAAAAAATGCAAACAACTACATCCTGCCTGTGGCGTATGCCGTCGTTGACGAAGAGACTGTACATAGCTGGTGTTGGTTTTTCCAAAACCTTTCTGAATACGTTACCCTTAATAGCATGGGGCCTTTGTGTGTGATATCAAACAGACACAACGACATAATTAATGCTATGGAAAACCTTCCACAGTGGAAGGAACCCAACGCCTACCATCGTTATTGTCTTCGTCACATCAGAGGCAATTTCAGCGGGAGGTTCCGGAACAAAACCCTACGGAAACTGTGTTGGTCTATTGGTAGCACATCTCAGCACGTAAAGTATCGGTGGGCTGTTAGCGAAATGAGGCTGAAAAATCAAGAGGCATGGGACTACCTTAACAACATTGATAAGACTAAGTGGACTGTTTATCGTGATAAAGAGCATCGTCGATGGGGTAACTTAACGACCAACATTTCGGAGTCCATGAACAACGTCTTGCGTGAAGCGCGACTACTGCCTATCACAGCTCTAATTCACTACACCTTTCTCAGAGACGTCGAACAATATGTTAAGCACACTCAAATTTCGAGCAGTTGCAACACCTCTCTACCCCCTCGCATATGGAGCAGGTATGAGAGCCTTTTGGGAGTTGCTATGCAGCATGAAGTGACGATGTACGATGCGAATGCGATAAGGTGCAATGTTCTTTCAAGGGTTGAGACAAATGACCGGGGCGGAAATGACTACACCGTTGAGTACAAAAAAAAGGTATGCTCGTGTGGCAAATGGCAAATGCAAAGATTTCCATGTTCACATGCAATTGCTGTTTGCAATTGGTTGGGTAAAAGCCCTCACAGTATTACTAGTTGGAAATTCCACACAGACACGTACGTTCAGCAGTACAACAGTCATTTCTACACCTTGGGCCATAAGTCTGAATGGCCGGCGGCAGAGTGGACAATTCAAGGGGACCCGTCGATGATTACTACACATCGAGGCAGAGTACGTCAGAGAAGACTACAAAATGAGATGGATGTGAATTATGACGATCGCCCCAGGCGTCATGCATGCACTCGATGTGGAGAAACAGGCCATAACAGGAAGAGTTGTGGAAATGCAAGGCGTCAACGAAATCAGTGAATGACACTACATGGTTGTGTCAGTCGTATCATCACTGTCATCTTTTTTAGGTTGTTTAGTTTGCATTATCTGTATCGTCAATCACCCTTTGCTTTCATGGATGAGTTGGGTGACTCATCTCATCATGTTCTGTACAAGCTTTATTTAGTAATGGCAGCCTTATTATCTTACTGTTAATTTTAATACTACTAGTATTATTACTAGACAGTTTCTAAAATAAAAGTAAATACATGTAATAATGATAGATTTATTTAAAACAAATAATACAAATTTATTTAACAACTATTTTTCCAAACTACTCAATCAAACTATACAATCTACCGAGTTACAAGACAATCTATTTCCGAGATCACCAATTCCAATATTCTACCACCGTTTCTTGTTGCAGAGTTCATTAAGTTTCTGTTTCGCACCTTCCATCTCCATTGCTTTATTGAAGTCAACAATAGCTTGTGGACCCAGAAACTCATTCTTCCAGTCACCGGAAACTCAGGACCGCATTCAAATTAAAACCCTTTGAATCAAACAGGGGAACATCAATCAATCTGTTGAACATGTGTACCAAATCTAAAGGTACCCAATGATCAACCTAGGCTGCCCTGCCAAAGTAGCACGAGCAAGAGCAGGATCATCCGATATCGCCGGCGTCGCTAATCACATGATGCGATTCTTCAACATCAGATGGCCTTGCGCTACAGGCTTTGCCTAGAAAGTTGACCCCCCTAAAGAGCCTGTTGGAATGTCTGGGTGTGGTAGACTAGAGATTGAGACTACCAATGACAACCAACTCTCTAATATTATAAACTACAATAACAATGTTGCATTCTACACGTGTTATACCACGTGTGGATGTAACATCGATCCAAGTAGTTTCATGTGGATGTAACACCGATCCAAAGACACCGTTTTTTTGGACCCCAGAAAAGCGATGCCAAGCAGGGGATGAGACAGGAGAGAATGCTTTTAAGCACGGCTCATACCTGCCCAATACTGTTATAACTCCATGTGGATGTAACTTCGACCCAATATCAATAAAAAACCGTACCCTCCAAAACAATTGCGGGAAAAGTATTATATCTCATATTGGTATTTTGCTTAGTTTTTTACAATTGTGTTGTAAATGGGATTGAGATATGTGGTGTTGTAAATGGGATTGAGATATGTGGGAATGATAGAATGTATTTGTGTTGTAAATGGGATTGAGAGAATTGGAAGCTGGCCGATGCCTTATATAAGAAATGATGCCTCTAATCCGTTTGGCGGCATCAAGGGTGATGCCTCTAATCCGTTTGGCGGCATCAATGAATCAACAAATTCAATTGGCGGCATCACTGTATCGTTGCAGAAGTCTAGCTTGATACCGTCAATCCAATTAGTGTCATCCCTATTTTTAGTTTTTTTCCCTAATGCCCACCAAATGTAATTTGAAAATTAAAATCTCTACTAATTATGCAAATGATTCTCATATTTCAGTAGAAGTTTTTTGGTAATCACATGCTACATTGACCTCACATCCTACATTGGCATCACATCACAGTTAAGTTAGTTTTGAAACACTTAAAGACTTTTGGTTTGTCTTTTTGCTGGTCTTTCTTCTTTTAGCTATATTTTTCTTATTTGTTTTCCTTATGATTGCACCACTACATACCACATTTTCTCCTCTTAAATCCTGATAGTGTAGTAGAATTTTTATTACTATAGCTTTGAAGAGTAAAATTTGGTCCGGACTCTTATGAGAATTTATATTTGGTGTTGTACATTGTCTTTTTGCTGGTCTTTCTTCTTTTAGCTATATTTTTCTTATTTGTTTTCCTTATGATTGCACCACTACATACCACATTTTCTCCTCTTAAATCCTGATAGTGTAGTAGAATTTTTATTACTATAGCTTTGAAGAGTAAAATTTGGTCCGGACTCTTATGAGAATTTATATTTGGTGTTGTACATTATAAATAGATATTGATTATGTGTAGTATATGATTGGAGGGTGTACAATTTTAGTAGGAAACAGGTGTAGACATTGTAGTAAAGTGACGCAAAAGAGCATTGAAAAATTAAAGCAAAAGAAAAAATGTAAGTCTCCGTTAAAAAAAGTAGTTTAATACTCTAAATGAAGTCATCAACATGAAGAATGGCCACTGGGCTGGTACTACTTACACATCTATATAATATCATTCATATCGGCTGTCCACCAATCGGTCTTGATAGGTAGTTGTGTCGTACTACTTACATACACGCACCCTAGACAATGCGCGAGCATTCCCACCAGTATAAAATAGTTAACATTGTATTATATATACTTGCTTGTGTTATTGAGAACATCATGGGATTTTCATAACAACATTTATGGTAAGAGAGTTTTCTGATTACCTAAACCCTAGCCGACCCATCCTTGTAGTAAACCTTTTCATCATTGACCTTCTCTACCTAGCTCCTATTAGTCTTCTTAAACCCCTTCCACCGTGGAAAATAAAATTTGTTGTGATAGGGGTGCAAACAAGCTGAGTTACTAATGAGCTACTTAAGCTCGGGTCAAAAAGCTCGAAATGAGCCTAATCCAAGCCAAAAAACATCCTTTTACATAAATTTATCATAAATAAGTTTTTTACATTGTTTGTTTTCTTATTCCATAACCTTATACATGCCACTAGACTCAAATTAACAATTATTAATATATCACTTAACAATTAGTCAATGAGGTAGTGGTGGAGTGGTTGAGGAAAGACTTGGGGTCTGTTGGGTATGGAGTAATGAAATGGACGATGGAATAGAATGGAGAAGGTAATGGAATGGACGGAGGAATGAAATGGATGATTACCATTCCATGGTCTTGTTTGGTTACACGTATGAATGGAATAAATCATTACTTTGTATTGTTTGGTATGTAGGAATAGACAAGAGAATAAACTCGGCGGTGGTGAGTGGTGGCGGTGGGCTGTTGGAAGCGGGTGTCAGCGACGGTGGTTGGTGGTGGCAGAGGTGGTGGTCAGTGGGTGGTGGTAACATCGATGACAATGGTGGTGGTAGTGGTGGTCAGTGACGGCAATGACGATGGGTGGTGGTGGTGGTGGTGGGTGGCGACGTTTGGTAATGATAGTAGCGGTGAGGGTTGTCAGTGGCGATGGGTGGCGACAAGGAGTGACGACGACAGTGAGTGGTGGTGGCGGTGGTGGCGGTTGGCGATGGTCGGTAGGTGGCGATGGTTGGTGACGGAGAGTGTCGGTGGTGGTGGCCAGTGCTTGGAGGTAGGTGGTGGAGGTGTTGGTGGCGGGTGGCGGTGGCGGTCGTTGATGGTGGTGGTCCATGGGTGGCGGTGGTGGTGGTCGGCGACGGAGCGTGGTAATGGTTTTCGGTGGATGGCGCCGATCGGTGGTGGGTGGCGGTGGTTGGTGGTGGCGTCAGGTGGTGGTGGTGGCAATAGGTGGTAGTGGTAGTGGTGGTGGTCAATGGTGATGAAGGGTGACAAAGTGAATGGAATGGAAAAAAAACAGGGGGTTGGATGGAATAAATTTTGGGTTTTTAGAGGGAATGGAATAAATTTTGGGTTTTTAGAGGGAATGGAATGAATGAGGTACTGAATGATTCCATTACATTGACTAACCAAACACATTTTCTTTCATTCCACTGTAATGATCTATTTCATTCTGCATCTCATTCATGCGTACCAAACGCTACCTTAGTGTTTCTTCTGACCCAGGTTTAATTCCCACTCTCCCCGTCATTTTCTGCGGCATCCAGGTGAATAGCGAATACGGGTGGCGCCAGTTCGACTCTGATCAGAGGCGAGGTTTTACCGATTATTCCACTGTCGTGCCGTCGGGCGGGTGGAGGTCGGGTTTCCGCGCATCTGGGAGAGCCAATGGGCTAGCGGCAGTCGAGTAGTCGACCTTGATCACAGCGCCCAATATCACAGTGGTTGCCACTCCGTTTCTTGTCGTTAAAAAAAAAACAAAAAAAAAAAAACAATTTCTACATACATTACTTTTTTTTTGAAAGATCAACTTCATTCAAAAACGACCACGGACGGTCCTCAAAACAAGGACCGCCGGGCCAACAAACGAGATTACATCACGTTCAAAGGATAATTACATCAATCACTCCACTCTAAAGCATGCATTCTACTCCTATTTTTAGACCAAAAATAAGAAGTCATCTTTATACTTTCAACCACCTCGATCGCACGACGTCGCTTGCCCTTGAAAATGCGATTGTTGCGTTCTAACCAAATGAGCCAGATAGTAGTAAAAAAAATACCTTGTTGCGTTCTACATACATTACTTAAATAATCGTTTGACAACTCACCCTATTTAATAAACAAAATAATAAAAAAAATTGCCGGTGCACGTTGACTTATTAAAAAAGCCCAGTTCACGGCCCATTTACTTAAACGTGTCTTCCTGCACCTGTAAACAATAATAATAATAATAATATTAATAATAATAACAATCTACCTGTTTCTTCCCTCTTCTTCATCCTTCCTCAATGGAACCCTAATTCACCTAAATCTTAATAAAAACAAATACCCATTTCCTTATACCCTGTCTCTGTTCTCTGATCTACATTGTACACAATATTAAGCAGTGAGGGGAGACCACGTCAGCTTCAAACGGTTATATAAGTTACAGGTAAGATGTATAACTTATATTAACTTTATGTGTTTTTAATCTGTTGAATGCGTTTATGTTAGATTGTTATAGAGTGTATATTCGAAGAATAAACATGGGTTGACTTTATTTTTTGCTTTTTGTTAGTTATTATAGAATATGTTTACATATCTTGATTTAGCTGATTTATTTGTTTATTTATGTATATTTATTTTTAATTTAGTTTTTAGGAAATTGATCTAACAACACAATTAAAGGGTGGAAGTGATGTGAGGGTTTGGATCAGTTTGTAATTGTGTCTTGTTCTGTCCGGTTCGTTTGTTACTAGACCGCTTTTTTAATATAAGTTTCGCCGTTCGAAAAAAAAAAGGTTTAAACTTTATATTGAATTATTGATCTAACAACACAATTAAAGGGTTAAACTGATGTGAGGCTTGTTTTCTTTGATCAGTTTGTAATTGTATCTTGTTCTGTTTGTCGTCTGGTTTGTTACTGGACCGTTTTTTTAATATTAGTTTGGCCGGTAGGGGTAAAAAGGTTAAAATTTTAAATTGATCTAAGTATCTAACAAACACATTTAAAGGGTTAAAGTTATGTGAGGATCGATTTCTTGGATCAGTTTGTAATTCTGTGTCGTTCTGTCCGGTTGGTTTGTTACTAGACCGATTTTTTTTAATACAACTTTGGCCGTTCGAAAAAAGGTTTAAACTTTATATTGATGTGAGCATGCATTTTGTTTGATGGATTAATTGACGAAAAAATAAGGAGAAAATGCAGAAAATGGTTATGTTTTCTGTATTTTTCTTTTGTTTTGGATAGTAGAATATTGACACAGATGGCCAAGAGGCTTAATAATTGATTTTGTAGACTTAATACCGAAAATGTGGTCCTCGCTTGCATATTGTCGAAATTCGGGTTAATTTGAGTTGTCATGGCCAACATACTTTATGTCTATGATGCTTGATTCTATTGGCACATCACATCAGTTTTCAGATCTCTTGACCTTTTCTATTTTGGTGGATATACTTTTTAGAGGGTATTGTAACACATTCATGAGGATGCGGTGACCCTACACGCCATTTGCGCAATAAATCGATATGGGTGTGGTTCTGTGAACCTTTTAATTCTTGCAGACTGTAACCTTGCCCGACCTCATATTGTTCGGTGGCCTAGTAAATTCAGTGCACTAAGTTGTTATTAACTACTGGTTGTTGTTTATGTGGACCAGACAACTACCAATGAGTGCTCTGAAAACTTATCTTATTACAGCTTATTCCAGCAAATTATTGTTACCTTTTTTTGTTCAATCTGTGCTGCAATAAAATACTTTATTTGTAATCATGAGGTATATTATTTGCCAATGTTGCAGAAGGCGCTAGGCTCTAGGCGGGCGGTGAGGTCCAGCCTAGGGACTAGTAAGGACTAGGCGGAACTAGGCGTTTTGGTATTTTTATACGTATTTTATATATATATATATATATATATATATATACACAAATTTAGGTGTTTTTTTAAAATATGATAAGATATACATACATAATACTTAGAAATACTTAGATATATACACATAATACTAAGAAATACTTAGAAATCTAAAAAAAATAGTTAAAAAAATAAAAAAAAAATAAAAATACCACCGCCTAGGCCCGCCTAATGGCCAAAACGCCTAGTTCACCGACTAGGTTCTTATTCCTATATTTAGTCCCGCCTAGCGCCTAGGGGCCGCCTAGGCCGACTTTTACAACACTGTTATTTGCTTGGTTATCTGTGTTCAATTTCGGCTTTGGTTACGTAACACTTTTTTTTTTGTCTCGGTATACTTAAGATTAAGATTACTTTGTGTAGTAAAATGATATCAAAGATGTGATGAAAGCCTTTAGATACAATACTGTACAGTCTCATGCACGCTTGATGCCCTGGAAAATTTAATGGTCACATGAAACCACACATGATGTATTTAAACATACATTTTTCTATCATTATTTTATTATGTAAGACATGCTTGATTCACATAGGAAGTTTAGTAATGAGTTTAACAATATAAGATAGCTTAAGCTTAAAGGGAAATAATGATTCTTGTCACTTCACCAAAGGTGGCTTGGGTATGGTTTCACATGTACCCAAAAAAGATATTTATTTTATTATTTATTTATTTATTTATTTATTTATTTTTTTGTGAAATTATTTAGGAGGTCTTATGTGCTAAAATTACATTATGGGTGAGTTTTGACCGGTTTGACTTGGATACAACATAACCTAAGTCAGCCCATAAGTAGACGGGTCGATATTGCCACTTCTAGAAGAAATAACTTAAAAGTTTAAATAATGTGTTATGGGGCATAACCTGCCTTTGAAGTTTTCCATGGCCTTTTCCCATTTAAAATAAAATCTTTATTTATTTGACCGTGCTGATTAGGTAAAGTTTGATGCTTTAGCAGCTTTACAGGATTTGAGTGCTGGAGCTTTGCATTTTTAAGAAGCGATGTATTTGTAAATGTAATGCTATCGTATTCATAGCATTATATCGGATAAATAATCATACAAGGGTAGGGGATGGCGTTTTATTCTCAAGAGGATTCTGGCGATGATTACCTGTTTAAGATCGTGTTAATCGGTGACTCGGCTGTTGGAAAGTCAAACTTGCTTGCTAGATTTGCTAGAGACGAGTTCTACCCAAATTCAAAATCGACAATAGGAGTAGAATTTCAAACACAGAAAATCGAAATTAAAGGAAAGGAAATTAAGGCCCAAATTTGGGACACTGCTGGTCAAGAACGGTTCAGAGCTGTTACATCTGCTTATTATAGAGGTGCAGTTGGAGCTCTTTTGGTTTATGATATCAGTAGACGCCAAACGTTTGATAGCATCGGCAGATGGCTCAATGAACTTCATAGTAAGTGCTTGCGAATAATATTTTTTTATTAATTACTTTCATACGAAACTGGTTATTCAGTTTTTCAAAAAGCACATCCGAATCCCATGATCTGATAGTTGGTCTTAGGGTGCAAATAGGCCGTGTGATCAGATCGTTTATCTTAATAGAGCCAGAGCTCGATCTTGGCTGGCTTTGAGCTCTATATCCAAAGCTCAAGTTCAGTTTTCACATATTTTTCAAGCTCAAGCTCGGGCTCAGCTCGTCTATTGCTTATTTAACTAATAATATACATAATTATTTTTATTATGTAAAATATATTTATTTCAAATAAAAGTTGTTATAAAATAAACATTAGACTCACTCGCCTAGCCGTGCTCAGCATATGAAGCGCATGCCTGGGCTCATAAACTGGCTTAAAATTAGGCTCGAACTCGTTTATGCTCGGCTCAATTTGAGGTTTTACCAAGCTGATCTCGAGTAGCTAACGAGCAACTATTACACCCTTGGTAGGTCCAAATAACAAATATCGTCCCCCATCTAAACTATTTGCGGATCTTGTGTGTTTGCTCTCATTTTGGTCCTTGGTCCAGGTAAAATAACCAAAATGGCATCAAAGAACTTCACAGTAAGTGCTTTTGAATAATAAATTTCTATTAATTACTTTCATGCGAAACTGGTTAGTCAGTTTTTCAAACTGCACATCCAAATCCCATGATCTGATAGCTGTCTTAAGGTGTAAACAGGCCGTCTGCTCAGATCGTTTAGCTTAATACAGCTAGAGCTTGATCTCGTCTGGTTTTGAGCTCTATATCTAAAGCTCGGGCTTAGTTTTATATATAACATATTACATATTGTTTAGTTATTTTTTATCCTAGTAATATGCATAATCATTATTATTATGTAAAACATATTTATGATTTTAAATAAAAGTTCTTATATAACAAACATTAGACTCGCTAGCCTAGCCGTGCTCGGTATATGAAGCGCATGCTTGGGCTCATTTATTAAACAAGCTTAATTTTAGGCTCAAACTCGTTTATGCTCGGCTCGATTTAAGCTTTTACCGAGCTGATCTCTAGTAGCTCACGAGTGACTGTTACACCCCTGGTTGGTCCAAATAGCAAATATCGTCCCCCATCTAAACCATTCACGGATCTTGTGTGTTTGTTCTCATTTTTGGTCCTTAGTCCAAGTAAAATAAACTAAAATGACCAAAGTATCTTTTTTATTATTCTTGAGCAGCTCACTCAGATATGAATGTGGTGTCAATACTTGTCGGAAACAAGTCAGACCTCAAGGACGCGAGGGAAGTTTCTACCGAGGAAGGGAAGGTGTTGGCTGAATCCGAGGGTTTATTTTTCTTGGAAACTTCAGCCTTAGATTCATCCAACGTGACCGCTGCATTTGAGACCGTTGTCAAAGAGATATACAACATTTTGAGCAGGAAAGTTATGCAGTCTCAGAAACACGAGCCTTCTTTATCCGGAAATGGAAAAACCGTTCTTTTGGAGGCCGATTCGGACCAAGATAATGTACCTAAAAAAACCTGGTGTTGTTCATCTTAAAATTAATGATACAAAGAAATGCACATGTTCTATCCTTAATTCTGGTTGTGAATTTTTTTTTTCAATCTTTTTGGTATTGTGAGTTTTAAGGTTAAGGTGTATCAGAAGATAGGCGCTCTGTTTTGATCGTTAGGCGCTCTACTGTTAAACCTAAAAGTTCGAAGAGCCTAGAGGCGTCAGCTCAAGCTAGGATCGTTTAGAGTTCTATATATAGAGCTCGACTTTTGAGCAACTTTTTCAATTCAAACTTCGCTCGAGATTATTTAAGCTCAGCTCAATTAACGCTTTTAGTAAGCCCATCTTGAATAGCTTGCTATCGGCTCGGCTTATTTACATAGCTAAATCTTTGTTATCGGCTCGAGCTTGATATATATTTTTTTTTTTGGTTTGGTTGGCTTTATTAGGTTATCAACATTTACTTATTGACTTAGGCCACATGTAGTGTTACCCTAAAATAATTCACGCCCCAATCATTGGATCTCATGTGATTGGCTCCACAACTATAACAACTAGCGCCAAATAATTCACGCCCAAGGCCATTTTTCACTAGTAACACCCCTTTAGCGCCCAGGGGGTGGTGTGCGAGGCGGGAATGGGCGCGAAAATACCCCTTTAACGGGCCACTACACATGATCTTAATAAGGTTAACACAAAATTATCGTTTGGTCAAAGTTAAGTAGGGGATGGCCCAACTTTTTTAAGCTAACAATAAGTTTTAAAATTAGTGTGTTTTTTTTCTAATTGAAGAAAATTTAAATTTACCACCACCTCTTTTTTCTTTTTTTTTTTTTTTTTTCCAAATTTGAGATAGACAACAATTTTTATAGATGTCGAAACTAAAATAGACACATATTAGTTTAATGTGCCACGAGATTGCCGTGCACTAAATTTTTTAATAAAACTTTTTCAAAGCGATAAAATAAACCAATCTATTTTCTTTAAAATGTGACTATGGATATCAAGTATTATTAACCTTTTCTTTTAACGACAATCATAACGTTTTGCGAATTACTAGTTATTTTTATGGAAACAAATAAATTCAATTAATTGATTTATATTTTTTTTTTGAAAGATTAACTTCATTCACACGCGCCACAAGAGGTCCTCAAAGCAAGGACCCTTGGGCAAAAAATGATTACAACGAATTCAAAGGACTAAAAACCCAAGCGTTCCAATCTATGTCTTTAAATCTAGATCGGTTTCGAATCCAAAAAAACGAAGCGCTCTTAATACTTTCAACTACTTCAATGGCTCGCCTCTTTTTATCTTTGAAGATTCTAGCATTCCGTTCGTTCCACATCGCCCAAATAGTGGTAATAATGATCCCCCTTAAGATATATCGGCTTTGTTTTGTTAAGACTTGAGAGTTAACCATCCGCATAAGATCAGAAACCTGGAAGGCGAAGATAGGGGGTAACCGGCACTATGTTTCAATTCTGGACCAAATTTCCACTGCAAAGATGCATCCGGTGAATAAGTGGGTCGATGATTCTGCGTCCATAATTCGCATGAGTCAACCTGCAACGGCACTCCTCGTTTGATTAGTTCCAACTTTGTTGGCAGCCGGTTAATGGTAGCTCTCCAAAACATGAGTTTGCATTTCAAGGGCGCCCATCCTTTCCAACATATCTGACCTAAATTGAGCGAAGGAGAGTCACTTGTCAGGAGGTTTTTAGCGCTGTGAACAGTAAATAGGCCCTGTTTATCAGCAGTCCATTTCCAATCGTCGGGTCTATCTTGCAGCTGGAAGTCATGTAGAGCCAATATGAGGTTAAAAAATCAGCAACCTGTTCTGAAGTCGAAGGGGCTGAGGACCAGTCCCAATGCAGCGTTTTAATCCCATTCGAAACTTTCATTCTGTCTGAGATAGCAGCCCACTTTTGTTTCTCTAATCTGAACAAATGAGGATATACATGTCGAAGCGGTTCGTCATAAAGCCAAGGATCAGTCCAAAAATTAATAGACGACCCATTTCCCACTATGCCAACAAAGTAACTGTTGAGTGTGTTGCCATTCCGCAGTTTGTTTTCACCTATCTTCGCGATATGTTTCCAGCAACCATTCGCTGAGGAGGCACAAGGTAACGAAGACCATGTTCTACTCGAACCATGACATTCCAAGATAACTCTCTTTCATAAACTTCGACCTTCTTTTTTGAAGCGCCATGTCCATTTAAAGAGAAGCGCCTCATTAACATGTTGTGGTTTTGTGATACCCAAACCTCCCGCCTTCTTTGGAGTGGTGATACTATCCCAAGCAATCCAATTTATTTTCTTTTCTTCACTCGAGCCGGCCCATAAAAAGTGTCGGATGATCGCCTCAATCTTTTCAATGTCCGCCTTTGGAAACCACCAATACAGTAAACTTTCTCTACACATATTATATCATCAATACAAATATAAGTTCTTACCAAACATATTGATAGCAAACAATACATCGAATGAAATGTGTTTCCCCTCAAAAAAAATGTTTTTTTTTCACAATGATATCCATTAATTGTTTGTTTCCTTCAAAGACTTCTCCATATCATTTTTTTCTTAATGACGTTATTCTATTAAATCCTAAGTCATGTTAATAAAAATAATTAAGACTGAGTTCATATGTTTTAAAATTACATGGTTTACAAATATGTGAAGAGATAACGTACAAAGAACCTTAACATGAGAAGCGTAAGAAGCATTCCCAGCCATTATATTAAGACAGTGGCAAGATGGTAATTAACAACCCTAATCATGGTCAGCCGAATCTAACCAAGGGTAAATTAGGAAAAAGACGTTCAAAACTTTTTCAAATCTAAAACAACAAACTAAAATCGAAACCTGATTTTTAATCATTTCAATTCGATTAAAACGTTTCTGAATGATTAGACAATCAAAATAACAAAAAACATTCGATTACAAATGAAAGAAAACGTAAAGATCAGTATTTGAATATAAAAATTAGAAAAACAGAGAATTATACTAGGACGATTAATCATATGAAAAACATACGATTTTCAATAAACGCTCGTATTAGTTGTCAAATACTTTCGATTTTGTTTCAATAAGTATGATTAAAAATAAAAATTAGGTTAAAAATAAGTTGCAAACGAAGAAGACGAAGTTGGAGATAACAGAGGCTTTTAAACGCACATTCATATGTTCCTTTTGAAACAAACACACATTTGCTAAAAATCAATAATAAAACCAAACACACCTTTGGTGTGTGCGTGCGTGTAAATGAGAAGTAAAAATCAATACTAAAACCAAACGCACCTTTGGTGTGTGTGTGCGTTTAAATGAAAAGTACTGAGGATTATATCGAGACCTCAATGTTCAATCTACAACAGGAATTGATATGGGGACTCATTGATATGTACGTTTAACGATTTAAAAAATATCATAAAGGAATACTGTGACAACCGTCACCCGCATCTTTTAGAAATTTGTCAATTTTAGCCCTTCGTCTATTTCGAAACTTAACCTTCAGTCCTCATCAATTATTATTTTATTTTATAAGAGTGTATCTATACGTTTTGTATATGTATGTGTTGGCATATAAAATGTGCCATAATGGGATAATCATATTATCTTATAAAAGTTCGATCTATTCTTATTTAAAAAATTTAACTTAAAAGATTATAGAGATTAGAAAATTTATAGTTAAAAAACTTGTTAAGTTGTTAAGGTTTATAAAGGAAAACTTAACCAAAAACATAATAAAACTAACCTAGTTATAATTGGGGGACCTAAAGTGTCAAAACGTGAAAGTTTTAAAATTTAAAACCTTCCATCTCTACCTCACGGTTTTCCAGCCAGGAATCCGGTCGCCGGAATTTATTCCAGCCAACCTACAAATCCGGTTATTTGGACGTTTTAACCATTTTTATTTGTCACCAAACGTTTCTACATCTGTAATTAATCGATCCCTAGTCATATTATGCATTTAATCAGTTTTAAACATGTATTTAATCGGGTTATGAATGTGTAACCATCGAAGCCTTCAATCGAGTTCAAACGCGTGATTTTATTGAATACCATTATAAATTGAACTCGTAACTAACTTCTGCACACTTACACGATTCAAACAACTACAAAACGTAGCAAATAATGTCCAAGAAGTTACCCAATTCGATGTATAAAGCTCGACCCTTGATCTTCATGTTTCGACCCTTAAACGTAATTGTAAGTCGTTATTCTCTGTGCCGTTTTATTCTTGAGTCCTTTCCGATCATTAGCCTCATATCTTTGATGCCTAAACCATGCTGAATCGGGTTATTGATTTGCGTTAGGGTTAGGGTTTTGAGTTGATTGATTTGGGGAAAAAGATGACTAAGATATTAATATATAAATGAATTTTCTTTTGAGATAACTAAACAACAAGGTTGGATGGTGTAGTGGTTTGTATGGGTTTGTGTATGTGAGAGGTCCCGAGCTCAAACCTAGGCGATGCCATCCCCTTTTCGGTATTTTTTTCCTTTTCTTTTATTTTGTTATTATTATATGCATTTATAATACATATAAACTTAGAATATTCATAGAAAATTCATTTTTGATCCAAAAATTATAAAAATTTAGAAGTAGCATCTTGACATCATAAAATTTTTTTTCACATTTTTACTTTCTGAAAAATATTTAATTTTCATAATTTTATTAATTTAAATTGTTTTAATCATAATAAATTGATTAAAAATTCATTTTTAATGATTTTAATCTCAGAATTTTTGTGGAATTATTATTTTTCATTAGAAACTTAATTCTAATTTATTGGATCAAAAAACAATTGTTTTTATTGGTTTTCCTATTTTTAATCATTTAAATATGATTTAAATTCATTAAATCCGTTTTAAATGCAAATAAATTGTGAAAAAATTATTTTAATCATTTCTTATCAGAATTTATTTATTTTTCACAAAAACATTATTTTTGAGCAATATCTTGTATTTCAGTTATATTTATGCTTATTTAAATACATAAATCATTTATTAATTCATAATACATAAAATTTGTTTTATAAATTTTATGTCTTATAAAATAGAAAATAGTTTATGTTTCAAATTCATAATCATCAATATTTGACCCGTTTGTGTAACTTATATTTATTTGTTCAATTATTTTAATAATCGTAATTATTTACAATTATAATTTAAAGCAATTAATTTAATTCTTTTGTCCCAATTATTTGGAACTACTTCTTATCTAAATATTCAATTGGTAATAATTATATTACCTAAACCACATTTACAAACTTTGACATATTATTTTTGATATACAACTTTTATATTAATTCGATTTATAATAAAAACTCTAATTCCCCAAATCGACTTAGTAAACCCTAATGCCTTGGAACCCTAGATTGTCTTAGACTTTTTAAGTCATTTTCTTCATTAGTATTCTTATACATATAGGTTGAGTTCTTCGGAATTCCAAAAGCCTTTAGTGACGAACTTTGTTGGATTTACCACTTAGCTAAACTGTGAGTATATCTTTCCCCCTTTTCATGTTTTACACTTTTGGGGTGACTCATGTACGCTTATTACTTCATTCACTTAATCATGTTTTATTCTATATTCACAATCGCAATTCTTATATGTGTTTTACTTGTTGATCGCTGATAGTGTGTACTTATGACCTTAATCATTAACCCGATGTGGGCCTAGCATAGCAATAAATAGTACTATGGTATATACCCCTTGTTGACTTACGTGTTCGAGTTAAGTCCTTGGTTATTGTTATGTGTGAGCGATATTCTCTTGTCGCCTACTATATATAATAATAATACTGATGAGCGAATACTATATATATGTGATTCTTGATTCTTGGAACTAAAGGTTTGATTTTGGGTAACATTTGTACACAGCTTGAACACTAAATTGTAGACGGTATAACACGTGAATTGCGAAACACTTTTTCTACTATATGTATTCAAAACAGGGTATGCTCACCAATACATTTTTGTATTGACCTATACTATTTTCGTACATGTTTCAGGTTATTTATGAGATGACTTTTTAAGCTTTTGAAATTTTTACTTAGATTTTGGATTCATTGTATTTCAGTTTAGATTGTTAGTTTGAATCATTGTAACTTGTATCTCATTTCAATGTACTAAACTATTTAATCAATGTATCAGTATTTACACTTTTAGTCCATGAGCTATTGAACAATCGTCACTACGTGACACCTCGATGATTCCGCCATCGGTTGGGATGTTACAGATTGCAATGTATCAATATTTACACTTTTAGTCCATGATCTATTGAACGATCGTCACTACGTGACACCTCGATGATTCTGCCATCGGTTTGGGTGTTACAAATACATACCTTTCAAGGGAACCTTCTTCACTATGAACCTTGGTGTTTCCTCCTGTCAACAGTCAACTGAACCACATCAGCATTACACTCTGTTTTTTCATCAATTAACAAGCTAAACTTATTTATTGATTTTATTTATGGTCTCTTTATGTATTGCTTAATTTTGATGGGTACCCAACTGTTAAAACCTCATGCTCTGTTTTTTCATCACTTTCTTAAACAGAGTGAGACAAACAAATAGAGATGTGAAAACAGCTGAGAAAAGGGTGGTTTTGTGAGGGTGGTCTAAAATGGAGATGTGTTTAGTCGGGTTGAAGGTAATGGAGGGTGTAATGGAGGAGAAAGGTAAAGAGGATAATGAATGGATCTGGCTCTTTCATTATGATAGATTTTACAAAGGTGCGTTTGGATTGTTTATTGATTTTATGAACGTGCGTTTGTTTCAAAAGGAAGTAAATATAAAGGTGCGTTTAATGTTTTGTACGTGCGTTTATTTTGCAATGGATGTACGTTTAAATATGTCTCTTCTTCTTCATCATACCATTACTGATAATAAAAAATTGTATCATCTACATCTTTGTATATGTACAATACATCCACGATTCTTGGTTTGTTGATTAACAACATATAATCAAAAAATGTAAAACTAAATCAATCATATGATCATCAATCATTATCAATCGTTAAAAAAATTGATGATCGACTGAAAAACAGAGCATCATTGTAATCGTATAACGAAATTCAGATTTGAAAATAAAAAACGGAATTATGAAATCGAAACCGTATATAGAACGTGATTTACGTAAATCAGTTATACGTATAATGTCTGGTTTGGCCTTGAATTTGAGTGCAATTGGGTTTAATTACGTTAATCATAGTTTGGTTAAATTGACAGATGGCAAAATATGATGGCTTACCACACTTCTCTCATTAAGGATACTTTGTATCCTATACTTTCTCTACAAATATATAAACAGACACAAGATAATAAGCATTATATAAACAATTAATTAAACTAATATTAAAAATTTACAGAGTAAATTACATAGTACATGTGGTTTGTGAAAAGTAATGAAGTTTGATAGTAAGAGTTTAAAGTAACAATCTAGGATATTAACTTTTAATTTTATACCATCCTATGGTATTAAGGCTAAAGTTTATATTGTCATTTCACATCTTTGTACAAAACCTTGTGTAATTAACCTCTTATCATTTAAAACACAATTTTTCTTATACTTTTATTATTTAACTACATTTTTCTTAATTATTCAACTAAACTATTTTTAATACAAGTTCGGCTCAATTTAACACAATGTAACATATATAAAAAAAAGGTCGTGAGTTCGGCTCGTTTTCACATGACGAAATGTATTTTTTTAAGTACGTCGTGACGTTGATAAAATCTATTATAATATATAACTTTTCACACAACTAGACATAGATAGAAAAATACATCGTAAGTTCAGCTCGGTTTCACACAATGAAATGTATATAAAAATATTTCATGACGTAGATAAAATGTTTTAGAATATATAACTTTTTACAAAACAAAATGCAGATAAAAAATACGCCGCGAGCCCAACTTAGTTTCACACAATGAAACATAGATATTATAGTTGTGACATAGATAAAAATCTATTAGAATATATATCTTTTTCATACAGTGAAGCGTAGATAAAAAAACTACATCGTGAGTTCAGCGCGGTTTCACACAACGAAATGTAAATAAAAAATATGTGATGACGTAGATAAAATCTTTTAGAAAACTTTTCACACAATGACAGGTAGATTAAAAAACACAACGTGAGTCCGGCTCAATAATGCACATGGAAGGTAAACAAAATAAACAAAAAGAATATGTCATGAGTTGAGCTTGATTTCATGCAACAAACATAAATAAAAGTCGCAAGTTTAAATCGGTTTCATACAACTAAACGTAGATAAAAAAAGTTGTTACGTGGATTAAATCTTTTAGAATATATAACTTTTTTTTTAGCATTCCAAAATTTATTTAGTTAAATAGTTAAAAAAATAATTAGATAATAAAAGAAAAAGAAAACTTTTGTTTTAAATTATAAGAGTTAATTACACCGTAAATATATGAATAGTATAGTTTCGGTTTGGTTACTTACACCGTAAATTTATTTTAGTACTATTATTTTAGAAGTACATATTATATGAGGTATAAATACATGAAATAGGTATAAAATCTAAAAGTATATGAATAGTATAGTTTCGGTTTGGTTAATAATGGTTAACTAAGTGTAGAAAAAACTTATATTAAGTTAATTCAGTTTTTGGTTAATTCAGTTTTCGATTGATTTCAGTTCGATTTCATCTATTTGTTGTTCGATTTCTATTTACAGTACGGTTTTTGCTCACTCCTAAATATTGTTACTCGCGTAACACATAAATTTTCTTTTAATTAAAAAAAGCAACTATGTTATACTCAAATTATAAAGAAGATAATGTCGTTATTATGATATAGTTTTTTTAAAGTGTTAACGTATGAAAAAAAAAAATTATGGTCGTTTATAATTCGTGGGGGTGGATGACTTAAAATGAGGGGAAAAAGTTTTAACTATTATTTACAAAACAAACATTGAGTAAAGTTGAGGGAATTAAAGTGTGCTTAAGATGATGAGGGATTATTGTATAACTAGTGGGGTGTCCGCGCGATGCAGCGGGAAACACAACACTTTGATTGTGCTATAACTCTATGGGTCATGCCTGTTTTAAAATAAATATTATAAGTTCATAGTAAGACAGAGTCAAGTTGCTTCAAAGGAATAATGTTGAACATTTAGTTGACCAATACAACAGTCTATTACAAATTGTGCAATCTTTTCATTGTACGTCTATAGCTACAAAAGAAGAAAAGAGAAAGATTTTATTCTTTACAAAGTATGTCGTATCTACCTTTCAATGTTATAATATAAAAGGGAAGCATTCGTGTTTCTTGATGATGTTTATCGACATACTACGGTTTATTAGTCAGCCTATTATTTATGGTAAAAAGAAGTTATGGTTTTGTTTCAGCTAGAACAATTTTCATGGTTGTGCTTGTAGTTACGCTTCTTTTTATGTGGATAAGATATATAAACATATTCATACTTGTAAATTATGTATCAATGTCAAGCAACGAATTCAAGTTAAACTAGTAGGAAGCCCGCGCGTTGCCGCGGGAGCGATAATATAAAATGTGATATTCTATATTTCGTTTAATCGATTCTCTCGTGTATCACGTCCATGAGGATTTATGTACCCTGATTGAGCCTTAAAAATATGCTCCTTAGGCCTTATAAATGGGTATTGGTCATATTAATGTTATGGAGCCGTATGGGTTAACACATTTTAATTTTTAAATAGACACCTGAAAAATAGCACTGAATTTATATTATAAAATCAAAGAAACACAAAAAAAATCAAGAACATATAACTATAAAAACAATAAAATAGAAATCCAACCTTAGCAGCATCAACAGATTGTCAATCGAATAGAAGAACCAACAAGATGCGAACATCTGGGTGATGGGTATGGAAGAACTTATAGTTTCAAGAAGATGGAGTTATGGAACTCGAAGAGACGATTTCGAATTTCCAAATTAAATTTTTGGTTAAAGTGAATTTGTTCTTTATAACAATGTTATGTGAATGATGATTGGAATGTGAACTAATCACCATTTGTGTAGTTAATATTGTATTCATTATGATGTACCACAAAGGAAGATGAAAGGTTAGTATGAATTGAATTGATTAAGATGACCCTAAAGTGTCTTAAAAGTTTGATGAATGTCCACCTTTAATCCCTCTAAATTGGCTTTAAGTGCGTTGTAAATTATGCTTAAATATTTGTACACAATACAAAATTACAATGTTGTACATCTTTTGACATAATATTTATCAAACTCTTTGAAAGGCACTCAAATTTTATTTACAATGTATACAACTTTCTAATAATCGAATATGCTATATTGGACACTATATAAAGGTAAAACTTGGACCAAAAACAAATTGTATGCAAGGCAACCAAATCCTGACTCGGCCTGTTTCAACCAAACAAACTGTATTAAAGCACCAGTGAAATAAAACGACGGGAAGATATTATCGATCCAATCTCGATCTCCAAGAACATTTTCAGTTTAGTCTTGTGATTTTTATTGGAAACTTCCCTCAATTACCCAACATGCAGTTCCAATAACAGTTTTGAGTTCAGCTTGATAATAAAATCAATAGCAACATGATAAATATTGATCTCAAATCTATAGATAAAACACATTAACATTTATAAAAGATATTAGCAATTAAAGAAAAACAATTCCAATAGGGTTTCCTACAAAGCTGTTGAAGGCTGATTAGGATGATGTGTGCGGTTCTGCCTCTTTGGCCATACAAGAAGTGTTGAAATTGAATAGGCACACCAATTCTTTAGCAACCTCATCCTGTACACCATAATATTTGATGAATATAAGTAAGTGTATGTTTCCAACAACTAAAGGTATATTATTAACAATGTAAAAGGACCAAAAATTACAAATCGTCAGTAAAACAAATCGAGCAATGAAAAATACCTAGAATTAGTTTAATGGCGTTTCTTTCTACATGCGAAAGCTATGAACTTTGTCGTGGTTTGCATCATGAGTAACCTAGACATGTCAAGTAATGATATTAGTAAGATGAGTTTCTTGAAAAGTAAAACAAGTTGAAGTTACTGAGCCAATACAAAGTAAAAGCGTATGCCAAAGTTCAATATTTTATTGGGAAAAAATAATGCAATATATACCGTTTTAGGCTGATGACCCAGGTAGAAAGCTTTCGTCTTTGTATCCCTTTCACAAATCATAAATCGTTCCATTTCACGCTCGATATGCTTGCGCGCATTCATTAAAGCCTGCTAGTAAGAGGCACTAACATATGTCCACATGCTTGGTCGTCCCTTTTCACAGATAAATGGGAAGCATATTCTATTTCTCTATGGTTGGAGATGAGAAGAATGGGAAGCATATAATTTTTGAGACATGAGAAGGTGAGGATAAATATACACTTCATGGACACTCAAAGGTTTTAATATTAAGCATTCAATTAAGATTTATTGTGTTTTATAAGGGTGAGTTACATCTTGAGATGGATATAAAGTATGTATTAGATACATATACAATTGGCATTAAATGTTGTACAAAAGGGCATAAAAGGAAGAAATTGGACAAAAAATATAGATTTATACTAAGACTTTTGATATGCCATCTTAAATAAGATGTAAATTTACCTTCTTAGCCATCAAGCACCCATTATATAGTAGTATAGATATAGATATAGATATAGATATAGATATAGATATAGATATGCAGCAAATTAGTTTTAACATAACCAATAAATTGTATTGACCCATTATATGTGTTATAGAAATTGTATAAAACTACATTGCTTTACAAAAGTGAAAGCATCATAACTTTGTATCTTTAATGTGGGCTTTATGAAGGATTTGTTTTCAGTGCTCATGTTGTGGGGTGGGTGGGTAGGGTAGTTGTTGTGGTTTTGTTGAGTGGCAGGTCAAGAGTTAAATGTTCCACAAAAGTGTTTAATACTATATTGTCATCAGTTTGAGTTTATTAATTACGAAGATCATTTCATTTGGTGTCATGTGTTGGTCAATTAACCATATGTTGCATTTACACATACATATAGTAGGCAGAAAGAGGAGAGAAAAGTACTATGAATACAACTTCAAAATATGTGTTAAATATATCAACAATAAGCCATATTTTGAATTTCATGATAAAAAATAATAAGTAGAGGGCCTATTGACTGCAAATAAAAAGAAAGTAAAAGGATCTACTTGATATAACTTACAAAAACTGAACTCCCATATATAAAAATTTTGTAACTACGAGAATGATTATTTACTAAAGAATTATTGAAGAGAAACCAAGACTTAGAATTTCAAAAGCACCTAATGTATATATGGAAAAATACATTCAGTCTATCAATTTAAAATTACCTGGCAATAGCGTAATTGACTAAAAAGAAAACACTAAAATACAATTAGCTCGTAATCGCCTGAATAAAACCAACATTTAAAACGCTAATCAAACCACTCAATCTAACAATCAAAATAAGTTAAGCCAACATAAGAATTCTTTTCAAACTCACCTAAAATGGAGATGTAAGAATAAAACTTATAACCTGGCCGGCTCCTTTACACTTCTAACTTGCATATCAGCATATGAAAGAGTTGATGTTGAGTAATGGTGAATTTTGTTTACTATATATTAATGATAGGAGCTTCAATTTCAATCAATTGGATTTATGGCATATTAATTGAAATAAGACCTTTGGTGTGCTTTGGATTTATGGCATATTGATTGAAATAATACCTTTGGTATGCTTTGGTTATTAAGCACCTTAAAATCAAATTGATAATTGGATCAATTTAATAATACTTAGGTAAAATTACTATTTTATCCCTTACTAACTTCATTAGGGTATTGTACCATATGCATTATATGTTGTAATTACTTAACTTTTGTTGGAATCCTTTAAACATGCTTTATAATATAGTATAGATTAGTGTTTGAAATATTAATTTACCCTCAATTTAAGGTTGTACATTATGCATTACATTTTAAAAACTCTCAACTTTTGAGTATTTTAAAATGACTCTATCAAATACATTATAATCTATAATACATTATAAAGGAAGAGTGATGGTTAACATGGTCATTTTCACTTCCATACAACATAAGAAGCACAATGTACAACATATTTAAGCAAAAAATTTAAGGGTATTTTGGGCATAAGTGTGACAATTAAGACACTTAGAGGGGTAATATAGACATTTCACTTGCCTTCTTCCTCACAATATCAATACAAATTTACAATGCTAGCCTTCCTTTCCCATCTCTACCCCCACCATTAATCCTCTCATTCAGTTATGAGACTCTTCGATCGCTACAGTCAATCAGGTCCATCCAACTCCCATCATTAAGACACTCAGTTGTGACCTTCAATACTACCCTAACGATCCCTGCCCCCACAATCTCTAATGATCGACTTCAATGAGATTGATTGCAAACTTCAACTCCTCCTATAACATTCGATTGAAAACTGCTTCAAAACTGATTGTTGTGTATTCAATAGCTGGAAATAAAGCGTTGTGCGTTTATATTTGTAAGGAAGATGTTCCTGTTAAGATGTTGAAGGAGTCTCCAGGTTCTCTACTCATCTACTACTTTGTCTGAAACAACTCCTCTTCATCTCGCCAAAACCCTTTTATATAAAATATTACCTTATTTTTTCTTGTTTTTTGTTTTCGTTGCCGATGTAGGTTTGCAGTTAATTTGATTGTCACCCAATTTTAGGACTTTTATTCTGTTTCATGTATATTTGGTATGGACACTGTTGACTGATTTTGAAATCATATTTTTCATTAAATTATGCAGTATCAAAACAGTAATGGTCTTGAACATAAACATATTCATCAAGTTTAATTCTTTAAGTAATTTTGGTGATTCATGATGCTAACTATAGGTATTTGGTACAAACTTAAAACATCTGTTGTGGGATGTCCTCGATTTAAATCATTTAGGAAGAATATTGCAAGTAGCGGTTCAAAAATCAATACCTGTTAAGAAGGACAAAATGGTAGAAAGTTGTCAAAAATGTTTCTTTGTGAAGATCAACATGACCGGTGTAGTGGTGTTCCTATCGGCTAAAAAGTTGATCTTAACGTTATCCCAAATCAACAGCTCTCTCTCTCTCTCTCTCTCTCTCTATATATATATATATATATATATATATATTGGTGAAATTGATCCATAATGTTACTAGGTATCTCTCTCACACTCAATTTATGTAAGTTTCATTTGTTTGTTGATGTTATCTTTAATATGGGTGGTGTTTTATAGATGCGATTGCAACGGATCCAGTTGATGCAGCCACCAATGGTGTTAGCGAAACAAAGCAGTCACTAACAGGTATGTATCCTCTTTCTTGCACCCAATTTAGATTTATAAAACTCCATAGTTTAATTCTCTCTTTCTGGCACCCTCTTCCTAGGGTCATCAAAAAATGCTTGTTAGAAGTATACCAATTTGTGGACTAAATTGTTGATGGGAAAAAAAAATACAGTTCCAAAATTTCAGTTTTGGATAATGTAAAACTAAAATAGAAAAATATGCAAACTAAAAAAAAAAATACAATTCGTGGTCTATGGTTGTGTCTGAGGGTTAGGCTTAATCACCTATTCCCAATGCCAGTGTATTAGGAAGAGGGCGTGTGCTATAGAACAACATATGGAACTGAACAACTATGAGAGTCACAAAGAAAGCTTCAACTTCGGATTTTAAAGATTTTAATCTACCTTCATTCCATAGAAAAATGTAAACATAAAACAAGTAATAAGAAGAAAACTGTAGATACACGAACATGTAAGGATCAAAATGTAGGTGTCCATACCACTGAGGCACCAGTTGAAGGTTCAGTTAACTTCACATGTTAAAATGGGATTAATGAACTAACCTGCTATAAGACTATAAATCTTTGTATAGAAGATCCTTTGGACATAGTATGCAACACTTAAACATCTTATACCCTGTATAGACATGGGTAGAAGCTCAGGTTAAATATGCAAAAACCATAATTATTTGTCATCATTTTCTTCTTTTTCAGCCCAATATGCTTGTTAGCTATGAAGAAAAGAGACTATTAGCGTTAAATGGGTCAATAGTTGCCCAAAATTTGATATTTACCATATTAAAACACCTAAATCATTAATTAAAAAATTAGAATACCATCTAAGCTATATATAACTTTTATATAGAAATTAGAAATTAGAGACAAAAGGTGTTTTGAGCTGACCTGACCCTATAATATGTTTACCAGTTTTGACTTGTTAACGAAACTACCCAACCCGCCGATTTCACTATCTCTAGATATATGTATGGCAGATTGGTGTGTTGTGGGCGTTTCCATGAGATTTTTTATTTACCTTTTTTATTTTGATAATTATGCAACTTTTATGTGTGTGTATAAATGTAATTAGGGTTGGCTATACAGTAGAGTGTTGGTAGAAGTGTGTTCCACTTTATAGCCTAAACTGTTGGGGTTTCCCCTCTACATGATTAAGGCCACTATAGCTCCCTCAACTGTCCTAAATAAGCATATCTAAGCAGTCATAACTCAGTTGGAATGACTTTAGTGTAATTGCCTAGAAATTATAGATAAAACACATTAAAGTCAATTATTAATTATATTTTATTATCATTTCTACTAAACATATAAGTTCTTACTTGTGGAACCATGAAGCAAGACCAATTGAAACATCCGATTATGATTATAAAAGGACTCTTGAGGGAATACTACATATCTACCTGACAGTGTATTGCATATTTGTTATTTTGTTGTTCCTTTTGTCCAAAATAGCTCTAGAAGTCGCCCTTTAACCAGTGTCATAAGCAGAGCTTTAGCAACCGCTGTGAGAGTTCCAATTACTTTAGCCTCGCTCTGGATGCTCTTTAGGGTCACCACTTCTAGCCTGAGTTAACCACAGTTCAGTTTACTGAGTTTTAGTTAGCGCTGCCTTATGTGGAGTATTTCCGAAATTGCGTAAAGCATAGGCATCTGTTGATAATTCATTATTTCTCTGGCGTTTCCCTAAATGGTAAGCAATATTATTATAAATAATATTAATCTTTTTCACAATGTCTGTAACCATCTTAAAACTTTTTTTTTCTTTTAAGGCCAATGCCCCTAATACATGGTGAGGAACAAGCTATGTGTGCTGTTGGTTTGGTCAGAAACCACGCCTGAAATTAAATCATCAGTTTTGTTGCATCATGTATGAAGCTGATTATCCAAAACTCCTCAGTTTACCTTTTGCTTAATGTGCTAGCATAATTGTACATCTAAATTTGGTGTACAGGTTTGCACAGGTTCTTAGAGTACTTCATGTTTGTTTTTGTTACAAAAATTGCGGGAGGTCTTAATTTATTGCCAACACAGGTAGAACCCGTACGCTTACTCATATTTTACTTGGGTACTGGTCTGATCTTTTTTTTTTTCTAATCATTTAATTTTAAAAAACACTTCTATTATATGATGTTGATACTTATGAGTTGACCTCTCTCTGTTCAACCCAGAAACTGGGTTATGATACATGTATCCGGAAAGTTCAATTATTACTCGCTTGACATGCTAATAAGGTAACTTTAAGTTCCAGAACAAGATATACCACTTGATATGTCCATAATGAGATATATCAGATCGACGTAACTGTATAACTTTATTAAGTATGTTGTGTTCTAAATTGGTGAAATGACATACTAATGTTCAATGTTGTCAAAGTAATTATTAAGAGAGTTTGCTACCAATTTTCGTAATTTGTGCTTCCTTAGTATGTTACATTCTTGGTTCTTAGCAACATCCAAGCTGGAAAGCAATAATAAAAAAGCTATAGATGTATTAGTCTGGCGTTAGAACCGTAAACACCATACACCATTGTGAACCACCAAACTAACAAGAACAACTGGGACGATTAATGGTAATCAACCAATATAGCTGCAATCATCGAGACATGCAAACTTCATTACACCAATTAATCTGTGTGTGAAGATGACTATGGCCCCAATACTATATTATTATCTCATTTGACAACGTAATTGTCTCCTAGGCATTGGGTGAAAATATTGGTGTAAAAAAGTTTAGGCGTTCAAAAAAAAAAAAAAGTTAAAAAAAAATCAGAAATTTATTTAATGAGAACTCTTGTTCTTTACTTGGTACATTTTTTGGGTGGAATTCAGAGGTAGAAATCTCTATAAAACTAATCGAAAACTTCATACTACAAAATATAAAACAAGGCCTCTTACTAAATTATGTGTACCAAATTAATAACTACAGAAGCAAAACATGATATGCAGTTTTGTAATAATCATGGTTTTAAAAAGCGTGCCTAGGCGTAAGACGCAATGAAGCTCACTATCCACCGCCTTATGTAGCTGCGCTTAGGCAGATTCCATGAAGCGCAAAAAGGCACAGTTTTTTGAATATTTTTTGAATTTTTTGCCCTGAGACGTGTGCCTCATGTACTTGGGGTGTTTTATGCTGCAAAATGTTGTACCTTGAGGTTTTTTTGCTTGTATATGTAGCTATATTTTGAGTAAAGGAGGCTAAAAACCTATAAGATGTATAAAAAATATTATATAATCATCTTGTGCCTCAGGTATGAAAAGCCTACCGCTTTTTCCCTTTGGGCTTTGTACCTCGATTTTAGACCTCGTTGACTTTGTACACCTAACATTTTTTAAAACCAAGTTAATGATTTGAATTGCATATCCATAATGTCTTCTATCATCTCTTATACTGGCTTTTCTATATCAATTCTTTGGTTTATACTCGGCTGGTCATTGTAAATTGAAATATTAGTTGTCTTACCAAATTGGTATAAAAAATAGATTACACGAAATCCGCCACATGACGCGCACCAAATAAAAACACATGTACCCGCGGCAACGCGCGGGCATTCCCACTAGTATATTATAGATACTTAGGGGTGAGCAATAATTGAACAATTAACCGAACCGAACAAAAAAAAAACAAACGAAACCAAACCAATATCAATCGAAAAATTAATTAATTAAAATAGAATTAACTTAAAATCGGTTATCCTTTTTTTTTTTTTGTAACCTTAGTTCACCAAAATCAACCAAACTGAAACTGAATCATTCATATATTTTTGTTTTTTATAACTCCATTTTATTATTATGTTGGTTATTAACAAAAATTAACTGAACCGAACTAAAAACAACAATCTTACAAAAAAAAATGAATCAGATAACCGACTAGTTAATACTATCAATTAACCGATGACTTTGGTTTCGGTTGAGACTAATACCCGAACTGAACCGAACCATGCACATAGTGGTGGACTCAGGAATTTTTTTTCATGGGGTGCAGAATCATAGACCTTATATAGGTCGCTTATCCATCAGGTGGCCCGGGTCGGATCAGGTCGACTCGTATACTAAAATAATAGTATTAAAACTATATAATCAACTAAAGGAAATCAAAAGCCCAAAATTAATTTAAATGTCATTACATATGCATAACAAAATTATAAATTTAAAGTTGTTCTCTTCGGGTCTTCATTTTTTGGAATCTATCTATAAAATTTTCAATCTTCACATTTCTAAGCAACTCCTTTTCAATAAAAGCAATACAACTATCGTTTAAACTCTCATCACTAATTCTATTACGCAAATCGTTCTTAACAAACTTCATTGCCGAAAAGCTTCTCGCAACGGTTGCAGTTGTTGTGGTTGCGACGGGTAATGTGAGAGCTAGCTTCAATAAACGTACTCCAATATAAAGTTAAGGTGTTTCTTTGTTTCAACCATCAATTGTACAAGACTTGATAAACCATTCAATTAGGCAAATCTTGTATCTGTTTTTACATTATCAATGCAGCTCTCAAGTTCAACCGGAAGTCTTCTTTTTTCTTCATCATTAAAAATCATGTGGATACACCTCGGCTAATCGTAGTAGTTTTGTAACATCAAACGCACCAAATTTATCACAAAGACTCAAGCTATGAATACAAACAAGTAACTCGGATGTTATCTTGTTAAAGCGGTTTCCAAACTCTTGGATTTGCATATCTAGAACCGAATTGAAGCATTCAATCTTAAAATAGTGACGAAGTGTGATGTTTTATTTTTTTTCTTTGCATCCTTATGTCAACATATTCACCATCCATGTTTACCACTTCAAGTTCATGCTTATCACAAAAAAACGATTAATTAACTCTAAGAAATTGTTAAAACCCTCCAATCTAAACTTTGTAAGTTGGTTCTTGGTAGTAGAATGGGCTTGAACTCATTCTTGAAATTGGGCTACTAACTAATAAAATGGGCTAACTCTAAGCATATAATTATATTTTTTTTCTTGAGGGCCAGTTTCAAAAGTCTAAGGGGTGCGATTAAAAATTTTCATGAGGTGCGGACGGGATTTACGCGCGTATATAACACAAATTTTTTTTTTCAAGGTGGGCGCTCGCCCCCTTCGGCTTGGTATAAGTCTGCCCCTGCATGCACACCCTTAAAAGTATTTTGTGTTTCCCGTCGCATCACGCGGGCACCCCGCTAATGATGAAAAAAGGACAACAAAAGTTTTATTTTCATAAAATATTTATGAATTTGTACGAAATAAAAGTTGGACAAATTTTCTACCGACGACTCGCCCATATTCAACGACATACTTTTAGAGCATAATACCTGTAACCATGTGCTGTAATCGCAATCCCAAACAAAACAATGGACACCGGATTCAAGTTTTTACGGATGCATTCTCCCAACAATGAGGACGGTGGTATCTAGTCATCTAGACCTAGTCGGTGATTGGGTATTTTTATTTATATATTTATTTATTATTGTTATTACAGAGAAATATGATTTGTTTGTATAATTCGATAAAATCAAAAGAATCTCGTATTCTCGTCAACTCATAGAACTTTTATATAGACTTAAGGGAAAATGACCAATATAGCCCGTTGACCGGGCATTTTGCACAACTAGCCCTCTCCACCGTCTTTGGAGAGACAGTACACGGCTCCCAACCAGCCTGAACCGTCTCCGAGACCGTTTGGTTTTATAGCCAATTGCAAGCCAACACGTGGCGTCTCTGATCCCGAGGCTGTACCGTCTCTCTCCAGACGGGTCAGAGATCTCTCCCAGACGGTTCACGTTTCCCAATGCCGGCTGCCTTCGGTTCAACCGTCTCCCAGACGGTTCACGTCTACCAATGCCGGCTGACCCTTCGGTTCAACCGTCTCTCAAGACGGTACACATCTACCAACGCCGGTGAGTCCCGATGACCGGGCGACGCTTCGGTTGTCCAGCTCAGCCCTATAAATACCCGTCTCCCGTCCCATTCCCGTCATCCAACCCCGTCTAAACACTATCCACCACCGTGCAACTCCGTCTAAACACTATCTACAACCCGACGACCACCGTCCAACACCGCCTAAACAATATCTACCACCCCACCACCATCGTCCTACATCGTCTAAACAATATCTACCACCCCACCACCACCGTCCAACACCGTCCAACACCGTCCAAATCATACAAAAATGGCACCTCAAAGATGGACGGAAGAACAAGAGATTGCCTTGATTGCAGCATGGCTTCATGTTGAAGAAAGCACACACCTTAACAACAAATGGTTCCGGATACTGAATGAATACAACCGGCTCGTTGGAGGGTCAGAACGTACCACCGAGTCCCTAAGCCGCAAGTTGAGCGATTTGACGACAAAGTGTCAAATCTTCAACGGGCACCACAACCGGACTCTTTACGACGTACCCTCTAACTTTCCCGAAGACGTGGCAATTAGACACAGTCTAAGGCAGTATAAAAACAGGGAGCGTAAAGAGTTTAAACATGTGTCCGTTTGGCAAATGATAAGACATCGTCTTAATTAATTTGTAATTTATTAACTTTTTATTTAATGCAATTAATGGTTATATTTTTATTAATATTAATGCAATAGTCGTAGTAAAGCAAATGATGTTGATTGGGAGGGTTGGCGTAGTTTTAATTTTGACGTTATGTAAATGATTGTTGTGTGGCTATCTCTGCCTTGGAGATAGGCCGGTGTGTTTTTAATGATATTTGCCTTCCAAAAAAAAAATTAATGCAATTTTGTTTTTTTGTTTTTATATTAAGGTAAATATCTCATTAAACGTACTATACTATTACAATCACAAATAAACAATAAATACTATTACAACAACAATTAAAAAACTACACTATTACAACAAACTTCCCAAGAACTAAGAAGCAACAAGTGAAAACTAAGAAGCAACAAGTAGAAAACTACACTATTACAACAAACTTCCCAAATTTACTTCCAGAACTAAGAACTTTGTTTGAAGTAATAGTAATGTCTAACCAACTATTGAGGACTACATCTTAGTGTTAGATGTTTTGTCCTCCACAGCGGCGGTAGTAGCAGTGGTCTACATAGACGTTGTTTCGAATGGTGTATGTGCTCTACACAGACAAGTCCGAAACGTTTCCTCGTTTTATGTAACAATAGTTCTCAGTGAGCACACGTCGAACATCGAGACATAAATTCGGAAAGCGAACGAACTTGCCTAAAATGTAGACCACCACATCATCGATCCATTACACGGGTTGCAAACGACGCGCAGATGGAACAACAATCCAAGTAGCCGTACGCAGATGAAACAACAATCCAAGTAACCGGGACATATTTTCCGAAGTCGGTAGGCTTCGGCTGGGAAAGTAAAAAAGGCTTCGGCTGGGAAAGTAAAAAAACGTCATTGGATTGGAAGATGAAAGCTTAGAGGAGAGGGGTGGGTGCAAATTTCGTTAAGTGAATTGGGGTATTTATATACACTCGTGAGACGGTTCAGACGGCATCACAAAACGGCTTAAGACGACTTGGGAAATGTGACCCGTCTGGGAGACGGTTGAACCGAAGGGTCAGCCGGCATTGGTAGACGTGAACCGTCTGGGAGACGGTTGAACCGAAGGCAGCCGGCATTGGGAAACGTGAACCGTCTGGGAGAGATCTCTGACCCGTCTGGAGAGAGACGGTACAGCCTCGGGATCAGAGACGCCACGTGTTGGCTTGCAATTGGCTATAAAACCAAACGGTCTCGGAGACGGTTCAGGCTGGTTGGGAGCCGTGTCCCGTCTCTTCAAAGACAGTGGAGAGGGCTAGTTGTGCAAAATGTCCGGTCAACGGGCTATATTGGTCATTTTCCCTAGACTTAATATGCTGGGCCATTTTCACACATTTTGCTAATGTAATAATTTTTCATCTATTAAAAACCTCTTCTATTTTTTTATTACAGAAATTATCTAGAAGATATTTGAATTTTAATAATTTGAAATTTATCTTAAAAATAAAAATATAGTACCGTATCTTTTTTAGCTTTGTACATATGATTTGAAATTTATCTAAATGCACATGTACATATACATATTTTAGCTTTGTGATGGTAGTCAGTATTGGTCAACTATAAATCTATAATCATGGTTTTTAAATACACACATACATATACATACGTATCTTCTTCTTTTTTTTTTTCTTTGATGGTCTATAGTAATCAGAAGACATTAGAGTACTGGTTATGGATGGTGATGATGAGAGGGTTGTGGTTGGTGGTGATGCGAGAATTGGATATAACAAACAATAAGACCTTCGATACCATTTGATTTTAAAACTTGTAGTTTCTTTACGTCAGAGGCTTTGGAGTTACTTAGACGAGTCCAATGCATTGTGTTTAGTAATTTTATGATCCCAAGATCCATAAGTATATTTTTCAAAAGACTTAGTATAGCTTCTAAAAAAATGGTTGTCGGTGTAAATTATTCATGTTTACTTCTATTTTGAAATAATTTCCATGGCTCAAGCTATTTGGACACCCTTGAAATCTATTTTGACACCCTAAGTATGCCTCGTATTGGTCTATATGAGGCATACTTAGGTCAAAAAGCTGCACACAAACTTCAAGGGAATCTCAGACCTAAAACTTCGTGCCAATATGCCTCATATTGGTCAATATGAGGTATATCATAGCCAAGTATGCCTCATATAGATCAATATGAGGCATATTAGGGTCTTTTTATTATCTTTTTGTATTTTTATTTTTATTGTTTTAAATAACTAAAAATGCTAAATTAACTTTAAAAAAAATTCAAAAATTAACAACAAGTTAGTTATATTCATTCCAATATTATTTTAAAAAAATTACAACTTTTTGTTACCAGTATTATTTTATAAAAATTATTTCTTTTGTTTGGTTTTGTTTTGGTTGGTTTTGAAGATGTTTGTTTTGTTTTGGTGAGTTTGAAGAAGTTATAAGTTTAGTTTATATTTTTTTTTAATCGATTGATTGTTGTATTTTAATACATTCGAAAAGAGTTTATTTTTTTTAACAAATCGATTGATCAATGTATTTCAGTAGGTTTTTTTTTTTTTTTTTTTTTTTTTGCAAAATTTTTACCATTTGTACATAAAGTTTATAAATATTTCATTTTTTAAAAGTAAAAATATTTTAAAACCTTATATGGTAGTATAGATCTTGAATCGTATTATATGGTGTATTATCGTATAGTACATTATACTATTATAGACTACACGATAATGTTTTGAAAAATAATAAAATATTTATAAAACTTTGTTAACAAAAAATAAATGTTGTATAAAAGGTATAAAGTTTGAAAAAAAAGGTATGCCTCATTTTTAAAGACAATAAAAATGAAAATAAAAAAAAGACCCTGATATGCCTCGTATTGGTCAATATGAGGCATATCAAAACCACCACGTATTGGGTCTGATACTAGGTTAAGAAGAAGTGATATGAGAATTAATATGCCTCATATAGACCTATATGAGGCATACTGATGTATTAATATGGGTCATATTGCCCAATATGACCCATATCAAGTCACTCCATATCATTTTTCAAGCCTAGTATTGGTACCAATACTAGGCTTGATATGCCACGTATTGCCCAATACTAGGAATATCAGTGTTTAATACTACTCATATTGCCCAATACTAAGCATATCAAGGCTGTTTTTATTTTTTTTAAATATACTATTACTGTAATATTATTGTTTAAAAATACTAAAATAACTTTTAAAAATCCAAAAAAAATAAGTTTTATTAATTTGAACACTATTTAAAATAATGTTGGTAACAAAAAGTTGATTTTTTTTAAATAATATTGGACAGAATATAACTAATTTTTTTGTTAATTTTTGGATTTTTTAAAGTTAATTTAGTATTTTTAGTTATTTAAAAACAATAAAAATAAAAATATATAAAGAAAATAAAAAAAGACCCTGATATGCCTCGTATTGGTCAATATATAAAGAAATTTTTTTTTTTGTATTATTCATCTAGAAAGAATGTTTAAGCACATGGGAAAAAAATTTCTAAATAAATATAAATTTTTTTTACCCCCTTTGATTCTCACAGTTCTTACCGAAAAACACTTTGTATTTGATCTTTACTCTTAAAATAATGTTGGTAACAAAAAGTTGATTTTTTTTAAATAATATTGGACAGAATATAACTAATTTTTTTTGTTAATTTTTAGAATTTTTAAAGTTAATTTAGTATTTTTAGTTATTTAAAAACAATAAAAATGAAAATATATAAAAATAAAAATAGACCATAATATGCCTCATATTGATCTATATGAGGCATATTACTTTATTGTTTTCTGTGTTGGTAAACATCAGTTAGCTAAAAGACAAAAATTGTACTTCAATATGCCTCATATAGGTCTATATGAGGAGTATAAACTTTATTGTTTTCTGTGTAGGTCAACATCAGATAGCTAAAAGACAAAACTTGTATTTTAATATGCCCCATATAGGTCTATACGAGGCATACTTAGAATGTCAATTTAATTTTTTGGGGTGTCCAAATAGTATGACTCAATTTCCATTTAGGGTTTAACATTAATAGCAAAAAAATATATAAGCATGCATCACTATGCATGATACCATTTAAGTTAAAAAAATAAGACTAAATTTATACTTAAAAAAAAACTTCAATTGATTATTTATTATGATAATAAAACTCAATAAATTAATAAAAATAATAGTGAAATCAATTTCATTAGTAATTAGTCTAGAAATATGAATTGAAGTATAATGTGTTCCTATTTTATTAATATCATATAATATAAAAACTATTATAGTTCTTTGGCATTATTAATTAACAATAATGGAACACAACAAAATAAAACAAATTAGGGTTCAACAACATGGGAAGTATATAAACATATACTGGTTAGTGAAAACGAAAGCTTTTGACTTATGATAAATTAGAAACAAGAAATGGATTCAACGAGGCATAACGTTGAACACTTAGGCATTGTTTGTTTTTTTTGCAGGAAAATGTCTGCAGTCTGCGGACCACATCTGCAGGAGAAGAGATGGACCAAAAGTCCGCAGTCTGCAAGAAAAAGAATGTTTGTTTGTTAACGTCTGCAGACTGCTGAAATAAACTAAAATTTAAATAAACTGATTTTTTACAGCAGTCTAGTGGTGGACCGTGGCGGTGGTGGTGGTGGTGGTGGGTGGTGGTGGTTGTGGATGGTGGTGGTGGTGGGTGAGGAGAAGAGAAGATGATAAGATCTTTGAAGACTTTAGAACAAGTTAGTATTAAGAAGAGGTCAGGAAGACCTTTTTAAATAAAAAGTCTTCTAAAAAACAAACAATCTGCAGACCCTAAACATCTCCATGCGTCTACACGGCGCAAACAAAAAAGATCAAAACTACTTCTGAGCAAAAATAAACTGCGCTTGGAGTGGATGACTAAAGTACAATTCCAATATGCAAATACACCACCGTCAAATTTGCATTTAATTAATCACTAAATGATTGAAATGTTATTAAAAAAATCTGATGCGACATATATTGTTTTCGAAGTCTTTAAACACTAGCATTGTAATTGTTTTGATATAACTATATATAACAATCACTTTCAGTATTTTATCGATGATAACATCAATGACGCGTTCAATACATAACCATCAACTCATCCAAAAAGTTGTGAAAGATCGTTTTTTTTTATAACGCAAACTTCTTTTAAACCTACGGAAGACCTCTAAATCTAACGGATAAAATAAATAAATTATTAGTTTTATATTAAACTCGTCTTAAAAACCGACTTAAGTAATCTTTCGAACACATTTTGTAAAACTAAGACAATAAAAGAAATCCACCCAAATTACACAACCATAGACATTAATATTATTCATCACAAAAACAGTTTAGTACGTGTTATATAATTAACAATAAAACCTACGCGACTCATTGTCATCCCTAATCACCTCCACGCCGAGCACGTCACCATCGGCCTGTTCTTCCATCCGAGCAAAAGCGCCTCATCCTTCTCTCCAAGCCGATAACACTCGCTAAATTCCCTCAACACCTCTTTAACCGCGGTCACAACTGAATAACTCAAAGGCTGGGCCGTGAACCCAGCCTGCTCTAGTCTAAACCTCCATTTAGCCAACGGCTCATGTCGTTCCACCCTGTCTATGTCCTCACATGCCACTATGTTAACCAGGTCCCTAGCCACACAATTCTCCTCTGCGCTAATTCTCCGCCTGTCGTCCCGAGGCATTACTATGTTCTTTGGTAACTTAGTGTCGATAGACTCGAACATGGCCGTGTAATAATCAAGCGCCTCTTCGAACCGTTTGGAGAACGATGAGGTGTTTGTGTTGGACTCCTGCTCGAGCAGGGTCACAACTTTTGGGTTCAACCGTTTGACCAATCGGATAAGCCTGTCACGATGGTTAGTCGTGTCCACACTCTCGTCGGGCATGTGGTGTAACATGTAAGGGAAGTTAACCGCAATCGCTTCACCGGGCTGGACCATGAGGTTCCCCCAATAAACCTCACTTCCTGACCTAGCAGCTTCATGAAACTCGAAAGGGACGCCGTGTGCTTCAGCAACCTTAGCCAGCCGTTGACCAACAAGGTGCATCCCGCCTCCTCGAGCATAAGATGAGTCATAATCATCAACTCCTGTGACCCGAAGCCTTGGTGGCCCACCGGGTCGCTTGGCAAGCTCTTCAATCAGCTGGACCCATTGACTACCCTGCGCTATCAGGAAGTCGATCACGTGCACTTGGTTCTCATACTGCATAGCTTCTTTAATGATGACGTTTGCTGACGTGTACGCGAACTTGTAATAGGGGCAGATTTCATATAGGATGGACATGTAAGACATGAGCTCTTTCGGGTTCGGTTCATAACATCTTAACTTTTTGTAGATTAAGCTCCCGGAAGATAACTGTCGGGCTTTTACGCCTTCTAACATGTACGCACCCAACCGTTCAATCGGCTCACCAGCAACCGACACCTTGCTTTGTAAAGCTTCCATAAGCACATCTGCTTCTTCGGTAGCGCCATCATCCATGGCATGCGCAATTTTAATCAAAGTCTGCTTCACATCAAGATTAGATATACCCAACTGCAGCATCCTATGGTACTTATTTTTGTTGTCAAACGAGCTACTAATCGACCCGTCTTCAAAATCTGACCCGGGCCCTAAAAGTTCCATTTCCATATTTCTAAGAACCTCTTCCACTCCACTGCTGATCGGCGATCCATAAGTGTTATCAGGGGAGGAATTCTGTACATTTGATAAACACGATTGAGACGAGGCCTGAGGCGAAAACGGGCTTCGGCTGTTTGATGACGAGCTGCCACCTAACGGTGAGGTATACACAGAACATTCTACAGCTGGAGATGATTCCAAGGTGAAGAATTGGTCATTTGAAGTCTGAGGCGAAGCGACAGAAGCTTCTTGGTGACGCATGTGATCAGGGTAGCCATTGTTGTTCAAGATTTGGAAATGGGAACCCGTTAAGCAAAAGGGTTCAATCGGGTCAGGTTGGTTGTACAGCCGGTTATGGATAGCTGCTCCCGAGCTTTGACTTTTTTGGGATGTTTGCATCTAATATAACCCTCACAACTCCTCAAGAAGACCAACAACTACTTATCAACCTTTTCTGTTTGGGTATAACAAGTAGCTATATATAGTAAATGATACTCGACTAGCACGATTGGCTGCAAGAACCCGTCGTCTTCCTGAAATTCCAAAATGGTTCAAGAAATGATTAACTTGCAGATAACTAGTCAAAATGCAAATAATCAAATAGACCCACAAAAAACACAACTAATACAAAACTAATGTAAAGATTAGATTGGGGAATACTCAATACAGTCAATATTCATTTAATTAGAATTAGAATTAGATGATGACCCAAACACATAGATCCTGAAAACAAACAACCTAAGAAACGTGCCCAGTAAAATCCTAGTCATAGCAAAAGCCACTAGTAGCAGTGGCGAAGGTTAGTGAGGGCCAGGGCACACCTGACCCCACAATTTTTTTTGGCTCAGTGGTGGAAGCCTGCGATTTTCATAGGTAATTTTTATATAGACTGAGTCCGACCCCCACTGATTTGATCTTCCGGCCCGTACCGATACGGAAAAATTGAGACTTGCACCCACCGATTTGATCTTCAAGCTTCGAGCACAATAAAAATAAAGGGAAAAAAAATAAAAATAAAAATAAACCTTCCATATAAAGTGTAGTAAACCATGTAACACAAATTGTAGTAATAATAATAGTAGTAACTATATAGATAAAAAAAAAAGTAGTTAAAAAAAAAAACTATATTAGTAACAGACAGATCCAGAAACATGATGCTATAAAGGACTAGTCATGATTTAAATTCAAACCAACAAATAATATCATAAAAAATAATGATTTACTCCAAAACCCTTGTGCAGAATCTAAATTAGGTCAAAATTATTAAAACCCCCTAATTAACCATCCCACCCTTAATCTAAAAAAAAAAAAAAAAAACCCTAATTTAAAAGGGGATGATCAAATGCTTCACCAAAAGAATAAATTACAGTACTTTCTACACACACCATACATAAAAGTTATTGACTGAACTAAAGATTTAAAATTTAACATCCCTAATTATTATAAAAAAAAAAAAAAAAAGTTTGACTAAAATATTTAATTTTTAACCATACAAACAAAAATTTAAAACAGTAGTTACTAAATTAATGAATCAAGAAATGAAATCTTGATGGATTCTTACATAATCGAAAACCCCAGAAAAGATAAAGGGAAAGATTGGAACTTTATAAAGATTTGATGATGATAATAACAATAAGAATAATAATAATAATAATGATGATAATAATACCTTTGGATTATTTTGATATCTGGAATGGAGGTTGAGAGATAGATTTGGTTTAAGAGGAGAGAGATTATGATATTCTGAGCACTCTCGCTGACTATTGGTGAATGTCTACAATGGCGTCTTGTTCCAGATTATATGGGACGAATATTTTTTTAGGAAATAAATAAGATGAAACGATGAGAGAGAGAACTTTTATTATATGACGAAAATACCCTTTTGCGTAGAAATTGTGGTGTAGATCACTCTAGTTGTTGTATAACTCTACAAGTGAGTTTGGATGAAGTTAAGCATATTATTCATTTATTTGGGTGGATATGATTGGGAGGACTATCAACCTATCGTAGACTATTTTTATATAATAAATATATGTTATTACGACATACACTTTTAACTGTACCACTAAATTATTCAACACGGTGTGGCGTCGTGAAAGGGCTTTGTGAAGTGAGGTGGCATTGTGGTAACGATTTGACATTTGTACACTGTCCTAGAAGATGGTGACCGTAAAGCTTGTGTAGAAACTAGAAGAGTTCTAGGTTTCATACACCTCGTGACATTAGATTTTTGGATGTATGGCATTTTATTCTAGGTATGTGGCAGCCTCTTATTGGTGTATAATATGGACCAAAGAGTATGAATCCTAACTAATGGGTGTATGATTCGTAAATAACAACTAGAATACTACGAAGACAATGAGTGGGTATTAAAGGCAATTAAAACTCATTAATTAGTAAAAAAAAAAATAGAGGAGAATATTGGAGGGTCAGTGAATCACACCATTGGATAGTGGAACCCTGTAGTCTTATACGTTTTTTGGGCGACTACTATACTTAAATCGTTACCATTTTCCTCACCATTTTAAAAGTGGGAGCTTATTCAACTTTGTGGCACTTTATTTTTTCAATCAATATTTAAATTTACAATCTATGGAAATAAACTTTTGTATTATTATGTTAATGATATTATGGAATATATATGAATATATTTTGTTTAACGTTGTGAAATTTTTCATAAACTACAAAGCATACCTTTCTAGAGGGTGTTATATGATGACATAACTATACCACTATAAAGTTTAAAAAGTAGGACTTCCTTGTTTTTTTATAAGAAAGCAACCAATAATTATTACACACATTATGTGGGCATAATCTTTCTAGATGGGAGCTAGGATTCGGGTATAAAGCAATATTTTTTCGTTGTTTATATAGAAAATTATATAAAAAAAAGTATTTATGCAGAGTTGAATTTTATAATGATGGTGGTTTATAGGGCAGTAAACAAACTAAATGTTCGGCGAATAGTTTGTGAACTATTGGACGGGAAGTTTGTATTTGTTCGTTTAATAAATAAATGAACGAACACAAACAAGAAATTTCGTTCATTTCCTTAAACAAACGTACATGAATAGAGGCCGCGTTCATTCATTTATGTTCGTGAACGTTCGGTAACGTATTTGTTTATGTTTGTTTGTGTTCGATAGTTCATTAGGGTTTTTAATTTTTTATATTTAATTTAAGTACTTCATATTAAACATCCCAATGGTAGATTATTTAATATATATTAGTTTATCACATGTTAATATTACTTTAACTATTTTGATTAACTGTTATTTTTTTTTGTGGATTAAATGGGGATTTCAAATTTAATATGATACCTTTGTATTTTTATAAAACATTATGTGTACAAGATTATGTCAAGTATATTTGGGTAATTGGGTTAGTATATTCTGGGCGGACAATGCTAGCGATGAAAAATGCTAATTTTCGGAATTTATTGTCTTAGTTTGTGCTCGATTTTGTTTAGTAATGCCTATTTGTGTTTGTTTACGTTCATTTGTGTTTGTTTGTGTTCGCTTTTGTCCGACACCTAAATTTAGCAAATAAATACAAACGAACACGAACATAAATCTTGTTCGGTAAGTGTTCATAAATAGTTCGTGAACACGTTATTTCCTTAACAAACAAACACGAACAAAAAATCTCGTTCGGTAAGTGTTAATGAACAGTTCGTGAACACGTTAATTTCTTAACAAACAAACACGAACAAGGTCTTGTTCGTATTCGTTTATAGCCCTACACTTAAATCGAAGCGTGCAGTGCTTAAAGGTACTTTAAACCATGAGTCCTACCATTTTGCATATACCACTACCTTCTCTTTATATCTCTCACCTACAAACACACACACCCTCCATCGGTTACCACCCACCAAAATTGGTACCCTAAAGGCACTACCCTAAGGGGTGGGGGTGGTGTATACCCGTTCAGGTACCCCTACCCGAAAGGAGTACCCAAGACCACACCCTCCACCCTAATCACGTGAGAAAAATTGTGCTATAGTATAAGATATGACTTTACTATACATTGGCGAAGGTTAGTGACGGCCAAGGGGTGCCCCGGCCTCCTTCATTTTTTGGCTCATTTGTGGAAGTTTGCGATTTTTGTAGGTAATTTTTATATGGATTGAGTCTAGCCTCCACCGGTTTGATCTTCAGGGCCCCTACTGATACGAAAAAATTTAGTCCGGCTTCCACCGATTTGATCTTCAAGCTTCGCCATTGTTACTATATCTGTTTTGTGTATAATTCCGACCTTTTTATCTTATCAATACTATATAAGTGCATGTGATACGTACGCGACTACAATTAGTGTATCAGCTTTTATGGTATACCATAAGATAACTTACTGTCTGGATCATTAGGATTCAATAATAAGAGACAATACCAAGTTATTGTGTATCTGTATATTATTATAACTTTATATTGTTTTTTCTACATGTTTTTCATATTCCTTTCTTCTCATTTATTTAGAAAAAAAAAAATCAAGACATTTTAAATGTCTACGACCATGTATGGATATTAGTGTCTAATATGTGTGGTTTTCAGCACATAAGGCACTCCAACGGACAATTTAGGTTCTTGAACAATCAAATCAATTCGTTTAAGATGGGTATGGGGATTACCATTCATATCATGTTATGCAACGACTATCAAGCGGGCACATTTGAGGATCACATTCCATCTATAAAACTAAGAGGGTGTTTGGGATTGAGTTTCAAAACATCTTATTGACTTATTGTCAATAAGTTGTTTGTGTAACTCAAAAGCACTTTCTGTTTTAACTTTTGGCTTTTAAGGGTAGAAAAGTTGTTTTTGAAAAGTTAGAAATCCTAACTTTTGGCTTTTGACTTTTAGAAAAAAAATTACAAATCTATCACCCATACAACCAATATTCACAATAAGTTAAGCGAAACACTTAAAAAACAACAATTTATTGATTTTTTTTTTGACGTTTCTCATCCTAAAAGCTAATCCAAACACTTTTTTTAAAACTCCTTTTCAAAAAGTCATAAGTCAATAAGCACTTCTGACCAAAAGCACTTTTGCATTTCCAAACTCAATCCCAAACACCCTTGTAAGCGTCGATGCCTTCATCGTCCATCATCCTAAAAAACACAATTTAACAGAAGATAAGGTGGATGTGTAAGAGTGGGCACTAAGTATATGGGACATATGATTCCACCGGGATCTTCCTAAGGATTCTACGTTCTATCAACAATGTATATCTTACATGTTTTGAGTAGGTGAAGGAGTTGCGGGTTGCACTGCTTCGGGGGGTTGTAGAGCATTGTAAACAAGGCATGTTTAGTTACATAACAGTTACACACAAATCTAAAAGAGGGATAATATTGATCATCAGTTTTAAATCATGTTACTCTACCAAAAAAGTACATGAAGACAGTCTCCATCATGAATTTTTTACTTTTGTCATATTACTTTTACCATCTATAGATCGAGTACAAAGAGTCATCCACAGAAATTCCAGCCTCGGCTCTGAGAAACCAAGGATTTGTGTTTAGCAGGATATGTTTTACAATTAAAAGGGGTAGTAGTATAACTTGTTGCTCGTTTGTCTGTCATTCTCTTGTAGTTTGTTTTATTGTTATTCAGGAACGTACTCCAATGTTAATATATATATATATATATATATATAATAGGGAAAATCACTGTATTAGCCGTTGACGGAGACTTTTCACGAAAACGGCCACCTCCCTCCTCTTGGGAGAGTCGGTTCCCGGATTCCGAGGCATCTAAGGCCTCTCCAAGAGGCTTTGGCCCAAAAGCCAACCGTTGAGCGACACGTGTCATTATTAGTGGGATACCTCTCCAAGAAGGCGGGACACCTCTCCGAGAGGTTTCAGGGACCACCACCACCATCGCCACCACCATCTCCATCACCACCTCTGAAGAAACAATTGGTATCGCGGTGATTACAACTAACCCCCGAGTGGTTTATACCTATTTTACGTCAGGATTAATCCTTTACCCAAACCTAGTTGGTTGACCCGTAAGGTGGTTTAGTAAGTATGGAGAATGTGTGCAAGGTGTGTGTAAACACGAGATATAAGTGGTTCGGTCAGAAATTACCTACGTCCACTGTAACTGCCGGAATATTATTATGAGAGAGATATTACAAGTGGTATGGGCTACAATGGTTGATTTCTGAATGCCTTTACAAGAAGAAGTATATCCCTATTTATAGGCATAGTTGTGGGCCGAAGGAAGAGGCCCATGAGACCTGTCGTCAGCTTGGGCCCAGTCAAGGCCCAAGTCCATGTTGTTCCTGAAAATGGCGAGAAATGGCCAAATACTGTTGATGACATCATGCTACAGTGTGGTCGTTGTTATAGCTGGACACGTGGCAAGTTCTGGGTGGTGACCAGTGATGTTGTCCTTGCTGCAGTGGCTAGGGCTGCCATCGGCGTCTGATGTGACGTCTGACAGTTGGCAAGGTATGTCTGTTGGTCACTGTAGATGGCAGCATGGTGGGCAGCACGGGTACAGTAGAGCCGTTCGGTAGTTGTACTATCTGCCACATGTCCTTCTCTTGTTCGCGTGTACTCTGACACAGATCCTTGTGAATCTTCCTTTTGTTATCTTCTGTACCTCGTACTAAAGGTGTTAAGGGAAGATTCCGCGCGTGGCCGTACGCGCTTATCAGATGTAGCTTGCTGCTTATCAGCTGCCTTAGCGCGCTAAGCTGCTTGTTGTGTTGTTCACGCGCCTGACGTTCTGTCTTCGTGGTTGAGATTATGCCACGTGTCGGTAGGCACGTGCTCCATGTCAGGCGCATGTGCCTCTACGCGCCCAATTTGTTTAAAGTGTGAGATCTGTTGACACGTGTCGTTCATCCGGCGCGTGTTCATCAGAAAGCTGTCTCCCACTTACGATCTGGTCCGTCTGTTGACAGAGTTGACACGTGGCGTCATCTTGCCCTTTGAATTTGAAAGGGCGTGACGGTTGAGTCATCCTTCGTGGGTCCCACTGCCATTAATGCAATGGGTATATAAGTCTCGTTGAGGCTTATGTGAACGGTTACATTCCCATAATCTTCTTTCTTGCATTTCTTTCTTTCTTCTCTCAATTTTTCCGGCCACCGTCTTCTTTGAAGTTTCCGTTTAATCTCCATAGATCTTCTTGATCTTGGAGATTCATTGTTGAAACTTCAACATTCTGCCTTCTGTTTCTTTGTGTTTGTGTGTTCTTTCTTCCTCTTCATTGGAAGTTTCTTGTGTTCTTCCAATTCCCTTGAAGATTCCGGCGAATCTTCAAGTTTTCCGATCAAGTTTTTCCAGATTCCGATAGTTTTTCCTTTCTTGTTTAATCTTTAAGATGTCTGATGCATCTGTAAGTCCATCTCCGTCCGGCGAGGACATTAGGGTGGAGCCGGCTGTGGAGGAGGTTGTGGAGGAGGAGGTGCTTGTCGAACATGGCAAGATAAAGGAGAGGAAGCTGATGTCCAACACGTATTGTGTCTGGAGTCAGGAGTCCTTTACTCAGTTTTACACCATGTATAATATTCTGCCAGAGTGGGAGCCTACCCTTCCATCTCTGACTAGCACTGTTCTCTCCGCGGGGAGTGGTCGGCTGGCCTTATATGAAGCCCACTTTTCTAAGTGTGGGTTTCGCTTGCCGTGTACCCGTTTTCAGATTGACACTATGGTGGCGTACGGCGTTGGGCCTACACAACTAACCGCCTTCAGGCTTCTGAGGTTAGTTCACTTCGAGGCATCCTGCCGCGCCTTGGACATTGAGCCCACCGTTGAGCGGTTCAATGTCTTCTACTTTATGGCGCGAGACGAGATATGGTTCTCATTCAAGCCGCGCCCGAGGAAGCCGCCAATGGCCACCAATAATCCTAAGTCCTTGCATTGGGCGAAGGAAAAAATTTTCTTTGTGAAGAGAGGGGTGATCCCCATTAGTCTCCCCTGGAAGGTTATTAAGGACGGGCAGCGCGTGGCTGACATGGCTGTGCCGAAAGACTACAAGAAGCAGGCTTGGTTTATTACCCTCACCTCCAATGCTACCAAGTTGGAGTTCAAGAATTTAACAGAGGGTATCTTTTTCCTTCTGGGGATGAGCCGCCTTGGTATCCGCGCGGGCAAAGAACCCTACATTGCATTGGAGGGTAAGTTTTTCTTCTTTTTTTTTTTTTTTGCAATTTTCCTGACTGTTTGTTGTTGCAGGTGTGAACAAGTTCCAGTTTTACGCCGCCCGCGAGGAGAAGGGCATTAAGTGGAGGCCGGTGGCGGAGGGTCAAACTTCCTGTTTGGAGGAGTTTGTTGACCGCTTTTATTACCCTGACCTCTCCAGCGCGCCGAAACCCTACTACACAACCGGTGAGTCTTTGGATCCCTTCGTCACTAGCATTTTTGGAGATGACTCTACTGATTCTTCAGTAGAGATTGTCCCGCACATGAACCCATCCGCGGGGCGTGGACGTTGGAAACACGCTCCGCGGAAACATAGGTATCGAGCAAAGGTTGCTCTTTCTGACTCGGGTTCTTTCGTTTCAGTAGGAGAGGTTGTGAAGGGACGCCGACGCCGGAAGGATGGGCCGCCTTCGGAAGATGAAGATGAGGCGGAGTCCTCTCAGCTGGAGAGGAGGAAGAAGGCGCGTCCGGACAGTGCCGTGGCTAGCAGCGCGGCTGCTGTGAAAGAGGTGTCTCCTGCATTGACTGGCGAGGGAGGGAATGGGGGTGTTACCCAAATCCCTGACTCAGTGGTGGCTCCGGAGACAGTTGTTGAGGATGCTGGTAAGCAGAAAGCCGCCTTCTTTGCTGGGGATCAAGGAGGGAGCGCCCCAGTTTTTTCTGTGGAGATTAGCGCTGCCCCAACTCGACAGCCTCTGTTTCAGAAGCTGATAAAGAAGAAAACTCCTGGTAAGCAACGCTTTATTGTCTTGTAGAGTTCTTTATCTTCGAATTTCTTTTAACATATTTTGCTTTATTTTGCCAGTGATGCCCAAGATCATCCCTACTCCTACTCCTCCTCCTACGTCTCCATCTACGGAGGCCGCTAGGGTAGAGGAGGAGAGGCTCTGGAAGGAGCAAGAAGCGGCGAGAAAACAGGTGGAAGCCGATGAAGCCCTTCAAAAGGCTGAGGCTGAGAAGATAGCCGCTGCTGCGAGGAAGCAGGCGGAAGTCTATGAAGCCCTTCGGAGGGCTGAGGCTGCAAAGGTTGCTGCTGCCAATGAGGCCAAACGAAAGGCTGAGGCAGAAAAGCGGACGGCGTCAGAGCGTCTTCGTCTCCAAGAGCAGCAGTTCTTGGAAGAGAAGGCTGTTGGATCAGTTTGCTCTTTTTGCTAAGTAAGAACTTGCTATCTTGACACTTAAGTGTTTAGCAAGTCCTTGTAAATCAGATTATAAGCACAGCGGAATGTTATAAGTTAAAGCAACACTTTTTACACTAAGGCAGAGTTATAACTCCCCCTTGATGTTTGAAACTAATAAATGACAAAGTATTTATTATGAATCTAAGCTGTAAATGAGAATTAGATACTTAGAAAGATTCACAATAAATACATAAATGGAATAGAACAATGAGAGTGTTTGAAGGATTTTTCTATTAAAATCAATGTCTAAAATAGAAGGTTGAAGCCTCCTATTTATAGACGTTTACATGCATGTATCTTGCTCAAAAAGCAAGTACAGAAACAACAGAAACAAGTTGCACAAGTTGCAACATTGAAAGAAACAAATACAGCTAAAAGTAATAATAAACAACAAACTACTGATGCAAAAGGCGGTGGCAAATATCTGATGCTAAGTGCTGATGAAGGACAAACTACTGAAGAGTAGTTTTGTCTTCAGTACTTCTGAAGTGAACTTGTCTGGTTTGGACTTCAGAACTTCTGCTTCTTCAGCACTTCTCATATCTTCTAATCAGCAGTTTCTTGTCTTCTCTTCAGTACTTCTATACTTAGCCAAAATGACAGAAGTGAATTCGACTAAGGTTTACAAAAGTGGTTTCACCAATCCTCTTTGTCCTAACAATCTCCCCCTGGATTGATGAAGCCAAAACCTTACTAATTCCTTATGTGTTTCTTCTGTCTTGAACAATCTTCCATATCTCTTTGTACATGGTGTTCTTGAGCTGGTTTAACTGACCATCAGATAGAGATCCTCTCTGTGGTTCTAGATGTTGAATTGTGAGCAGGTCTTGTGTTGACAGTTTCTTCAGATCACTGATCTTCTTGTAAGCCCTGCTTGAGAGGTCTCTTCTTGTCAACAGTACTGAGTTGTTATCAGTAAGTGACCATCTGATGATAGGGATCTTTGACTTGTTAAAGTCAGAAAAATAGGGAACCAGACTTGTCCCTTGGGTTGATGGTCCTGAGTGCTGGATGTCTTCAGTTTCAGATAGCCTCAGGTGGGATTCTCTTCCTTGTTGTTGTTGCATATCAGGCATCTGAACAGTTGGGAGATGGTGTTCAGTCACTACTCTGGTATGCAGCTTTTCTTTGATGGTCTTTTGTATTTGATAAGCAAAAGTGGAAGGATCCCTGAATTGTGTTAACAGAGGTTTCTCCTCAATGTCAAAATCTGAATGGACTATTGAACTTCCTTCAAGTAGTACCATTTTGAAGTCAGTTTTGACATTGTCCTCTGCCTTCTTCTTCTGAGTAGCAGTTCTTCTAGATGCACCAGAAGTTCTAACTACTGATCTTGAAGGATCAGCAGTTTGAAACTTCTCAGGATTTGCAGCCTTGGCAGCCAAGTATTTTCTATAAGTATCCATCAGTCTTTCTTCTTTCCATCTGGATACTGAGGCTTTTGAACCATATCCTTCTGCTACTAACTCTTCTATTATCTGGGCTCTCTTGGCCTTTCCATCTTTGCTTGTGGCCACTTTGTCTGCAAGCAGTTGTGCTCTTCTTGTCAGCTCTTGCATAGAGAGTCCTTTGAGTGTAAAGGCTTTAGTCTTGCTGTTCTTGGTAATATAAGACACCAGTTGTTGTCTTTTATCTTGTTCAGCAATCTCATCAAGGCTAGCCTGCCTTTGTAGTTCAGCTGCATAAGCCTGAAGTTTTTCTTCATGGCTTAAATCCAAATCATCCCTTTCTTCCAGAGATTTCCAAATCTGGTCTTCTCTGGCCTTCTTGTTGGCTGCAATTAAGCTCTTCTCTAATAGTTCAGCCGTTTGAGAGATAGGAGAAGGGTTTAATACAGTCATTGTAGTAACAATTGTAGGCCTGATGGGATCAGATGTTGGTTGAATGGGAGCAGTGGTTCTGGAAGTTCAGTTGTTTGAGGTTTGGAAGTGTTAACTTCTGATGTGCTGACAACTGCTGATGGTTTGTCAACTCCTGAAGGATTGTCTTCAGTACTTTCTGATTCTTCATCAGAAGTTTGGTCATCAGAAGTTTCTTCATTTTGCCTTAGGGATTCTTCAGATGTTTGGGTCTCATCTTCTTTCTCTGCTGCTTCAATTTCTTCTATTGAGACACCAAACTGTTTGGCCAATTTTTCTTTCCTGGCCTGATCTTTTTGATCTCTTTCAAGGAGTGCCACTCTTGCCCTTATCCTGGCTTGGAATGACTCCTTAGGTTCCCTGATCTTCTCCCCCTTTTTGGATTCATCAATTTTAACCCTTGAAGCAGAGGGTTGGGAGAATTGTCCTTGAAGATGAGCAATCTGTTTGCTGTTGAAGTCTATTTTATTGGACAGATCGTTCATCTTGGTCTTGATCACTCCAAATTGGTTCTTGATGGACAGCTCCAAGTCAGCTGTATATGTTTGGAAGTGATTTCTGATGAGTGTATTCATCATGTGGTACAGGGGACCCTCTGGGCTGCATAGCTGGTTCAGGTCTATGCTTGTTTGCCCAGGGAATTGGGTAGGCATTTGTTGTGAAGGGGGTGTTTTTGGGAGATCCTCATGTTGTACAGAGGATGCCACTCTAGGGGTTTTAGGGATTGAGTGGGCTTTAACCTGTGCAGAGGTGACTGGCTTCTTGAGCCTGGATACCCCTGAAACAGGACCTTCAGAAAGTGCCGTCAATTCAGTAGTTTGAGTGTGTGAAACATCATCCAAACTAATGGAATCATCTGAATCCCTGATGTTGCCCTCAATGAGGACTGTCTCAGTTAAATCATGAGCTGAGCCCAACTCAGTTCTCTCATGAACCTCTTTTTCTTGGTACTGAGGATTTCCTACTTCAGGCATTAAGCCTTCATCAGTAGTTGCCACATCTGAGGTCTTAGCTATGTTACTTCTATCCTTAGATCCACCACTGGGTGGTAACTGAGTAGTAGCAGCCTCAGATGCCCCAAGAGTCTCTAAAATTGGGCTTAAAGACTCTGGTCCACCCTCATCTCTTGGGATAGGGCTAGAGATGTCCACATCCATGTCTGATGTAGTAGTTATGTCCCCTGTTTGTTGTGGTTGTAGGGGACTGACATGATCAGATGGGACATTCTCTTTTAGCCCAGAGAGAAGTTTGGCAATTTCTATTGCCTCTTGTTCAGAAATTTGTGGGGTTGGTTCAGTAGTTTGGGCAATAGGTGGTGAAAGTTGTTGTTCAGCAGTTTCAAAAGAATAGTGTGTTTCATATGTTTTTCTAAGTCTTTTTCTTTTGAATAAAATGGTTATGGGTGCTCTTGGTGGGGTTTGAGATGGATGAGACTGAGAGGGTGTTTCAGTCTCATCTATTTGAAGAGCAGAATGCTCATGAGCATGTTCAGGCATCTCAACCTCCTGAACAGCTTTTCTTTTGGGTTGGTGGGGTGCAGTTTTTGTTGGCTTGGGCTTTTTGGCTTTTGGTGGTGTGAGTTTGGAAGATGTGGGCTTCAGGGGGACTTGTTGTTGTTCTCCCTGATCATCTTCTGGCCAGGCAGCCGGTTTGTTATGCCTTGAGTATGCTTGTGATGTTAAAGGATTTAAAGTTGAAATTTTCCCCACAAGCACCTCATTACCCAGTTCCCCTATTATGCATTGCATAATGAACCTTGGGTATAACAAAAACTTTTTCTTGGTATTATTGTGATGTAACACCAACTCATTGAAAAATAGTTTTGATGCCCTGAATTTAGTTTCATTCACAATGGAATGAAATATTGGTTGAAAAGTGGAGGGCATCTGGTCATAAGACCCTGTTTTTGGACTCAAACACATAATAATATAATGAAACAAAAGCTTGTATTTTGGTTCAAAATATTTTTTGAATATTGTAGCATGGGAGAGAGTACCTTGATAACCACACTCAGTCATGGTTAGATGAATATCAGTGTTAGCAACATGGTCAGGGGCAGTTACATCATCCAGACCCAGTCTTGTTGCTAGTGTGGCCGGTGTGATGGTCAGTTGTTTCCCTTTTATTCTTGAGTTGAGGGAAATGACCTCATCACCCATTGTAACCGTCTCAGCATTTGCCCAGAACTCATTCAGAGTTTCAGTGTGAATTGGTGGGTTTATTGTGAGAGCAGTAAAATATTGGGATTTGACGACAAGATCAATGATCTCATCGTATTGGGACCAGCCTTCTTGTTTTTCAAGAAAGGCCCTTTGATTGTGTCCTTGTTTTAGAACTAGAGCCATGTGGTTTGGGTTTTTGATCGAACAGTGGATTTGCAGGTATAGGTTATTGAGAGAGTTTTGAGAGAGAAGGAGGGATATTTTGAGTTTGAAAGGATAAGTGTGTAGAAAAGGTATTTATTAGAAGTTTTAACTGCTTGAATCTTCTTTATTAGAAGTTTTAAAACCGCCTTTGGTTAAAAATCTCTTTATCAGAGGTTTTAAACTGATTAGGTCAAACCTCTGATGATGGGAAAAGTCAGATTTGCCCTTTTTGACTTAAACTACTGATGAAGGATTACTTCATCAGTAGTTCCCATTTTCTCTTCAGTAGTTTTAACATCTAATGAGAAATGTTTTTATAAATACTTTATTCATAACTTCTGAAGGTTATTTTATCAGAAGTTACACACTTTTTCAGAAAATTACCCCCATACTGATGATTTTTGTTCATCAGTAGTTTCTCTCATACTGATTTTTGTTTAATCAGTAGTTTTGTTTTTCAGAAGTTTTGTTTCAGACTTTTGTCTTTTGTAAGTGAAAACCAGAAAAAAGAAGGAAAAGGTTAACTTGGATTCCACCAAGGTAAACAGGATGGAATCAAGGATGGAAAAAGGAAAAAGAAAATTTTGATGTTTTATGCATAACAGTAGTGATTGATGTAGAAGTTTGATGTAGAGTTGGGTAGAATCAAGTGTTAACTTGGATTCTAACTGATATGCATACAAGTTTAAAAAAAAATAAAAAATAAAAAATAAAAATAAAGTAAACACTTACAAATTTAGCATTCCAAGCATGGATACTAACTTCTGAAATGTTGATGTGTCAAGGGGCTTAGTGAAGATGTCAGCTATTTGATTAGCTGTTGCTACATGCTTCACCTCAATCTTGCCTTTTTCATAGCAATCTCTTATGAAATGGTACCTGATCTCAATATGTTTGGTTTTTGAGAACTGTACCGGATTTTGAATGATGCTAATGGCAGATTTGCTGTCTACAAACAAAGGTGTCTTGGTCTCTTTGATTCCATAATCAAGAAGTTGATATTGGAGCCATTGTATCTGTGATGTACAACTTGCAGCTGCAATGTATTCAGCTTCAGCAGTTGAAGTTGCAACAGATGTTTGCTTCTTTGATTGCCATGACACTAGACAGTTACCCAGGAATTGACAACCACCAGATGTTGACTTTCTTGTCATCTTACACCCTGCATAGTCACTATCTGAAAAAGCTGATAACTTGGTATTGCTTGAAGCAGGATACCAAATTCCCAGTGTTGGAGTTCCTTTCAGATATCTGAAAATTCTTTTGACTGCTATAAGGTGTGATTCCCTTGGTGCTGATTGATATCTAGCACAGACACATGTTGAAAACATAATATCTGGTCTAGAAGCAGTTAAATATAAAAGGGAACCTATCATACATCTGTACATGGTTTGATCAACCTGTTTTCCTTGATCATCAGGTTCAACTTGTGTGATTGGTGTCATGGGAGTGGAACATGATTTACAGTCATTTAAAGAAAATTTGTTCAATAATTCTTTAACATATTTTGATTGATGTATAAAAGTTCCATTTGTTTGTTGTTTGATCTGCAGTCCTAGAAAGTACTGCAGTTCTCCCATGGTACTCATCTCAAATTTTGATTGCATGAGTTTCTTAAAATCATCACACAGTTTTGTGTTTGTTGAACCAAAAATGATATCATCAACATAAATTTGAACAAGTAAGACATGATTTCCAACATGTTTAATGAAAAGTGTTTTATCAATGGCACCTCTTGTAAAGTTATTTTTGAGTAAAAAGGTGGAGAGTGTATCATACCAGGCTCTTGGAGCCTGTTTAAGCCCATAAAGAGCTTTGTCCAATCTGTACACCCACTCAGGATGAGAAGGATCCTCAAACCCAGGTGGCTGACAGACATACACCTCCTCTTTGATTTTTCCATACAAAAATGCACTTTTCACATCCATTTGATAAACTTTAATTTTGTTGGAAATGGCATAGGCCAGAAATAACCTGATGGCCTCAAGCCTTGCAACTGGAGCAAAGGTTTCATCATAGTCAATTCCCTCTTCTTGAGAGTACCCTTGAACTACCAGTCTTGCCTTGTTCTTGATTATCATACCAGCTTCATCTTGTTTGTTCCTGAAAACCCATCTTGTACCAATTGGTTGCTTGTTTTGAGGTAAGGGACAGATTTCCCAGACCTGTTGCTTGTTGAACTGAAGCAGTTCATCTTGCATAGCTTGCACCCAATTATTGTCTTTGAGGGCTTCCTGGTACTTCTTTGGTTCCAACTGTGAAATAAAGGCTGAGAATAGGCAAAAGTTGGAGAGCTGGTTTCTGGTAAGAACACCTGAAGCTATATCACCCATGATTTGATCAAGTGGATGATCTCTGTGTTCAATCAGTTGTTGTAAACCACTGACAGGTGTAGGTGGCTCTTGTTCTTCAAACAAACTACTGAGGTCTATAATATCTGGTTCAGCAGTTTCAGCTTCTTCAGTAGTTACAGGTGCTGAAGCAGATGTTTGAGTTTGGCCTTCAGTATTTGTTTGATCAGAAGTTTGAAAAACTTCTGATGGTGTTGTAGTTGACTTAATGACTGTTTGAGGAGTCCATGGTGTAGGATCCTCATCTTCAAACCTTTGATCACCATAATAAGTAGGTTTGGAAGAAGTAACAGTCTTTTCAGGTCCAAAGTGAAAGTTGTCAAGGTCAAAGAGTTCAGCAGGATGTGCTGGAATAAGAGTGTGTTTTGACTCATTGAACTTGACATTCAATGTTTCTTCTACTATCCTGGTGTGAGAATTAAAAACCTTGTAGGCTTTTCTAGTTGAAGAGTAACCAAGAAAGTAACCTGAGTCAACTTTGGCAGCAAACTTTGAAATAGATTCCTTGATGTTCAAGATGAAACATTGACACCCAAAAGCCCTGAAAAAGGAGATAAGGGGCTTCATGCTATGAAGAACTTCATAGGCAGTCTTGGAATGTCTCTTGACCACCAGAACTCTATTCTGAACATAACATGATGTGTTAACTGCTTCTGCCCAAAAGTACAATGGCAGTCCAGAATCAGCTAACATTGTTCTTGCCCATTTTTGTGACTTTATTTATGGTTTTAAAGTTCACATGGCCAAGTCTCCTGTTCCAGAGATCAGTCTCTGAAGTTGATGCCTTTGAGAAGAAACAGGCAGTGTTGTTCAGTACTTTGTCTTTTACAATGTCCACTGCATAGACATTGCCACATCTTTTGGCTATCAACAAAGTGTGATCTTCAATGATCTTCTCTATCAACTTCTGACCTTCTGGTGATATGATCTTGCATGTTGTCTTTGTGAAAAAGGAAGAATATCCTTTATCACACATTTGTGACACACTCAGCAAGTTGTACTCAAGGTTTTCAACCAGATTGACCTTGTCAAACTGTATTTTGCCAAAGGAGACATTGCCATGTCCTAGCACATATCCCTTAGCATTGTTCCCAAAGGATACAGATCCTTCTCTTTGGCTGATAAAGTTTTTTATCAGGTATCTGCATCCAGTCATGTGCATAGAGCCTCCACTATCAACATACCATATGCTGTTCAAGCCCCTGGAAACTCTCTGCACATAAAAGCAAATTAGTTAGATTTGGGAACCCAAGCCTGTTTGGCTTTGGGTTTGCTCTTGAGAACAGTTACAGTTTGTTCTTGACCAGGTTGAGAAATCCATGTCTTTTTGGCAATGGATTTTTCATTAAGAACCATGGTGGTATCCTTTTTAGGACCACCATCAACCTTGGTCATCAGTAGTTCTACCATGTTCTTTAGATTTTGAATCTCAGCAGTTTGTGAAACTGCTGATGATTCTGGTCTAACTACTGACAAGGAATTTTGAGAAAAAGATTTTGGTTGAGGTTTTATCTTTTTCTGAGAAAAGGTGTTTTCAGGTTGTTGTTTCTTGGGTTTAAAGACTCTTTCATAATCATTTCTGATTTGATTTCCCACAACCTGTTGTTTAAATTTTTGATTGAACTGAATTCCTTTTCTGTATCTACAAAATTCAGTTTTGTGGTTGAACAGGCCACAAATTTCACATTCTTTTGCCTTTTGTTTTTGATCTAAAGGCAAATTTCTGACATTTGTGAAAAGATTTTGCTCATCAGTAGTTTTCAGGTTCTCAACTCCTGATGTAGATGAAACTACTGATGGCTTATTGTCAGATTTTGTTAATACTTCTGAAGTACTTTCTTTAAAAATGCCAGGATTTCTGTTTAGAAAGTTTTCATGAAAAGATGTGCATTCTTTCCCTTCAGAAGCTTCATTTGAAACAATTCTTCTCCCATCTTCAGTAGTTTTGGGAGAAAAATATGTTGGTGTTTCAACATGATGGTATCCTATGCCAAACTTAACATTTGAAGCACTTTGTTTGTTTAGCAATAATTGATACCCCCTACAAGATTCCACCCATTTTTCACAAGTGATCCTGGTGTCAGCAAGCTCTTGTCTGACATCTCCCAGGTCATTTAGCATCATTTTGATTTGTGCTTGGGTTTCAATAGCAGAGTCAGTTAATTTAGAAACTTCTTTTGTTTTAGCACACAGTTTTCTTTCTAAATCACATTTTATCTGTGTGTATTTTCTCTCTAAATCATTGGCTTTGCCTTGTAGGTGCAGATTTGTCTCTCTTATGAGAGCAAAAGTTTCTTTGCAAGAATTTGAGCAAAGTTTTGTCAAAGATTCTTTTGATACCTGAGACAATGCAGATTTTGAAGTACAGCCTTCAAATGCCATTAAGGCAAAGTTCTTTCTGCCATTGTCTGGTTCTCCCCAGTTGATGTCAAACACTTTGTTGTCTGCATCAGGATTGCACTCTGTGGTGTCATAAGGGAGACTGCTCCAGTCAACATACCCTGAGGTAAAGAGACTTTGTTGAGAGGGTTGTTGAGGCTGTGGAGGAAGTTGAGCAGCTGGAAAGGGAGGGATTGATTGTTGGCTCTGCATCTGTTGAGCAGGCACTTGAACATATTGTACTTGAGGCATATATTGCTGTTGAGGAGCTTGTGCCTGTACAAAATGAGAACTCCCTTGAGTTCCATTATTCCTATTATAATTGGGGTTATAGTTATTTCCAGATTGTGATTGGTTAAAGCTAGAGCTTCTACACTCTCTAGCAAAGTGTCCCAACTTCTGACACTTGTGACATCTCAATTTAGATTTGTCAAAACCAATTTTTGTATTACTGGTCAATCCTGGAAATTTCCTTCCTGACCTTTTATAAAACTTGTTAGTTTTAATGCTTAGCATGGCCAGTTGGTGTAATATGTCCATTTCTTCTAAGTCATCACTGCTATAATTTTTCAAATCATCCATGATAAAACATAGATTATCAGCAGTTTGACTTTGGTCATCATTGTCATAACCTGGGAAAGATCTTTCTGATGAGATCCCAGTGGTTATGTCAATATTGTCATAAGATCCATAGGAACAAGTTGGTGAATCTTGTCCCAAAAGTGCTGTACTACCTGGTAGGTAGTCATCAGCAGTTTTACCAGAAGTTTGTAATTTCTTCTTTTGATCAATTTCTCTCTCAAAAGTAAGTAATCTCCCATGGAGTTTTGTAAGAGTGAGGGAGCTAAAATCTGGTGAGGATCTTAAAACAATGGAGTAAGTTTCCCATTTGTCAGGTAAAGACCTTAAAAATCTATGTAGCATAGACACTGTTGTATAGGTCTGACCATTTAACTTTAGCTCAGATATTAATGAGGAGAATCTTTCAAATTGTTGAGTCAAAGTTTCCCCATTAATATAAGCAAATGTTTCATATTGTTGAGCTAAAATTTCTCTGGTGTTGGCAATCACCTCTTCAGTTCCTCCAAACTGTTCTTTAAGACAGTCCCAAAGTTCTTTGGCACTTTCACAATGTAAAAGGCCAGAGTATATTTCATTTGGGAGAGCCATTGCCAACATAGAGAATGCTTTTGCATCTAGCTCAAGTTTTAGGAAATCCTCATCTGTATAGTCTTTGGGTTCCTTTGGAATCCCTTCTTTAGTTTCAAGATTTATATTTACTGGTTTGTGAGGACCATATATCACAGATCTCCAACAACCTGTGTTGGTTTGTGACAAGGTATGTGCCATTCTCTTTTGCCATATGTTGTACTCATTTCTCACAAGCATGGCAGGTTTGGTGGCAGAACCAGTATTATGTGGATCCATTTTTAAAGAGTATAGATTTGTCAGATGACTCTTTTAAGTGATGGATATTGATAAAAAGTGAACTTTTGATCTTTTTATTGAATATCAATAAGAGCTTTGTGTCTGATTCTCAATTTGTTAGATTGATATGTGATCAGATAAACCAATGCTCTGATACCAATTGTTGGATCAGTTTGCTCTTTTTGCTAAGTAAGAACTTGCTATCTTGACACTTAAGTGTTTAGCAAGTCCTTGTAAATCAGATTATAAGCACAGCGGAATGTTATAAGTTAAAGCAACACTTTTTACACTAAGGCAGAGTTATAACTCCCCCTTGATGTTTGAAACTAATAAATGACAAAGTATTTATTATGAATCTAAGCTGTAAATGAGAATTAGATACTTAGAAAGATTCACAATAAATACAGAAATGGAATAGAACAATGAGAGTGTTTGAAGGATTTTTCTATTAAAATCAATGTCTAAAATAGAAGGTTGAAGCCTCCTATTTATAGACGTTTACATGCATGTATCTTGCTCAAAAAGCAAGTACAGAAACAACAGAAACAAGTTGCACAAGTTGCAACATTGAAAGAAACAAATACAGCTAAAAGTAATAATAAACAACAAACTACTGATGCAAAAGGCGGTGGCAAATATCTGATGCTAAGTGCTGATGAAGGACAAACTACTGAAGAGTAGTTTTGTCTTCAGTACTTCTGAAGTGAACTTGTCTGGTTTGGACTTCAGAACTTCTGCTTCTTCAGCACTTCTCATATCTTCTAATCAGCAGTTTCTTGTCTTCTCTTCAGTACTTCTATACTTAGCCAAAATGACAGAAGTGAATTAGACTAAGGTTTACAAAAGTGGTTTCACCAATCCTCTTTGTCCTAACAAAGGCGCAGCTGCTAAGGGAGCGCGAGGAGAGTGAGTGCGCTGTTGCTGAGGCCCAGGAAATGACCCACGAATCTGATGGGTTCGAGAGGGCGCTTTTGGAGCAGGGCGCTGCTGGTGCTGGCGAGGGCTCGCGCTAAACTCGGCGTGAGTCTTCTAGGGTTGGTGGGGAGCCATCGAGAACTTACGATGGTTCCTGCTGGGCTGGTGGCGACGCCATCTGGCGCCCTCGCTGGGCGATCAGGGAGAATACCCTGTTCTCTAACTCCTTGGCCGCTCTTGAATTTGTTAGCGAGGTGGTGCCTCCCTATGAGCGCACTCACCAGGATTTGTTGAGTCGTCCTGATCTCATATCTGCTCTGTGTGTAAACCAGGCGACTCAACTGTCCTTGATGGATTCGCTTCGCCGCCGGGATGCGGCGGTCCGGCGAGATATTGAGCGATTGGAGGCGGAGAAGGCAGGCCTTGCTGAAAAGGAGGCCGCGTTCAAGGCGGAGATTTCGAAATATCGCCGCCGCGCTCATGAAGCCGAAGCCAAGGTGGCGAAACTTGAGGTGGATGCTGCTGCAGAGAGGCGCCGATGGTCAGAGTCTTGGAAGAAATCCAATGACGAAACAATGCGTTTGAAGGAGACTCTGGCCGAGGCGCAGGAGGAGAGGCGGGCGGTGACCCGCAAATTTGAAGAGAAGAGCAAGGCCCTCACTGAAAGGACCGCTAAGTATGTGGAGATGCGCAAGGAGCTTGAATCCAAGGATGATGCTCTTGTTGCAGCTACTGAGCGCGTCTCTTTTTTTGAGCAGGAGAGGATCCAGATCCTTAATGCTAAGGAAGATCTGGAGCGGGACCTTGACTCTTCTGATCAAGCGCGTGTTGCGGCCGTCAAGGAATGCCAGGCGGCCTAACACCTACTGGAGGAAGCGGTCTCTGCCCAGACCCAGATGCAGAATTCCATCCATTGGCTAATGACGGATGGAATGAATGGGGTAAGCTCTTGTGCTTTCTTTGCTGTTGATATTTGTTTTTTTGCAATTGATTTGCTAACGTTTTCTTTTCCTTTAGGTCTTTAAAAGGTTCTGGCAGGAGCCCAAGCTGGGCGATCAAGTTGCCGCCATTGCCGCCGCCGCCCAGGCTTTTGGGTACGGCGAGGGTTATGCAGATGGTTTCTTGCATGCTCAGAGTGATGGGCGTATTGAGGACGCCGAACACTATGGGAAGCCGCTGAAGGAGGAGTATGAGGCGGAGTTGGTTAGGTTTGAGAAGGTTGACTTCCCCATTCTCCAGGTGATTGCTGATTGTAATAACAACGCGGATCCCCCTGCTGCCCTGAAGTACTTTATCAACAAATCCGACGAGTTAGCGAGGGCTTCTGGCGGGAGCACTTCCGGAGCGCATGGCGAGTAGGCGCTGTACTTGTATTTTTCTTTGTACTTGCTTGTAAATATAAAGGGTTTTTAAGTCCCTTCTTTTAATGAAATTGTCAGTTTGTTATAGCGTGTTTGTTCTCGCTCTAACCTTACTTATTTAACCAAGTCGTCACCCGGTGTGTAAGTATAAGTTAGGGCGCGCGCTAGGCTAGACAGTCCGGCATCTAAGTGTTGTACTTTTGCCTTGAAGACTGTAGCGGAGCGCGACTTGTGCCATTGAGTCCGAGTTAGGCGCGTAGGAGCCTTGTCTAGAAGACCTTTGGCCGCGTTTTGTGTGGCGCACGTTCCTCTTGTCCGAGCTGTGTATCAGCTCTAGAAGACAAGGGATTATGCGCGTACACATGCTATGCGGGTTGATAGGTCCGACAAGTAAATCTGTCTTGAAGACCCTCGCGCGTTGTCCCAGTGTAAGATGTATAAGCCCGACATGCCTGAGGCGCGTCTTGAAGGCTCATTTTACTACATTGGTCCGCGGTTCCGGTCCGACATGATTTTGCCTAAGTCTTGAAGGCCCTGGCGCGGAAAAAACAAGTAGAAACACAGATATATGAAACTTTTCATTGATGATATGGCATGTGTAGCCATGTTACAAGTTTACAAATAACAGCGTCGCAATTGGGCGCCGTTCCATGATCGCGGGATGGGGGTGCCGTCCAGTCTTTCCAACGCGTAGGCGCCTTTGCCTAACACTTCTTGTATTTTGTATGGACCTTCCCAAGTTGGAGCTAATTTCCCGGGTTTTTCAGCGTTAAAAGCTTCGTTGTTGCGGAAAACATAGTCTCCGATCTTGAATGTGAGTTTTTTGACGCGTTTGTTGTAGTATTGTTCCAGCTGAGTTTTGTATCTGGCTTCTTTTATTGCCGCAAGATCGCGCTGTTCTTCCAGCAGGTCAAGGTTCATGCGGAGTTCTTTGTCATTGTCCGTTGTTTCGGACATTAATACTCTCGCGGTAGGGCAAGTCATTTCTGCGGAAATCATCGCCTCGGAACCATATGTTAAGCTGAACGGCGTTTCACCGTTGCTTGTTTTTGTGAGGGTGCGGTAGGCCCATAAAACGTGCGGCAATTCGTCTACCCACCTTGTCCTTTTGGTTCCGAGCCTTGATTTGATGCCTTCGACGATTGTGCGATTGGCCCTTTCCACTTGACCATTACCTTGCGGATGCGCAACTGACGTGAATATTTGTTTTACGCCCATTTGAGCCAACCATTCTTGGAGAGATTGGTCTTCGAATTGTGTGCCGTTGTCGCTGACCAGTTGCATCGGCAGACCGAATCGGCAGATAATGAACTCCCAGAGGAATTTCTTGACGTGCGCGCCGTCGATCTTGGCTAGAGGCTTTGTCTCAACCCACTTGGTGAAGTAGTCGATGGCAACGATTAAGCATTTGACGTTACCCGGGGCCGTTGGGAATGGTCCGACCAAATCGATAGCCCATTTCTGAAACGGCCACGCCGTTGTAACGGGCACCAAGTTGTTCTTGGGGCGCAAGGTGTTCGGAGCGTGGCGCTGGCAACTGTCGCATTTGCGCAACTCGTTGACCGCGTCCACGTGCATGCCCGGCCAATAGTACCCTGCGTTCATCAATTTCGCTACTACCATCCTTGGGCCGGCATGTAGCCCGCAAGCTCCCTCGTGTATGTCTCTGAGGAGGAGGGAGGCGTCTGCGGAGTCTACACAGCGTAGCAGCGGCCCTAGGTAAGATCGGCGGTACAGGGTACCGTCTATGAGTTGGTATTGTAAAGCCTTGTGTTGGATCTTGTAACACCCCAACCGATGGCGGAAACATCGGGATGTCACGTATTGATGATTGTTCAGTAGCTCATGGTGAATAATAAATTTCATTAAATGATTTAAATAGATTACATACAATTGTTCTAAGAATTTGTACATCACAAGATGAAAAATACTAGCTACACATCTTCAAGCAATAACTCAAATCTTCATGCAAGTATAACCTGAAACATGTTAAGTTTAAAAATATTTTGGGTCAACAAAAGTTGGTGTATATACATAGGTTTTTTAAATATCATTGATAACAATAGTTTGTACAACAATCATAGTTGTATAATGATAGAGTATGAGTCCGACATGTAACAATGCGTCTTTGTACAATCAAACCTTGTGTCGACTGATGACTAACTCGCAAGTTAGTTAAATGTTGTTACTGTTATCGATCATCCCTGAATTTATGCGGGGGGATGGGTTTGTCAGACCTATAGCGCTATAATCTAAACAGGCGGCTCGATCATTGTTAATGATTGTACTGTGTCTTTTTGTTACAGTCAAATGATAGAATGATGATGTAATTGAATCACAAGTAAATATGAGTAAATGATAGTATAAAATGTTTAAACATGTTTCACCCCAAAAAAAATAGTGAAATAGAGAAAAGGGGCTATGTAAACTCACCTTAGCAAAATGTTATGTCTCGTGAAAATAGAATATGTGTTGCCCCAAAGTTGCCAATTACAAGAGCTTATAATCAAAGCTTCAATTGTAGAAGTAATAGACTATAGAAGAAAGGTATGAGGGAAAGTTTAATCGGATTGAAACAATCGATTTAGAGGTGCAAAGTATAATGGGTCATAGGTGGGATTTTATACTAGTTTTGGATTCAATTAGCCATTAAAATTGGTCAACACCATAAAGTAAGGTTTTATGATGAATTGACTATTTGACTAAAACTTTGACTGTTTGACTAAGACTTTGACTATTTGACTCAAGGCTTTATTTAAATAAAAAAAATCTTGTATGTTAAAAAAAAAGAATTTAGAATCATATTATTATTATTTATATACATTTATGTATGTATATAAGTTGTGAGTTAGGATAAATAAAAAACTTAGGCACATTTGTATAATATTAATGATAAAGGTGTAATAAAAAAAAAATATATATATATAAGGGCTTTTTATGTATTAAAATTTTGGGGAAAATTTTGCGATGTTACAGATCTTCCGGGCCTCTGACTTGTCATCAGGCAGGATGCCGGAGGATAAGAAGGCTTTGATTGGGGTCATCCAGGATGCGTTGCCTGTTTGGATGACATTGACTTGTCGCGGCGGAACAGATGGTTTTTCAAGGATCTCGACTCGTACCTCTTTGGCCATATGTGCAAAGACCGTGGATGCCATTTTACTCAGCGCATCGGCTGGCTTGTTTTCACTGCGCCGGATGTGTTCGACGGTGCACAAGTCGAACCGTCGCATGAGTTGCTTGGCCTGTTCTAGGTACAGGGCTATGATTTCATCCTTTGCGTCATATGATCCATTGATCTGTCGCGCGACAAGCAGTGAGTCGACGTGTGCCTCCACGTGCCTGGCCCCCATTTTTTCCGCAATGCGGAGGCCTGCCAGCAACGCTTCGTATTCCGCCTCGTTGTTTGTGCTTTTAAAATCGAGGCGGATGGCGTACGTGAACTCGTGTTTATCTGGGCTGATGAGGCGTAATCCGGCGCCGGCGCCGTCGTCATTAGAGGCCCCGTCCGTGTATAGGGACCATTTTTGCGACGGATCGTGTACCGGGGCGGGTGATTCTTATGCTTTGCATTCTTGGACTCGGTCTGTTGGTATCTCCGCGGCGAAGTCCGCGAGGACCTGGCCTTTAATTGCGGGCCGGGGCTTGTAATTGATCGTGTGTTCCCCCAGCTCGATGGCCCACTTCGCTAGTCGACCCGACGCTCGGGCTTGGCGAGTACGTCGTTTATCCGATAGTCCGTGAGGACATTTATCGGGTGGCCTTGAAAGTACCTGCGCAGTCTTCGAGATGCGTGAATGAGGGCGAGAACCAGCTTTTCCATTATTGTGTACCTTGTTTCCGCATCTAACAGCGTGCGGCTGATGTAGTAAATTGGTGTCTGCACGCCTTTGCGGTCAACCATTAGGAATGCGCCTATTTCCCGCTCCGTGACGGAGAGGTAAAGTGTGAGTGGTTCTTTAGGGAGCGGCACTGTTAGCGTCGGGAGGTTCAATAGGCACTACTTTATTGCCTGGAATGCTGATTCCGCTTCTGGAGCCCAGCGGAAGTTGCTCTTTTTTAAACAGTTCTTCAAGGTGTCCACGAATGGGAACGACTTTGAAGCGTAGTTGGACAGGAATCGGTTTAGGGCCACGAGGCGGCCCATTAATGTCTGTACTTCTTTGACGGAAGCGGGGGAAGGCATTCTCTCGATAGCTTGTACTTTTTCTGGGTTGGCGCGGAAACCATCCCGCGTTACAATAACGCCCAGAAATTTGCCTTCTTCCATCCCGAATGAACATTTGCTCGGATTCAACTTCATGCGCACTTTGCGTAATTGATTGAACGTTTGTTGGATGTCTCGAAGCATGTCGCTTTCTTCCCTGCTCTTGATTACCAGGTCATCGACGTACACCTCAAGTCGTACACCGGTTTCATTAATGAAGGCCGTGTCCATAAGACGTTGGTATGTGGCGCCCGCGTTTTTCAGACCGAAAGGCATCTTGGTGTAACAGAAGATGCCCGCGTCTGTGCGGAACGCCGTTTTATCTTCATCTTCTTTAGCCATCTGGATCTGGTGGTAACCTTTGTATGCGTCCAAGAAGCATTTGAATCAATACGGGGCGAGGGAATCCACCTTTAGATCAATTTCTGGCAGAGGGTAGCAGTCTTTGGGACACGCCTTGTTAATATCCTTGTAATCGACGCACATGCGCCAGCCTCCATTAGCTTTGGCGACCATGACAGGGTTAGCCACCCAGGTTTGGTATCTGATAGGGCGAAGGATGCCCGCGTTGAGCAGCTCGGTGACTTGTTCGTTCATGGCCTTTGTTTTCTCCGGGCCCATACTTCTTCTTTTGCACTATGGGTTCTACGGAGCGGTAGACGTTGAGCCTGTGTTCCGCTATTTCGCGGGGAACACCGACCATGTCCGCTGGTTGCCACGACCAGACATCCATGTTGCTGATCAAAAGCTGTTTCAAGTGATTGCGTATGGTTTCGGAGATTTCATGGCCAATGACCACCGTTTGCTCCGGAAATTTAGGGTTTAGCGCCCATTTTTCCGGCTCAGTGCGGGCATTTGTTTTGACCATTTTTGGAGGTTTGGCGGCTTTGGTGGTGTGGCAGTCTTTGTTGGCTCTGATGAAGGCAATGCCTGTCTTGGTTGGAAAACCGACCATCGCGTGCGCCGTTGAAGCGTTGGCGTTGAAGCGCGCGATGCCTTCCCGACCCAAGAGAATATCATGATTGGAGGTGGCTGGCAAAACCATAAAGTCGCATATCTCCGTGCGCTCGTGGGTGCCATCGGACCACGTGACTGGCAGGGAGAGCATGCCCCGCGGCATGATGGTTTCATGAATGAAACCTGAGATTGGCTCATTGACTGGTACGAGCTTCGCTTTGTCTTCCGCATCCAGCTGTTGGAAACATTGCTCGTACATGATATATATGCTGCTGCCCCCGTCTAGGAACATGTACCGCGTGCGGTAATGTCCAAAGACTGCGGTTATGACGAGTGGGGCGGTGCAGGAGGCGCCGCCTCTGACTTTTGGCATGAGGACATCGTCCTCCTTCCATGAGTCATCAAGTGGTTGTAGACGGGTGCGCTTGCCGTGCTGGGTGTTTTTGCCCCGTCTAGTCATGTTGCAGTGATGACGAGGGATGAGTGTGGCGGCATGAGTGTTGAGGTCACAGATTTTCTTTCGCGACCCTTCCCCTTGATTTTCGTCGCCCGCGTTACCTTTGCCAGTGCGGTGGACGTTCTTTACCAAGTGACCAAGCTATCCCGATTTCAGCGCGGCCTCAATCTCCATCTTTAGGCTATAACAGTTGTCTGTGAGGTGACCGAAGTCATTGTGATACTCACAGAACTTGCTTCGGTCCACGTTCCTTCGTTTCCCCAGGGGGTTGGCTTCCTTCAACATGACCTGCTCTGTTTTCAGGACCTGGGATGGTGTCTTTGTTAGCGGGGTCCAATCGTGGTTTTTCTTTGAGTGTCCACGTTGGCCCGCGATTGCTTGTTATTGATGAGTTGGCGAGCATCGCCCGCGGGGGAGTACTTTCCTTCGTCGGCGGTGCCCGAGATGCGGCTCCAAACAGACTTGTTCTTGTGTTTATTACTATTATTATTATGGTGTTGTGGTTGAAAGCCGTGCATCTGGTTGAAAGATTTTTCAGAGGAGGCATATATTTTCGCGGAGTGGATGAGTTCATCCCAGGACTCCGGAATACCGTCTTTGCCTGTAAGGCACTTCATTAGCTCTGGGCTGCGCACGTTGTGTATGAATGTTGCCCGGGTAAGTTCTTCCCCACAGCCTATTTGCAAGGCCTCCTTGTTGAATCGAACTATAAAATCCTCGATGGATTCATGATCATATCGGCGGCATAACAAAATATGCGCCTTGTCTTTCTTGTGCTTACGCAAGTGTGAAAAGTGGTTACCGAATTTGTCGGTGAGGTCGTCGAAGTCCTTAACGCTCCCCGCAGGGAGGTTGTCGAACCAGACCCTGGCCGCGCCGGTTAAAGTCTGAGCAAACAAGTGGCACCAGATCTGGACGGGCCAGTCTACCGACATACCTGCGCACTCAAAGTCATGCACATGGTCATCCGGGTCACGCAGGCCATCGTATCTACCGATGCTGCTAGGAAGCTTAGCTTTCCTCGGGATTTTGGCTATCGCTATGCGAGCGACGAATTTTGATTTCTCAGGAAAAGCCTTTGGCCTAAATGGCTTGACCAAGTCATCGTCCTCGTCGTTGTGACGTGAACGGTGACTATGTTTCTTTCCGTTGTGGTCGGAGTCGCTGCTAGACGACTCATAGCCATCCGGTTCATCACGTGACTTTGCGCAGCCCCGAACCCTGGCGTCTCCGCCGAGTTCCCCGCTGCGACCATCACCGTGAGTGGCCGAGTCTTTCCTTTTGTACCCCTTTTTTGACGGGGTATCTTAAGTGAGGGCTTTACCCTTCTTTTTGGCTTGTTGCAAGAGTTTGCGTTGATATATTGCAGCGCTTTTGGCGTTCTGACGAAGGAGCCACTGGTCTGGGTCTTCCTCAGAACCGCCGTCACTGTCGTCATCCGAGCCGAGGTCACGAATCTCGAGATCCGGCTACTCAAGACGTGAAGTGGGTTTTTTTACGACGGTGTGGGGTGTGGTTTGGTTTTCCGGGGACTGAGCATCGACGTCCCCGGTTTGGTTAAGGACAGAAGTGTTAGGGTTGGGTTCAACCATGGGTGGGTTAAAAGATGAGTGAATAAAGCTGTTCTAACCGTTGGATGGCGCCAATGAAGAAACAATAGGTATCGCGGTGATTACAACTAATCCCCGAGTGGTTTATACCTATTTTACGTCAGGATTAATCCTTTATCCAAACCTCGTTGGTTGACCCGTAAGGTGGTTTAGTGAGTGTGGAGAATGTGTGCAAGGTGTGTGTAAACACGAGATATAAGTGGTTCGGTCAGAAATGACCTACGTCCACTGTAACTGCCGGAATATTATTATGAGAGAGATATTACAAGTGGTATGGGCTACAACGGTTGATTTCTGAATGCCTTTACAAGAAGAAGTATATCCCTATTTATAGGCATAGTTGTGGGCCGAAGGAAGAGGCCCATGAATCCTGTCGTCAGCTTGGGCCCAGTCAAGGCCCAAGTCCATGTTGTTCCTGAAAATGGCGGGAAATGGCCAAATATTGTTGATGACATCATGCTACAGTGTGGTCGTTGTTATAGCTGGACACGTGGCAAGTTCTGGGTGGTGACCAGTGATGTTGTCCTTGCTGCAGTGGCTAGGGCTGCCATCGGCGTCTGATGTGACGTCTGACAGTTGGCAAGGTATGTCTGTTGGTCACTGTAGATGGCAGCATTGTGGGCAGCACGGGTACAGTAGAGCCGTTCGGTAGTTGTACTATCTGCCACATGTCCTTCTCTTGTTCGCGTGTACTCTGACACAGATCCTTGTGAATCTTCCTTTTGTTATCTTCTGTACCTCGTACTAAAGGTGTAAAGGGAAGATTCCGCGCGTGGCCGTACGCGCTTATCAGATGTAGCTTGCTGCTTATCAGCTGCCTTAGCGCGCTAAGCTGCTTGTTGTGTTGTTCGCGCGCAGGTGGATCCTTGCGCCATGGCTTGGTGCGAGGATCCTGTTTATGGGGATAGGGACGCCTCCTCTCAGATTAGGCTCCCTATCCCTTCAACCTCCACAGCAACCACCCACCACCAACCACACCTCCACAACAATCACCCACCACCACCACCACCACCCATCACCCCTTCCACAGCAACAGTCCACCACGACCACACCCACGCCCACAACCACCCCAACTGTCATCCTTAAGAAAAAAACAGAAACATAAACAACTAAATAAAAACCAACCTGAAATTTGTGAGATGTGCGTCATCGATTCGTGAATATTCGTCGTCAATTCCTAAGGTGGTGACCGGTGGTGATGGTTCGTGACTATTCGTCGTCGATTCCTATGGTGGTGACCGGTGGTGATGCATGGTGGTAATGTTCGGTGGTGATTGTGGTAACTGTGATAATGTTTGGTGGTGGGTGGTTGTTGTGGAGGTGGAGATGGTGGTGGTGATGGTGGTGGAGGTGGTTGCTGTGAAGCCTCTTAGAGAGGTCTCCCTGAAGCTGAAGCCTCTCGGAGAGATGTCCCGCCTTCTTGGAGAGGTGCCCCACTAATAATGACACGTGCCGCTCAATGGTTGGCTTTTGGGCCGAAGCCTCTTGGATAGGCCTTAGATGCCTCGGAATCGGAGAACCGACTCTCTCAAAAGATGGGAGGTGGCCATTTTCGTGAAAAGTCTCAATCAACGGCTAATACCGTGATTTTCCCAAAAAAAAAACTATGTATCTATATCTATATCTATATCTATATCTATACTATATTATAAAGCATTTTCTAAGGACTTCTTACAAAATAAGAGGTATAAGTATATTTGCCTATCATACAATACATAATGCACATCTTAACTACTTTTTAGGGGCAAATTTGTCTTTTAAACTTGTCTTTAATTATACCACATTATAGTTAATGAACCATAGTAATATCAAAGACTTTACATTAGTCTTGTATAATTAATCCATTAGTAATATTTTTTTTTTTGAAAAGTGAACTTCATTAAACGAAAAAAGCAAGCCCTCAAAGCGAGGACCGCCAAACAAAATTACAACATATACATCGGGTTAACAATCCAATCCTTCCATAACAAACCTGAAAATCTAGATCTATACTTAATCCAAAGATACGACCACGACTTGACCAAACTAACCACCTCCACTACTTTAGGATCCTTTTGATTAAACACCTTCGAGTTACGACTTTTCCAAATCGCCCAACACGTGATACGAACAATGCACTTGAAAATCCGTTTGACCCATTTCGAACCAGAGGTCTGACTGTGAAAGTCAAAAAGCTGCGTAACATCGTTAGTGATAATCGGCCTCACTTTACACCACCTACTCACAGCCTCCCAGACTACAACTGCAAAGCCGCAGCCCGTAAAGAGATGATCCGCATCTTCAACATCCACACCGCAGAGGGAGCACAACACACTCGAGATATCCACATGCCTCATGCTAAGAGCCGCACAGGTCGGCAGACGGTTCATTTGCAAACGCCAGTTAAACAGATTAACCTTTAGAGGAAGAATCGAGTCCCAATCCATAACAAGACTAAGCTTGACCTCAGAACACTTGCGAATCAGATCTTTAACAGAACCCACAGAAAAACCATTCGCCGCATCGAACGTCCACTCCCAATAATCCTCCGTATCCTGCATGCGAACGTCTTTCAGCAGAAAACAAAGATCCTGGAATTCCGATATTTCTCCAACCGATGAGAGGCCCTTTTTCCATGCTGGAAAAAAAACGGATCGACCTGTTGTAAATCTTCAGTCTATCAACCACCACAGCAGTTTTATTCATCTCCAATTTAAACAAGTTAGGCCACCTAGAGCAAAGACGACTATCGCCAATCCAGTTATCGAGCCAAAATCGAATCTTTTTACCATTTCCCAGCCTCGGACGGAAGAAAGCCGCTAAGTTGGAACCATTAACCTCAAATTTCAGTAAATGATTCGTAATATTCACCCAACACCCTTTAACCCGTTTGTCAATCGGGAGAAAATCCCATCTACCCTTACCCACGTGAATAATCTCCACAATGTTCCGCCAAACTGAATTCGATTGTGTCTTATATCTCCAGGCCCATTTTGCCAACAAGGCGAGATTCACGTTCCTTAATCTAGAAATCCCCAAACCACCGTTTTTTTTAGACATGGTAACGACGTCCCAACAAACCCAACTCATCTTTCTATCTTGAGTCGATCCTCCCCATAAGAAATTACGCATTAATTGTTCGATTTGGTCCACTATCTTACCGGGAGCTTTATATAGAGACAAATAATACACCGGCAAGCTAGAAAGGACCGATTTAACCAACGTCAATCTACCCCCCATTGATAGAGAGTTAGTCTCTTTTAAATGACTGTACATGATAATATTAGTATTTTTATATGTAAATATTATTTATATTTAGTATCATCTTATTTAGATATAGTAGTGGTGGTGGTGGTAGTGATAGTACCGAAATATAATAAGTGTTTAATACAGATCAAATTAGAAAACATTTTCTAAAAGAGACTTGGTGGTAACACCCGCCGCAACACGCGGGCTAACTCACTAGTATCAAAATAATATCAATCAATATTTATTGTTGACGGGTATAATGTTTCATTCCCATGTCATAAAGACATTATAATTCCATAAATTTAATATAATATTATCAACAATATAATATTATCAACAACATTTCGTTGAATATGATTATGGACTTATGGTCAAACATTCTTGGTTTATCTTAAGCTAAGAACGTTCACACAACATTATAACCTTCATAGTTTAGTTACCGGTGTTAACATCAAATTACAACCTTTACAACACAAGGCTTGTTTGTAGTGTTTGTTTTTTCTAAAAGAAGAAAAATATAATAGAAAAGACCCAAACTAAAGCATTTTATCATGTGTACATACCAACCTATTTTGACACTATATATATGTATATCCCTAGTAAGTGCTACTTTAATTTGTGTTTTCCTACACATTCTTCCTCTTTTGGGGAAGCATATAGCAAATTAACTTTTCACATTGGAAGCGATAATAGTATACACTATTTTCAAACACTTTTACTCCCAATAAATATCCATTTGTGTAGGACTTAAGAAACCAAATGAACAAGCATGAATCGGGTACTTCTCTCTACATGTAACCACACGGATCATTTGACAATTCAAGCGGTGTTACCCTCACAACTTGAGATCAAGATGAACTATTGGATTCAAAAACTCCCAACAATGTATATACAAAAACGTTTGAAAGTAATTTGGTAATTCAAGATTCGAATTCAATCTAATTATTTGGCTTCGTTTTTGTTTTGTTCACAACAGTATACAAAAATAAAATACAAAAGGCTTCACCCAATCCCTTTGTGTTTTCTTAAATTATGCCGATGAGATAACAAATATATCTAAAAATGAGTTGACAACAACCCTTCCTTTACTTTTGCTTTTTATCATTATATACCAAACGTGGGAACCTTTTCTTTTAAAAAAGAAGACACATGACTTCATGGGATTACTGAAATGACAGGAGTTAGCGAGTATTTGTATAAATCTACGTAGGGGTAAGGATAATGTGGAAACTCACTTTTAAAGATAAAACTTTAGAAACTTAATCTGGACCATCCATCTCATTATATCAATGGATGGGATTTAATCATTGTACTTGATGCATAGAAAAACATTTTTTTATTACTCAAAAGCACATGCAAGGGTATTTTGGGTAGATAAATGTGTGTAAGAGTTTCTTGTCAGATTGTTTTTTTCAATGTCATCACCTCTCTCCTCTCATCTTTCTTATCATATTTCAAACTCCAACACAATTATCTCTCTCCTCACTCCTTCTTCATCATCTTCTTAGTTTGTTTTTCAAAGAAATCATCAACCACCTTCTACACTAATGAAAAACAACAAGCATACACCTTCAAAGAATCATCAACCACCACTGTTCCATCTCTCTCTCAGCAACCCTCTCTCGTTGTTCTCTCTCTCTCTCTCTCTCTCTCTCTCTCTCGTCCATCTTCCCTCCACCTTTTTCATCTTCTAGGTGTTCTTCATCTTATTGTTGAATAGTAGCAATAGTGGAGGTAACCGGGTCTATTTGGTTTATCTTCATCTTCTTGGTGTTCTTCATCAACCACCACCACTGTTCAATCTTCCATCTCCTCTCTCCTCTATCATTCCCTCCCTCCCACGACCTTAAATGTTCAGATCCGACGACATTGGTAATGATCTTCAATTTTAACAGGTATGTATGTGTTCTTGATTTGGGTTTTTGTTGGGTGATAACCAATTTTTTATTTGGGTTTTTTTTTTCATTTATTCAGTTTTATTATTTTTATATAAAAAAATTGAAGTGGGTTTTGCTTTGATTGTGAAGATATTCATCCGAGTGGTTAGAAGGTGACCGGAGACAATCAGAGAGGATGGCCAGTGTGTACAGAGAAGAAGGGGTTGAATGTGTTCTTTGTGGTTGTGTCCTTAAAAGAGTTCTTTGTAGTTGTGTCTTTAATGTGTATGTTATTTGTCAGAATATGTAACATGTGTTATGTTTTATAGATGTTCTTTATAGTTGTGTCCTTAATGTTTGGTTTGAACTTTATGTAATCGTGTGACAACATTTAACACATGTTAGTTTATTTTTATAGATGTTCTATTGTAATGGTAAGTCAAACTCCTGGTACATTTTATTTTGATTCCCAAAAAACATGGGAGGTCATATAAGATAGGATAACACATGTTAGGTACATATTATTTGGCCTGAACCTTATGTAATCGTGTGACAACATTTAACACGTGTTAGTTTATTTTTATAGATGTTCTATTGTAATGGTAAGTCAAACTCCTGGTACAGTTTATTTTGATTCCCAAAAAACATGGGAGGTCATATGAGATGGGATAATACATGTTAGGTACATATTATTTAATCTGAACCTTATGTAATCGTGTGACAACATTTAACACATGTTAGTTTATTTTTATAAATGTTCTATTGTAATTGTAAGTCAAACTCCTGGTACAGTTTATTTTGATTCCCAAAAAACATAGGAGGTCATATGAGATGGGATAACACATGTTAGGTACATATTATTTAGTCTGAACCTTATGTAATCGTGTGACAACATTTAACACATGTTAGTTTATTTTTATAGATGTTCTATTGTAATGGTAAGTCAAACTCCTGGTACAGTTTATTTTGATTCCTAAAAAACATGGGAGGTCATATGAGATGGGATAATACATCTTAGGAATAACACATGTTAACACATGATGGATAAAAACTTTGTGGCCCGACTTTGGTGTCCCCTTTTGATTTAAGTTCCTATTAGTAATGCATGAGCCAGGTTACTGGTTGGTACATATTATTGGCCTGAACCTTATCTTATTATGTGGCAACATTTAACACATGTTAGTTTTTTGTTGTTGTCCCTTTTGTCTGTCTGTTCTTACCCCTTTTTTGTATGTTTTGATCGACTTTGTCGCCTTTTTCAAACCCTTTTATGGATGTATTATTATAATTCTTTGATTCCCAAAGAAGATGGGATGGGTATGCAAGATATGATAACACGTGTTAGGAATAACACATGTTTAACAGTGGACCACATATGGAAACTAACACCTACCATCCATTATAGGGTTACATAAATATTTGATATTTCTACATCACATGTTAAGGCAGAATATTTCACCAAAAGAGTAAAAGTTTACTAGGCACAAATGAAGTTTTTATAACATGTTTTATCCCATCTCACATGCCCTCCCATCTTGCTGGTGAATCAAAAAATTATGAAAAAAAGATTGCATCAAAGGTATCTATAAGTTGTCCGTTGTTAACATATATTACCCTAACTTGTTTACCACTATAATTTTCACTTCATAAGTTTACTAGGAAATAAAAAGCATACAAACTATTAACACACGTTATTACAAAATATCATTACGAACTATTGAATAAAGAGATAAACCTACCCAGGAATTCAAATGAACTGCATGGAAGGGATAACATGTGTTAATGTTGCGTGAGAGGTTAACATGTGTTATTTGGTAACATTTATTAAACTTGTATTTAATGTCAGCCCTTTTTACTTCATAAGTTTACTGAGAAATAAAGCATACAAACTATTAACACATGTTATTACAAAGTATCATTACAAACTATTGACCACTTTAATAAAATAAATCTAGTAATTCTATAAATTGAATACCAAAAAGAAGACGTTATTCAAAAGTTTTTCTACATATTTTTCTCGGCTTCCCTGGAATTCGTATGTTAACATAACCGGTGGGGGGGTCTTCATTATCAACTGCAAAACAATAGATGAGGTGTTAAACGGTGTGACCAACTCATCATCTAAACATACTAATAGAAGTAACACATGTTAACCCAGTCAGGCATTTCATCAAACACTTGGAGTGCATATATCCAAAACACAAAAGACATTATAATTACCTTCCATACATTCACCATTAACTTTAAAATGGACATCCATATCCAAAACACAAAAGACCTTATAACTAGCTTCCATACAATCACCATTAACTTCTAACATACTAACAGAAGTAACACATGTTAACCCAGTCAGGCATTTCATCAAACACATGGAGTGCATATATCCAAAACACAAAAAATGCATTTGTTTTACGATTATGAAGTAAAAAAAAAGTATACATTTGTTTGTCTTCACAAAAGACCAACTAAATTTTCTTTATAACATTAACAATAAAACTAACATATGGTAGGTGTATTAACCTCAAGTAATTTTATAAAGCCAATCATTAAACTATAAAAAGTTCAACATAAATTACACTAACTACACTCATTGACTATAATATCTCAATTCACACGGTTCAAAAGTTATAGTTATTCAACAATATTAAATTAATAATAATAATAATAATAATAATAATAATAATAAAAGATGACCTTCAAGATCTTGAAGTGGGTCGTCCACTCACCTCAAATCGGACCAGTTACACAAATGAATTCAAGCAGCACGATCCGACAAAGCCGCCACCCACATCAGATTTGTATGTATTGTTCTATGATACAGGTGTAAGAACTCAGAAATAACCACCTAGCCACCACCCACGTCAGATCTGGCACCCCTCGTCACCACCATAACCGTCGACTGAATCAGACTAGAGTTTTAGTGTGGTGTAAAAGATCTATTAAAATCCATGGAATTAACCTTCAAATGTCTTTAATGGTGAAATTTTAAAGAAAGATGATGATGTTGGGTGAGTTTCTTTAATAATGATAAAGTTGGTGAGAGAAAGTACAAAAAAAGGGAAATGATGGGGATACGTGAGTGGGGGTAGAAATAGGATAATACAAATATGGTGGAGAACAAAAGACCAAAAGGCCTTATAGAATGGTGACGTGGACTAATGAGAACCACATTTTGGGTTTCTAAGGTTTACCATCTAAGAAGGGTTTCTTGTATATACTCATACTATATATAGGGGAACGTTAATTTGAGAACACTTATATTCCGTGCGAACCGTGAGAACAACATCTAAAACCATTCAAATTCAAATTTCTTTTTACACTTATCTTTATTACTAAAATACAGTCTAAAAAACACAATTTATGCGTAAAAATTCAAATGTATACGAAAATAAATTGTTTTTACACATGTGTAAGCAGTGAGGGGTTGAGCGATTTTTGAGAATCCCTGAATGAATCTGCGATAATAACCTGCAAGGCCAAGGAATTGTCAGACCTCCGGGGGAGTTCTTAGGGGCCTCCCATCTTTTAATCGCATCAATCTTAGCGGGATCGACCTGTATTCCTGCCTCGTTCACCACATGACCCCAGAATTGGATCTCACGAATCCAGAAGTCGCACTTGGAGAATTTTGCATATAACTGCTCATTTCCAAGATCAGTCGTAGGTGTTGCTCGTGCTCTCCCCTACTCTTGGAATAGATCAGAATGTCGTCTATGAACACTATGACAAATTTGTCTAGATAGGGTTTGCACACACGGTTCATGAGGTCCATGAACACAGCTGGTGCATTAGTCAGCCCGAAGGGCATTACCAAAAATTCATAGTGCCCATAACGAGTTCGAAAGGCTGTCCTTGGCACCTCCTCCTCTCGGACTCTCAGTTGGTGATACCCCGACCTCAAGTCAATCTTGGAATAGAAACTCGACCCCTGGAGCTGGTTGAATAAATCATCAATACGAGGTAAAGGGTTCAATTCCCGGTGATCGATACACATACGGAAACTCCCATCCTTTTTCTTAAAAAATAAGACTGGAGTTCCCTAAGGTGAAGAACGAGGTCTAATGAAACCCCTGTCCAATAGCTCTTGGAGTTGGGTGGATAGTTCTTGAAGTTCGCCTGGTGCAAGGCGGTATGGTGCACACGCAACTGGGGCGGCTCCTGGTGCACGGTCAATTTGAAATTCCACTTGTCGAACAGGTGGAAGTCCGGGTAATTCCTCTGGGAAGACATCTGGAAAATCCTGAACTACAGGGATGTCCTCAATTTTTGTTTCAACTTCAGCTCGAGTATCAGAAATGTTAGCCAATATGGCTGGGTAGCCCTTCCGAATACACTTCTAGGCTTTCAGGAAAGAGATGATGCCCATCATGGCACCACCAGGATCACCCTGGACAGACAAGAATTCTCCACTTGGGAGAGGGATACGAACAATCTTCTCTTGACAGAGAATTTCAGCGTGTTGCTTGGACAACCAGTCCATGCCAACCACGAGATCAAAGCTTCCTAGGGTGATAGGTAAGAGGTCGATGGCAAACAACTGTCCATCTAGTTCGAGCTTACAGTCACGATGGATGTGGGTTACCTTAACAGGCTTCCCATCAGCTAACTCTATAAAGTACGGGGTATCAAGAAGTGTAGGAACTATCCCTAGTTGTTTGCTAAGTTTTGATGATACAAAATTATAGTCTGCACCAGCATCATATAAAACAGAAGCGAGAGTGGCGTTTAAGGAACACGTATCCGTCACGCCGTGGTTATCAGTCCTGGCGTCCCCAGAGCCCATCACAAATGCTCCTCCACGAGCCCCATTGTTGTTGTTACTGTTGTGGTTATTGTTGAAGGACTTATACTGCATACTATCCCACGTTCTCTTGTTATCACCAAAAGTAGAAGATGAAGCACACTGCTTCGGAAAAGTACCATGCTCAACAGCCTCGTCGGTGAGTTTGTGAGCCAGGTGAAAGGTTTGTTATATTCTGGGTAGGTGAGCCGTAGTAGCCATGCTACGAACCTGTGGGATAACCCCTTTGGTATGAAGCTCGATCCGTTTGTAATGTAGGTTAAATATGTGTGAGCATGTAGTAGCTAACTCCTGTAGCTTGGTAGTGTAGGCGTCGATTTCAGACCCATCCGTCTTTAGGTAACAAGTTTCTAAATTTCGTCATGGGGGTTACATTCTCCACCCAAGTATCTGTAACTCATCGAGTGTGCATGTGGCATACATTACCTCATCCTGCCTGGGGGCAAATGCATAGAGCAAAGCTTATACTACCGAAGCAATCAGACGGTCTCCTTCAGTTCCGTTGGAGTTATCGAGGTTTACAACCAATAAAAGGCTTGGAAATACAATGTGCGTTCAAGGTATAAGAAAGTTCAAATGTGGAAGTCAGGGGAAAAGAATGATTTAGCAAAATAGATCTTTACTAGCTTGGAAAGATACGAGGGCCTCAACCACCCTATCGTTGATCATAAGAACTCAGTCTTATCTAAGTTAGCAAAGGAAAATGAAAGAAAAGGTAGGTAAGAAAAGGTAAGAGCCAATCGTCGCCATGCTCTGTCTAGATAGTAGAGCCTTCATCCTCACTTTCCATGTGCTCGTCCTGCTCAGGTTCCCCTTCCATCTCTTATCCTTCCTCTTTTGCGATGTCAGTGTTATATGGTTCTCATCACGTACAATCTCCTTCTCTAGTCCTATGTGAACCAGTTTAGTGGTAAGCTGTACCACTCGTTCCTCCAATCGTGGCTATCAGCCATTAGTAGGTTTCATCCTCCCTTGTGATGTTGCATTACATTGCAGGCTTTACGTAACTCCCCAAGAGTGTGTGTAACAAGTCCCGATCTAATGTGTTCCCATGAATCTACCATATACTTATGAGAAAACGAGGATATGCCTTCATACGTTCACTCGCTCATACTAGGCGTAAGGTACTAAGGTAAGAAATAAGTTCTACTTGTGTATTCCAGTCCCGTCTGTGTTACGAATGGAAGTAAGAAGGGTCAAGTAACAAGAAACAGAAACTAATTGTCTCCCTGCTAAGTGACAAAGGATAAGTCTCAGCATTCGAATTCCTTCATAGTTGATTTAATGGTACCACGTCATGCGCATCGTGCAGCTTCCTGTGTACGTGCGCCATAACGCTCGCAAGGGCTCCCTCCCTTGTACTATAGTTGTCTCCTCGTCCATGAGGTTAGTTAGGATATTACTCCCAGTAATGCGCCACCTGGTGTAACCCTAGGTTCCCACCATTGACGTGTTAAGAATTAAGTCTAGAACTAGAAGATAACATATCTCCTGAAATCATATGTTGTAGATATATGTAGCTAATAGCTAGTTGTGCACTTAAGTTGTGAGTGTACTTATGCTATGATGATTATAGACTAGACTCAACATGCAGTCCTAGTTCACTATAACCAATGGCTCTGATACCAATCTGTCACACCCTCAAATTTCCACTGCGGGGTTTATACCGCGAGGCGCGTAACATACCAGGATCCCATAGCCATAAGTCACAGGAACGAACTCTAAATGCCCAACCCATTTAGTTCGTTTTCAAAAACCAAGTTTAGTTAAGCTGCGGAAGCGTAAACCAAATTTAAACCTTTTAAAAACCATGCGCAAAACAACGCACCCAAACCATACGAAAGCATAATATATATAATTTATGTGTATGCCCGAGAGCCCAAATGCAGTGAAGTGTACAGTGCTTTCTAATCCTGGCACCGGAAGCTAACTACCTGCAAAAGCATGTAAATCGTGGGTCAACAAACAATGTTGGTGAGTTCACTGAGTAAAGTAGGTGAGTAAATAAAAACGTAGGTTTCCCAAACCATGTAACCAAATGAAAACGTAGGTCTCCCAGACCACATATCAGTACGTACGAACGTCGGCCTCCTTGGCCACAAGTAAATAGCTAATTCAAATGTCAGGGGTAGCTAGCCCACTCATGATAACTAAAACCGGCGAATACCGAACTACTAATGAACAAGTTCCCATAACCGGGATAAGGATGCCTTGCACCATTGTCCATCGACAATGATTATGTTTGAAGCTAATAGTTCACATCCGTGCTCCCAGCACGATGTGAGGTTTGTTAGACCTAATAGCGCTATCAACTAATTAACCCGCTTGCCCAACCGGCAATTGATTCGGTATTTTGAAGGACTTAAAAGATGTGTTTGGTTTAGTTCATCAAGGACATATATATGAATTAGTAAAAATAGATTCACCACGTGAACCATGCACCCCAAACCCGGGATGTGTAAAAGTAGTCCCAAACCGGACTAGAAACGTTAAGTAAGTTGTCTCAACCCGAGACGCATGCTTTTGAGAAAAGAGTAGTGAAACTCACCTTATCGCGTAAGCAAAGAATCCGAACAGCAAGTATTATATGCTACCGACACCCTAATAACAGTGTCACTACGTGAGTATTGGCGTAACATCATTACACCATATAACTCGTTTGTCCAAGGCGTTTTAATATTCAAAAGTGTGTATGCGACGCCTAGTGATTCTACATGCAATAGTAAACCCTACGGACTCGTTGGTGGATAAGTTGGTTATAATTAGTTTCTACAGCCCGTATGTGTCATAAACATGTGTACTTCCATTATATGTCAATTTTAGATCACCTAAGACCTCAAGTAATCACATAAGCACATAATACACAATCTGTGTTTTCAGGACAGATTGTGCGCCATCAAAACGAATTTATTTAAAATACTTAACGAATGAATTAGAGTCCCAAATTTTTACTGAATTTTATTTGGGATTCACTCGACAATACCTATTTTTTTTTTGTCTTAATTCCAAACACAAAAATTATAAAAATTCGTACAACACAGCAGTGTTCAGAAAATTTCCTCAACAGGTCAGTTTAGTAGGAAAATTCTTAAAAATTGTGTATTCATCCAAACGAGATGAATCCACTTGGAAAAGCTCTATTTTTCCAGTATTGACCTACTGGAAAAATTTCATAATCTAATTCCTTGTAAATCTCATGTTATGACCATTTAAAGTTAGCCCAGTTTACAAATCCGAAATCTGATATGACCCCTAATCCATTAAAATTCCAAAAACGACTCAAACGATGTCCAAATTCGATGGTTTTGCCCATTATGAAAAGCTAAGACCTTGTACGTTACAATCATGCAAAGAATTGATCAAACCAATTATTTTCAAGCCACGAAACAGACCCTACAAGTCGACATTCAGAATCTGTCCAGATTCTGATCGTGCATTATTATCAATTATATCAAACCCTAGTTGCATATTATCAATCAATAACACCTAATAATCATCATACAACTTTCCTAATACCTATTCCCATCAGATCCTATTATCAAACATGTCAAGATCAAAGCTTTTAGGATCAAAACACCAATAACTTGCGCAACAAGCATCCTATGATGTTACTACGCGTTTATTAATAGGTTTAATCCGTTTAATCTTCAAAAAGACTCATGTTTTAATGTTTATTAAACCCATTCAGACCTGGACAAACTTGTTATATGATTTTTACAATAAAACATAAAGTAAAAAGCGTAAGAAATCATGAGTTATACCCTTAGCTCTTCAAATCAATCAATCGCGCGCCTTGGAGCCTCCCAATTGATGATCTTGAGCCTTAGCAGGAGTTTTTGGAGTGAAATATTCGTGTGGGGCAGTAAGGGGGCGATTAGGGTTGAGTATGAGGGCTGCATGGGGATTAAGGATGCTTATATACGAGTTTGAGGCGGTTTAAACCCGTCAGATAGGTTCGAGCGGCCGCTCGGAGCCTGTGAGCGGCCGCTCACAGGTCCGGGTGGCGCGCTTTTGCCTCGTTTCGCCTCCCGACGCGTTATCCTTCGACGTTTTCGTTATTTCGGACCGTAACAAGTGTAACCCCATGCATTAAGACCCTAATCAACCTCATGCTCCACTTTTAATGATTTCTATTAACGTGTTCGGTTTAGGTTCACATAATCACGTATGGTTTTCACATAAGTTTGTCAGGTATCACCGAGACACATAAGTTTATTATTCACCAACGTCCGAGGTTCACTAATCATGCAATCACACCTTGACTCATAACCATGCACGTATGTCTTATCTAACTAACCCTAGTTAAGTATAATGCAAGGAATGTAACTAGAGTTTAGTTAAAGTGAGAACCTGAATTTTCGGGTTATCACATCATCCCCAAGTTGAAAAGAATTTCGTCTCGAAATTCAGCAAGTAAACAGTAAAGCCAGCTAAAAAAATGTATGCTTGGTTTCCGGATGTCACATCATCCCCAAGTTGAAAGGAATTTCGCCCCGAAATTCACTTTGAGCGAGCTGCTTTATGTTCGGCATTTGATCTATGCACAGGTTCAGGTTCAGAAAAGAGGTGTGGATATTTGAGCCGCATCTGATCTCTGCGCTCCCACGTGTATTCCGGTCCTAGACGGGAATTCCATTGTACGTTAATAATAGGTATAGTGTTCTGTTTGAGTTTCTTGACGCCCCGCTCAAGAATCTCCACTGGTTCTTCCATGAACCGTAGCCGATCGTCCACCTGGATCTCCTCCAGTGGCACCATCAGTGTTGTATCCAACAAGCATTTCTATAGATTCGGTACGATATGTGGGATACATCGTGTATCCTACCAAGTTTGTTAAGCAGGTTTAACCTGTAAGCTACCAGACCAATCCCATCAACCATCTCGAATGGTCCAACGTTTTACGGGTTCATCTTCCCCCGTTTTCCAAAGCGTGTCACACCCTTTCAAGGTGACACCTTTAATAGTACCTTGTTCCCATTCCGGAGCTCTAAAAGTTTCCTACGCTTATCAGCGTAGCTTTTCTGTCGCTCAAGAGTAGCAGCCATCCGTTTTCTGATTGCACTATCTTCTCAGAAGTTTGGTGCACAAGTTCGGAACCTGTCAGTTGGCTATCCCCAACTTCAGTCCAACATATGGGGGATTTGCACTCCCGTTCATAAAGTGCCTCAAAAAGTGCACACTGGATCGAAGTGTCATAACTATTGTTATAAGAGAATTCAATCAAAGACAAGTGCTTGTCCCAACTGTTTCCAAAGTCCACCACGCACGCTCGCAGTAGATCTTCTAGTGTTTGGATGGTACGTTCACTCTATCCATCCGTCTGGGAGTGATAGGCTGCGCTCATGTCCAAATGAGTTCCCAAAGCAATTTGGAGAGTTTCCCAAAAATGGGAAGTAGATCGCGCGTCGTGATCCGATATGATAGAAGTTGGCATCCCATGCCTAGAAACAATTTTCGTAATACAAAAGCGGCTAGACGTTCCAACATGTCCGCCTCTCTAATTGCCATGAAATGCGTTGATTTGGTCAAACGGTCAATAATGACCCAAATCATATCGTGCCCACTGGGCGTTTTAGGAAGTTTGGTGATAAAGTCCATGGAAATACCATCCCAGCTCCACATGGGATTTTCCGGTTGCTGAAGTGGGCCCGAAGGTTTCTGATATTCAATCCTAACCTTGGCACACGTTAAGCACTTACTAACATAAGTGACTTTTCTCAGCTTTCATGTTTGGTCACCAGTAAAGAGTTTGAGATCTCGGTACATTTTATCCGAACTAGGATGTACCGAATAACGAGGGGTGTGTGCCCCATCGAGCACTAGTTGTCTGAGATCTCCAACACGTGGAATCCAGACTTGATTCATGAAGTGCTGAAGACCCTATGTCCTCCATTCCAGGTGCTTATCAGCACCGTGCAAGGTCCAAGCTCGATGTTTTCCCTTTCAAAGCCACGCCCTGGGCTTTACGTATCTTAACATGAAGATTAGATTGTAGGGTAAGTTGCAAGGCTCGCACTCGTTTGGGTTTTGTTTCCTTACGACTCAGGGCATCTGCTACTACATTAGCCTCCCCTGAATGTTACTTGATGGCACAGTCATAACCACTCAGGAGTCTGACCCATCGGCGTTGTCGTATGCTTAGCACCCTCTGGTCGAATATATGCTGGAGACTTTTATGATCTGTGAAATCGTGCACTCTGTCCCGTAGAGGTAGTGCCTCCAAATTTTGGGAGCGAAGACCTCCGCTCCCAGTTCCAAGTCGTGAGTGGGGAAATTTTTCTCATGAACTTTTAGTTGTCGTGAAGCATATGTGATCACCTTTTCGCGTTGCATCAAAACACACCCTAGACCTTGGATAGATGCATCATAGTACACCACAAAGTCCTCCGTACCCTCAGGTAGTGATAATATTGGAGCACTGCAAGGTTTAGTCTTTAGTTATCAGAAAAGCAGGTTCTTGGGCATCTCCACACTTGTAGGTAATCCCCTTCTGTGTCAAAGCAGTGAGGGGTTGAGCGATTTTTGAGAATCCCTGAATGAATCTGCGATAATAACCTGCAAGGCCAAGGAATTGTCAGACCTCCGGGGGAGTTCTTAGGGGCCTCCCATCTTTTAATCGCATCAATCTTAGCGGGATCGACCTGTATTCCTGCCTCGTTCACCACATGACCCCAGAATTGGATCTCACGAATCCAGAAGTCGCACTTGGAGAATTTTGCATATAACTGCTCATTTCCAAGATCAGTCGTAGGTGTTGCTCGTGCTCTCCCCTACTCTTGGAATAGATCAGAATGTCGTCTATGAACACTATGACAAATTTGTCTAGATAGGGTTTGCACACACGGTTCATGAGGTCCATGAACACAGCTGGTGCATTAGTCAGCCCGAAGGGCATTACCAAAAATTCATAGTGCCCATAACGAGTTCGAAAGGCTGTCCTTGGCACCTCCTCCTCTCGGACTCTCAGTTGGTGATACCCCGACCTCAAGTCAATCTTGGAATAGAAACTCGACCCCTGGAGCTGGTTGAATAAATCATCAATACGAGGTAAAGGGTTCAATTCCCGGTGATCGATACACATACGGAAACTCCCATCCTTTTTCTTAAAAAATAAGACTGGAGTTCCCTAAGGTGAAGAACGAGGTCTAATGAAACCCCTGTCCAATAGCTCTTGGAGTTGGGTGGATAGTTCTTGAAGTTCGCCTGGTGCAAGGCGGTATGGTGCACACGCAACTGGGGCGGCTCCTGGTGCACGGTCAATTTGAAATTCCACTTGTCGAACAGGTGGAAGTCCGGGTAATTCCTCTGGGAAGACATCTGGAAAATCCTGAACTACAGGGATGTCCTCAATTTTTGTTTCAACTTCAGCTCGAGTATCAGAAATGTTAGCCAATATGGCTGGGTAGCCCTTCCGAATACACTTCTAGGCTTTCAGGAAAGAGATGATGCCCATCATGGCACCACCAGGATCACCCTGGACAGACAAGAATTCTCCACTTGGGAGAGGGATACGAACAATCTTCTCTTGACAGAGAATTTCAGCGTGTTGCTTGGACAACCAGTCCATGCCAACCACGAGATCAAAGCTTCCTAGGGTGATAGGTAAGAGGTCGATGGCAAACAACTGTCCATCTAGTTCGAGCTTACAGTCACGATGGATGTGGGTTACCTTAACAGGCTTCCCATCAGCTAACTCTATAAAGTACGGGGTATCAAGAAGTGTAGGAACTATCCCTAGTTGTTTGCTAAGTTTTGATGATACAAAATTATAGTCTGCACCAGCATCATATAAAACAGAAGCGAGAGTGGCGTTTAAGGAACACGTATCCGTCACGCCGTGGTTATCAGTCCTGGCGTCCCCAGAGCCCATCACAAATGCTCCTCCACGAGCCCCATTGTTGTTGTTACTGTTGTGGTTATTGTTGAAGGACTTATACTGCATACTATCCCACGTTCTCTTGTTATCACCAAAAGTAGAAGATGAAGCACACTGCTTCGGAAAAGTACCATGCTCAACAGCCTCGTCGGTGAGTTTGTGAGCCAGGTGAAAGGTTTGTTATATTCTGGGTAGGTGAGCCGTAGTAGCCATGCTACGAACCTGTGGGATAACCCCTTTGGTATGAAGCTCGATCCGTTTGTAATGTAGGTTAAATATGTGTGAGCATGTAGTAGCTAACTCCTGTAGCTTGGTAGTGTAGGCGTCGATTTCAGACCCATCCGTCTTTAGGTAACAAGTTTCTAAATTTCGTCATGGGGGTTACATTCTCCACCCAAGTATCTGTAACTCATCGAGTGTGCATGTGGCATACATTACCTCATCCTGCCTGGGGGCAAATGCATAGAGCAAAGCTTATACTACCGAAGCAATCAGACGGTCTCCTTCAGTTCCGTTGGAGTTATCGAGGTTTACAACCAATAAAAGGCTTGGAAATACAATGTGCGTTCAAGGTATAAGAAAGTTCAAATGTGGAAGTCAGGGGAAAAGAATGATTTAGCAAAATAGATCTTTACTAGCTTGGAAAGATACGAGGGCCTCAACCACCCTATCGTTGATCATAAGAACTCAGTCTTATCTAAGTTAGCAAAGGAAAATGAAAGAAAAGGTAGGTAAGAAAAGGTAAGAGCCAATCGTCGCCATGCTCTGTCTAGATAGTAGAGCCTTCATCCTCACTTTCCATGTGCTCGTCCTGCTCAGGTTCCCCTTCCATCTCTTATCCTTCCTCTTTTGCGATGTCAGTGTTATATGGTTCTCATCACGTACAATCTCCTTCTCTAGTCCTATGTGAACCAGTTTAGTGGTAAGCTGTACCACTCGTTCCTCCAATCGTGGCTATCAGCCATTAGTAGGTTTCATCCTCCCTTGTGATGTTGCATTACATTGCAGGCTTTACGTAACTCCCCAAGAGTGTGTGTAACAAGTCCCGATCTAATGTGTTCCCATGAATCTACCATATACTTATGAGAAAACGAGGATATGCCTTCATACGTTCACTCGCTCATACTAGGCGTAAGGTACTAAGGTAAGAAATAAGTTCTACTTGTGTATTCCAGTCCCGTCTGTGTTACGAATGGAAGTAAGAAGGGTCAAGTAACAAGAAACAGAAACTAATTGTCTCCCTGCTAAGTGACAAAGGATAAGTCTCAGCATTCGAATTCCTTCATAGTTGATTTAATGGTACCACGTCATGCGCATCGTGCAGCTTCCTGTGTACGTGCGCCATAACGCTCGCAAGGGCTCCCTCCCTTGTACTATAGTTGTCTCCTCGTCCATGAGGTTAGTTAGGATATTACTCCCAGTAATGCGCCACCTGGTGTAACCCTAGGTTCCCACCATTGACGTGTTAAGAATTAAGTCTAGAACTAGAAGATAACATATCTCCTGAAATCATATGTTGTAGATATATGTAGCTAATAGCTAGTTGTGCACTTAAGTTGTGAGTGTACTTATGCTATGATGATTATAGACTAGACTCAACATGCAGTCCTAGTTCACTATAACCAATGGCTCTGATACCAATCTGTCACACCCTCAAATTTCCACTGCGGGGTTTATACCGCGAGGCGCGTAACATACCAGGATCCCATAGCCATAAGTCACAGGAACGAACTCTAAATGCCCAACCCATTTAGTTCGTTTTCAAAAACCAAGTTTAGTTAAGCTGCGGAAGCGTAAACCAAATTTAAACCTTTTAAAAACCATGCGCAAAACAACGCACCCAAACCATACGAAAGCATAATATATATAATTTATGTGTATGCCCGAGAGCCCAAATGCAGTGAAGTGTACAGTGCTTTCTAATCCTGGCACCGGAAGCTAACTACCTGCAAAAGCATGTAAATCGTGGGTCAACAAACAATGTTGGTGAGTTCACTGAGTAAAGTAGGTGAGTAAATAAAAACGTAGGTTTCCCAAACCATGTAACCAAATGAAAACGTAGGTCTCCCAGACCACATATCAGTACGTACGAACGTCGGCCTCCTTGGCCACAAGTAAATAGCTAATTCAAATGTCAGGGGTAGCTAGCCCACTCATGATAACTAAAACCGGCGAATACCGAACTACTAATGAACAAGTTCCCATAACCGGGATAAGGATGCCTTGCACCATTGTCCATCGACAATGATTATGTTTGAAGCTAATAGTTCACATCCGTGCTCCCAGCACGATGTGAGGTTTGTTAGACCTAATAGCGCTATCAACTAATTAACCCGCTTGCCCAACCGGCAATTGATTCGGTATTTTGAAGGACTTAAAAGATGTGTTTGGTTTAGTTCATCAAGGACATATATATGAATTAGTAAAAATAGATTCACCACGTGAACCATGCACCCCAAACCCGGGATGTGTAAAAGTAGTCCCAAACCGGACTAGAAACGTTAAGTAAGTTGTCTCAACCCGAGACGCATGCTTTTGAGAAAAGAGTAGTGAAACTCACCTTATCGCGTAAGCAAAGAATCCGAACAGCAAGTATTATATGCTACCGACACCCTAATAACAGTGTCACTACGTGAGTATTGGCGTAACATCATTACACCATATAACTCGTTTGTCCAAGGCGTTTTAATATTCAAAAGTGTGTATGCGACGCCTAGTGATTCTACATGCAATAGTAAACCCTACGGACTCGTTGGTGGATAAGTTGGTTATAATTAGTTTCTACAGCCCGTATGTGTCATAAACATGTGTACTTCCATTATATGTCAATTTTAGATCACCTAAGACCTCAAGTAATCACATAAGCACATAATACACAATCTGTGTTTTCAGGACAGATTGTGCGCCATCAAAACGAATTTATTTAAAATACTTAACGAATGAATTAGAGTCCCAAATTTTTACTGAATTTTATTTGGGATTCACTCGACAATACCTATTTTTTTTTTGTCTTAATTCCAAACACAAAAATTATAAAAATTCGTACAACACAGCAGTGTTCAGAAAATTTCCTCAACAGGTCAGTTTAGTAGGAAAATTCTTAAAAATTGTGTATTCATCCAAACGAGATGAATCCACTTGGAAAAGCTCTATTTTTCCAGTATTGACCTACTGGAAAAATTTCATAATCTAATTCCTTGTAAATCTCATGTTATGACCATTTAAAGTTAGCCCAGTTTACAAATCCGAAATCTGATATGACCCCTAATCCATTAAAATTCCAAAAACGACTCAAACGATGTCCAAATTCGATGGTTTTGCCCATTATGAAAAGCTAAGACCTTGTACGTTACAATCATGCAAAGAATTGATCAAACCAATTATTTTCAAGCCACGAAACAGACCCTACAAGTCGACATTCAGAATCTGTCCAGATTCTGATCGTGCATTATTATCAATTATATCAAACCCTAGTTGCATATTATCAATCAATAACACCTAATAATCATCATACAACTTTCCTAATACCTATTCCCATCAGATCCTATTATCAAACATGTCAAGATCAAAGCTTTTAGGATCAAAACACCAATAACTTGCGCAACAAGCATCCTATGATGTTACTACGCGTTTATTAATAGGTTTAATCCGTTTAATCTTCAAAAAGACTCATGTTTTAATGTTTATTAAACCCATTCAGACCTGGACAAACTTGTTATATGATTTTTACAATAAAACATAAAGTAAAAAGCGTAAGAAATCATGAGTTATACCCTTAGCTCTTCAAATCAATCAATCGCGCGCCTTGGAGCCTCCCAATTGATGATCTTGAGCCTTAGCAGGAGTTTTTGGAGTGAAATATTCGTGTGGGGCAGTAAGGGGGCGATTAGGGTTGAGTATGAGGGCTGCATGGGGATTAAGGATGCTTATATACGAGTTTGAGGCGGTTTAAACCCGTCAGATAGGTTCGAGCGGCCGCTCGGAGCCTGTGAGCGGCCGCTCACAGGTCCGGGTGGCGCGCTTTTGCCTCGTTTCGCCTCCCGACGCGTTATCCTTCGACGTTTTCGTTATTTCGGACCGTAACAAGTGTAACCCCATGCATTAAGACCCTAATCAACCTCATGCTCCACTTTTAATGATTTCTATTAACGTGTTCGGTTTAGGTTCACATAATCACGTATGGTTTTCACATAAGTTTGTCAGGTATCACCGAGACACATAAGTTTATTATTCACCAACGTCCGAGGTTCACTAATCATGCAATCACACCTTGACTCATAACCATGCACGTATGTCTTATCTAACTAACCCTAGTTAAGTATAATGCAAGGAATGTAACTAGAGTTTAGTTAAAGTGAGAACCTGAATTTTCGGGTTATCACAATAAAATTTTTATTTTAATTGATTTTTTTACTTGTTCTCACAGTTTTCACAGTATTTAGCGTTCTCAAGATAACACTCCTATATATATATATAGGGGGAGGATAAATTGAAAACCTTCTCCAGTTAAGAAAACTTAGAAAACTACATCTTGACCATCCAACCAACAACATCAATGGTTCAGATTTATTCTTCCCTTTTTAATTTAATACAACTTTTAAAATACATTAAAAGGTAGGCAAATATGTCCATCCTTTTTCTCTTTTCTTACACAAAAGTGTCATAACTCTTTATTACCTTACACAAATAAAAAACTAAAAAAGTACATCTTTCTCTCTCCTCTCACCTTATCTCACTTTCTTTCTTCTCTTTCTCTCTATTCTCACCTTATCTCACTATCTTTCTTTATAGTGTTCTTTCTCATTAAGACTAATTAAATTTTTTCATCTTTACATATATTAACACATTTGTACAAAACTTTTTGTATGTGTTACAGTGTAACATATTTATGTATATGCGTGTTGATAATTATTGTTTCTGTTACAAATTTTACAAACAAGTGTAACATAATATTTACATATTTAAAAATCCTAAAAGTTATGTGACATTCGTTATTTCTGTTACAATGTAACATTCTATTTACATATTTAAAAATCATACGTGACATTAGTTGTTAAATCTATAACATACTATTTACATACTTAAAAATCGTAAAAAATATGTGACGTTTATTATTAATACAATGTTACATACATGTTCGTTGTTACACCTGTAGCATACTATTTACATATATAAAAATCCTAAAAGCTATGTGACGTTTATTGTTTATACGATGTTACATAGTCCATATAATTTATATGAAAGATATTCCGTAAAATTTCTATAACTCAAATATTATTACAAACATTTTTATAAAAAAAACCATTTACACAACTCTAATCAACTGTCACCACCAACAAATGGTTATACCAATAAATAAAAAAAACACAAAAAAAATTTTTTAGCTAATTCATTTTGTGAAACTGTATTAAAAGAAGATACATTCAACATTTAAAGTTAAACACATGTTCCAAACGTAAAATAAAGCTAATAAGTTATAAACATTAAAATATAATACTAAACAGTTATAATCATAATATAATTTGTATGAATGTCTAACAGCAAAAAATAATGATATTAACTATTCGGTTGAGAAAATAAGTTATATTAACTACCAAAATTAATATATCTAAAAAAGAAAAAAATACCATTAAAAACAAAACTAGAACCAACAACAACACTCAATCCACAAATTCTTTTACCCTATAGGACAAAAAAGAAAAATAAAACTCAATATATTTGAACATTAACCGGCATGTTATCTTTATCACTTTAACATCGTAATGGATTAAACTTTTCATCAGACTAACCACCGACTTCGTACACCACCATGAAACTCGCTGCCAATATTTTCTTCGCCGGGCTTGCCTTTACTTTGCCGCTGCCATACACCACCCCTTAACCACCGACGTCGTACAACACCACCCGTAAACATCGTTGTCGTACACCACCACCTCCTACCTGTACCGATCTTCCAGAAACCAAGAATACAACCCACGTCAATAGAGATGAAGGTTTGTATATGTATACGGTAACATACAGTGACTGGAAGTATGGATGGCTTGAGCTACAACCGTTTACCACCACACACCGCCTTTCAATACCACACACAACCCTCTGTTACAGTAGCCAGCCACCACCACCATGCTTCGGTGGTGGCGGCACAGATCTGTTGCCCTAGTGACCAAGTCTCTCTCTTTATTTTGCCCAGTCACCTAAATCATGGTTTTTGTAGTGGTTACCCAGACCTGGAAGTATAACCCATGTCATACCAAACCTATTCCGACGATGGTCGAACTCACCACTATTGTACACTCTAACCGTAATTACCATTGTACACTCCTACGCCGTGTGATAAAGGCATTTGATTTTGTAGGTTTTTTGTTTTGTGTATTTTGCAAGGAAAAGAAATCAGATCTACAAACTTTCATTCCTTATAACAATAATTAGAGGGATCTTCTCTAATGATAAAATAGATGATTAAGGTGGATGGGTAAAAAAAAGGGGGAGAGGAACAATGGATCTGGTGGTGAGAGATGTTGAAATTTCAAAATAAAAAAAATGTGAGAGATATATGAGAGAGATGGAAGAAAGTACATCTAACAGAAGTTGCAGACATGTAGAGAGATGAAATTTATGAACTACCTAAATTACCCCCAAGTACAAATTAAAACATAGTGACGTGGAAGCATTAGAGCCATGGAATGAGTTTTTAGAGTTTCTTTAACTCAAGTGGGTTTTCTGTTTATAATTTCCCTATATATATATATATATATATATATATATATATATATATATATATATGGTAGAGATTCTAAGAGAATCAACCCCTGTTTGAGAACAAAGATAACCATTCTGCACCACACATTTCTTATAAAGGCAAAAAAAATCGTACATTTTTATAAAAGAAAAAAAATTATTTTTTTCAGTTATAAATATGTGCATAATTCAGTTATACATGTGTGTATATTGCATTATACATATGTGTACATTGCAATTATACACATGTGTATATTGAAAAAAAATAAATAAATAAAATTTTTCTACAAAAAAAGTAGCGATTAAGGCAAAAAAAATTATTTTTGTCTTAGAGAAATGTGTGGTACAGAATGGTTATCTTTGGCCAAAAGTTATCATTTGAACCAATTCCTATATATTATACACACATACACCCCCACCATTCACCCTGCAACAAAGAACCAACCACCACATCCACCTTCACAAATCACCTCTACCCACCAGCTTCAGCTGTCGCCACCACCAACATCATCCACCACCCTTCACAAGACCAAAAAAACAAACTTTAGGGCCATCAATCAAAGTTTGGGGTGCAAACTCGAACTTATACCGACATTTAATAAAAAGTGTAGGGGTTAATGAGGGTCAATGAGACGTATAAAAGTGAGAACTTTGAAACTTGACGGACGGGAAAACCCATTTCACTAAAGGAGACCCCTTTGAACTTCCTCTCGGATCCCGCAGAAGGGAGATCCACCATGCGTCCAGCAGATCTCCTTATCTTTGGATGGGCCGTGGGGAAGCATGCTTGTGTTGATCTGACAGGTGTATCTCATCTAGTTGGGTTGAGGGATAATGGGTTTGTAGCATTGCAAGCAGTGCGGAAAGCAGAGACGAAGAAGGTAGAAAAGCATGCTAAAGCCTGGGAGGAGAACCAGCATGTTTTCGTACCCCTAGCTTTTGATACATTTGGCTCATTGGCACAGGAGGCTACTCGTTTCCTAACCAGGGTCCAGCGAGTTATTCATAGTAGTGTCTCGGCTCCGGGTGGGCAAGGTTACGTTTTTAGTCGGTTAGGGTTTGCCATTCAGAAAGGGGTGACGGTGCACCTTGTTGCCCGCCTTCCTGCTATCTTGATGTAATTTGTAATGTTTTTTATTTGAAAAACTAAAGGAAAAAAGAGGAAAAACTTAAGAGGTTTAACCTTCAAACAAAGTTTGGCCAAATGGCGACCAAAGTCAACATCCAAACAAAAACATTGGTGTTAACACCTTATCTTTTATAGTTCTGTATATATAATAATCTTCATGGAACACTTGCGATACATGAAGACACTTGTGACGCATAGAGGAAAGGATTTCATACGAAAGAATGTGAAGAGATACATGAAGACACTTGTGAAGCATAGAGGAAAGGATTTCGTGTATAATAAAATATAAAAATATACTAAACTTTATGGTATCAAAGTAATAAAGTAGGATTTGTTAATGATACATGTTTCATAATATTTTGGCAATTGAGGGGCTTAAAATGTGTCATTATGTTGTCAAATAAACTGTTTTTACCGGACTGGGGCTAGACACTAATGCTACAAGACTTTTAATTTTACGTTTACGTGCATACATTAAGGTGGTGTTTGTTTTTCTCCTAGAAGCACTTCTGACTTCTTTTGTCTGCGTCGCGCAGACGCGGGCAAACATTTGGGGCGGGCAGACTGTTTGTTTTTTGGAAGACATTTCACTCCAAAAGCTCTTCCTGACCTCTTCTTGGTGCAAACTTGGACCAAAGTCTTCTAAGGTCTTCAAAGGTTTTCTCCTCTTCTCTTCTCCTTACCCACCACCACCACCACCCACTACCACCACCACCACCACCGTCACCCACCCACCACCACCACCTAGCATCGTCCACCACCACCGTTCACCACCACCACCGTCCATCACCACCACGGTCCACCACCACGGTCCACCACCACCACCCACCACCGTCCACCACCACCACCCACCACCACCACCACGGTCCAACACCACCACCGCCTACCACCTACCACCGTCCACCCACCACCACCACCACCACCCACCACCACCAATACCACCACCCACCACCACCATCACCCACCACCACCACGGTCCACCACCACCACGGTCCACCACCACCACCCACCACGGTCCATCATCACCACCACCGTCCACCCACCACTGTCCACCACCACCCACCACCACCACCCACCATGGTCCACACCACCACGGTCCACCCACCACCACCACCATCTACCACCAGACTGCTGTAAAAACTCAGTTTATTTAAATTTAAGTTTATTTCAGCAGCCTGCAAACGTTTACAAACAAACAGTCTTCTTCTTGCAGACTGCAGACCTTTGGTCCATCTCTTCTTCTGCATATGTCTGCAGATGTGGTCCGCAGACTGCAGACCTTTTCCTACAGAAAAAACAAACAACACCTAAAAAAGCGGCTTTGTCTATGTCGACAGCCTTAGAATCTATTTCGACTCCAATACGCCTTGTATTGGTCAATACGAAGCGTATTTAAACCTAAAAGTTGCAGCTGACATTCTCTGAAGTGTCAGGCTGCACTAACCTCGTACCAATACGACTTGCCAGTATAGATCTTGAATCGTATCATACCATGTAGTATCGTATAGTATAGTATAGGCTTATTGCATGGCATAGTATAGTATAGAAGGTAATGTTTTAGAAAATAATAAAATATTTATAAAATTTTGTTAAAACAAATAAATGTTGTATTAAGGTTAATTTATTCCCCATGTCACCTTATCTGATACGTATTACTCTAATACGTGGCTCTTGATACACCCCATATTGACCAATACTAGGTGTATCAGATGCCACGTATCAGGGTGATACATAGCAAGCAAGGTAATATGGGGAACATTTTAACCCTAATATGCCGCATATAGAGCTATACGAGACGTATTAAGGTTTCTTTTATTTTTTTTACTTATTTAATGTTTTTAAATAATTAAATATGATTAAATAACTTAAACATTCAGTGAATTAACAAAAAAAATAGTTTTCTTCATTCCAATATTATTTTATAAAAATTAGAGTTAAATGTTAATTTCGTCTTTGAGGTTTAATCCATATTGTCACTTCAGTATAATTTTTTTTAATGGAACCCATGAGGTTTGGATAAAAGTATGTTGTGGCCTTCTATTGGTGTGTGATGTGAGCGATGACGTATGCTTCCTAATTAGATGGTGTATGCTTTCTAAATACCTTATATTATTAGAATAATCATATCGGTGAGAAGAATAATGTTTTATATGTAGCATATCGTACGGACTGGTGATCGGTGATAATGCATTTAGTAAAGTACTTTTATTTTAAAAAATTAGAAAGATGGTAATTGGTAAGCAGAGTAATATTATTCCATTTGTTTGGTGCATTTAATATAAATAAATAAAAATCAGAAAAAAACATAAAAATTGATAGGCGAGAGGAAAACAGAATGAAAATGACAGGAATTTTCATGAGTTTATTTTAATATTATTTATTTGTTTATCATATATATAGTCAATTTAAAAAAAAGAAAAAAAAAAGAAAAATGAATGCCCCCAAATACGCGTTTCCTCTCTATACTGTTCAGCCCTCAAATGGCATCTATTCACCAAGTTGCCACTCTCAGTTATGATCGTCACCGCCTTTGTTTTTTGTGGAGACGTGACCTTCAAGTCTTTAACATATCATTATTGATAATTGATAAAAAAAAAAAGTATTAAGACATCAAATCGAGCTTTCTTTCGGTTCTCTAGTTTACCTGTTTAGAACATTTTAAGGATAGACGGAGTGGGGGCGGGAAGAGCTTGCAAGGGCGGGAACACCGCCGCCGGTCCTGGCGTGGGGCTTGGGGCGGGGGAAGGGGGCAACTCACCGGCGTGGGGCTTGGGGTGGGGGTGAGGTGTCATCTCTTGATTGGCCAGCTTTTTTTTTTTTTTTTTTTTTTAACTTTAACACAATATAATATTATTTCCTTCCCCCCCCCCTCTCTTCCCCCCTTCCACTCCCCACAATTCCCCCCCCCCCCCCCCCCCCACATGGGTCCCACAAATGCCACATGGCGCTTCATCCCCCTCTTTCCCCCCCTCCCACTCCGGATAGTCTAAAAAGGGAAAATCATTTTTTTATCCTGTTGATCAACCTTTTTACGAAATTAGTCCCCTCCTGTTTTTTTGGAGAGACGGGTCACGGTTTTCAATACATCTGAGGTGTCTCCCGAAAGGCTTCCCATATGAACCAATGCAAAACCGACACCTCATTACTCTCTCCCTTTCTCCTTCTCTCCTCATTAATTATTTTCTGCCCACACTCTCTCCTCCTCTCTCTTCCCACGTCTCGAGACGTCACCAGAAAACTTTCGTCGGAAATCCAAACTTGCATTCTTTCACTAATGACATTTATGATGGCCAGTTGTTGATTACCCTCACCAAAGGTTTTGATTTTCTGGCCATGGATCCTTGGGTAACACAACATTAACTAATTCATTTTCCATTCTATACTTTCCGGTTCCCGTTTTCTTATTTCTTAATTTCTTCAGGGGACAAGTGATCCTTACGTCGTCTTGCAACCGGACACTCAGATTGTTAAAAGCCAGGTTAAATGGGCGTATGTATGTATGTATGTATCTATCTATCTCACTTCCATTTCTCATTTCTTACGTAACTAAAAAAAAAAAAAAATTTCGCTCAGCACTAAGGAACCAACTTGGAATGAAGAGTCACACTGGAGACGGGAGAGAGAGTGAGGAGAGGGGAGAGAGAAAGTGAGGAGACGTTTCAGATAAAGAGAGAGGAAAGAGAAAGATGTTTTAGATAGAGAGAGGATAGAGAAAAGGAGAAAGTGATGAGGTGTCGGTTTTGTATTGGTTCATATGGGAAGCCTCTCGGGAGACGCCTCAGGCGTGTTGGGAACCGTGACCCGTCTCTCCAAAGAAACGGGAGGGGACTATTTTCGTAAAAGGGTTGGTCAACGGACCATTTTGGTGATTTTCCCTTTTAAAAACCCTCATTGATTTTTAGGATCGTGTTGTGCTAAACGTTAAAGAGGGTGTTTGTGATTGCTTATTTAACTCCAAAAGTGTCACTTAGGTTATAGCTTAGTGGTAGAGAGGAAATCCCTTTTTGGGTGAGCTTGGGAGTTTAGCTCTAATGGTATGCAAAAAACGTGTAAAGAAATGGGTGTAAGAAATTAGCCGTTAAAAAAATAATAATAATAACTCCAAAAGTGTTTTTTACTAAAAGTGGGGTGTTTAGGCCTGTAAATGAACCGAACGTTCGTGAACTGTTCGGCAGAAAGTTTGTTTATGTTCGTTTATTTAAATAAAAGAACGAACACAAACAAAAAAAATTGTCGTTTAATTAAACGAACGAACATGAACACACGTTTTGTTCGTTTATTTATGTTCATGAACGTTCGTTTATGTTCGTTCGTTTATTTTTGTCCGTTTATGTTCATTTAATTAAACTTAACTTTATTTTTATTATTTATTTCCTTTTGTTAAGTATCTTAATTCATATGTTCTAAAAACTTAACCTTAACTCTAACATTCGAACCATATCACTTATCAGCCACGCTCCACACTTCACAGCCCCACCTCCCTTCTTCTCCACACTCCACAGCCCTACTTTCTTCTTCTTCCGTCTGACCACCTCCACATCCCCATCTCCAGCCGTCCACAGCCCTGTCTCCAGTCTCCACAGCCCCGTCTCCACTCTCCGGCCTCCAGCCTCCACAGCGCCGCTGTATCCCTTATCCCCGTCTCCACAGACCACATCGCTGTTGTATTTCTTATCCCCGTCTCCACTTTGTAAGTTTTTTTTCGTTATTTCTTAGTATGTTTCTTATTGTTATAACTTTAATTGATCATTTGTGTTCGTTTATGTTCATGAACTGTTTGTTTATGTTCATCTGTGTTCATTTATATTGATCATTTGTGTTCGTTTATGTTCATGAACTGTTCGTTTTGGTTTTAAATGAACGAACATAAATGAACACGAACACGACAAATTTCTTAATGAACAAACACAAACACAAAAATATGTTCGATTATGTGTTCGTGTTCGGTTAAAGTTAAATGAACAAATACGAACACGCCTACGTTCATGTTCATTCGGTTCGTTTATGTTTGGATGATATTTAGACTGCTTTCATCAATACTCCAAAGATAAAATACAATAACTATTTCCAGAAGTACACAAACTACCATCACGTATGTTACCATAACTTGGTTAAACACTTCATTATTTAACTACATGTTTGGATGATATTTAAACTACTTTCATCACTACAAAGGGAGGGGGCTCTTTCTTCATGATCACGTCAAACTTGCCCATCTTCTCGGTTCATATCCACATATATCTTCCACCTCACAACGAGTTGATCTTTAGTGGCAAGAGAGCAAACGTTTCAGGTATTTTCGGAGAAATACAGGCTACCTCCTTTATGTGGGTGAAGCACAAGGCGAAACAAACAAACTGGACGTGGGAAAATTGGGTTGCGTTTAGTCTTCCTATAACTTGAGTTGGCGTTTTATTTGTATTGGTTTTGTTTGGTGATTGTAGGTTGATAATAGCACCTTGCTTGTTTCAACCATGTATATATCGTTTGGTGATGAATGAATTGAAATTTGCCAATAAAAAAAAGTTATTCTTTATTGGATATATTTGTTTAAGACAACATGTAAACATTATTGATGATGTAGGGCACTCAATTGGGCCAAGCCCAACAGCTCAAGAAGCCAAAATCATTAGATATAATATTGGGTCAAGCCCAAGCCCAACAAGGAAGCCCATTAGGGTTTAACCCATCCCCCCTCTATAAATAGAGGGGCAAACCACACAAACAACTCAGATTGGTCTGAGCACAAGACCTCTCTCACACTCTCTATCTCTCTCTCTCTCTCTAAAACTCTCTCTAGAGTTATTCTCTCTAATAAGACTTTTAGCAGCAGCAGGCTGAAGCCTTGAAGCCTTCGAGCTGCTGCTATGCATTCTTAACAATCTACAACCATGCTGATTCCACAACCATACTGGCTCCAACAGCCACCCCATGTGGAATCACGCTCTGTTACTCGCATGTCTCAGCCTTCATCAGGCTTACGTGGATGGTCCTTAGTTGTAACTTGGGATCAAGAGTTCCTCTCTTCAAGATCATACTCTTATGTTTTATCTTTTCTTAAGTTAACTAATAATAATAACATTCTAACTTTGGGTTGATCCCAAATCAGAATCATAACAACTAAAATATCAAAACTCTTGAACCTCCCATCTACGTTTACAACGTAGAGGGACACCACGACCTGCGTTTGGTGAACCGAAACCCTTTAACCCTTTTACCCCTTCTGACGAGTTCTTCCATGCTGCTGGTCCAACCCTTTAAGCAACAGACGAGGTCAGAGGCTTGACGACCTTGGAACGTTCAGACCCTCTCCGGACACATATTTGTTGTAGCAACAAGTTGGCGCCCACCGTGGGGCCGTGCTACTTAGAACATAAATTCTTTGTAGTTCGGCTCCGTCAATCTATTTTCTATGTTCTTTCTATGTTTGGAGAAAACGTTTCTAGTGAAGTCACTTTTAAACCTCTTACACACGTGATGGCAAGATCTGCAATAATCAGATTAGTTTATACATCCTTTCCACCATGTAATGTATAAAGTTTCTTTGCTTTAAAGAAGTTTATGCACAAAATGCCAAAACATTTTTGTGGTCTTAAATAATTCTTTTCATTTTCACAAAATGAGAAATAATAATATAATACTCATTGTCATCATATATTTATTTAAAAGATGTCTCCGTGCATTCTAATCGTCCTACTATGCGGCTTTTGACTTGCTTTTACCCAGCGGATAAACGTCTGAACCCTTTAACCTTACTGTGCACAGAGCATCTTGTTTTTACCCAACGGATAAACGTTTGAACCATTTTACCTTACTGTGCACAGAGCATCTTGCTTTTACCCAGCGGATAAACGTCTGAACCCTTTAACCTTACTGTGCACAGATCATCTTGCTTTTACCCAACGGATAAACGTTTGAACCATTTTACCTTACTGTGCACAGAGCATCTTGCTTTTACCCAGCGGATAAACGTCTGAACCCTTTAACCTTACTGTGCACAGAGCATCTTGCTTTTACCCAATGGATAAACGTCTGAACCCTTTAACCTTACTGTGCACAGAGCATCTTGCTTTTACCCAATGGATAAACGTCTGAACCCTTTAACCTTACTGTGCACAAAGCATCTTTCAGCTTTTCAGAGTAGGTTTATAGGTCTACTGTACACGGAAGCTTTTCAGCTTTTAAGCTTTTATTCACTGCAACTCTATAGATTACTGTTCACAACAGCTTCATAGCTTATTGTACCTACTGCAACCTTTTAAGCTTTCAAGCTACTGTTCAGCTTTGCGGGTACATATATCTACTATACATCAAAACTTTTTAACGTTTTCAGATTATGCATACCAATACATTGCTCCTTGAAGCTTTATAGACGTTTAACACAATGTCCAACGAAGTTTTCTAACCTTCAAGGTTACTGGTCACAAAATCTCCACAACCTTATAAGCTACTGTTCTACGAAGCTTTAAAGCCTTTTGGGCTATTATTCGTCAAAATTTTACAGAACTTTTAGGCTACTGATCATCAAAGCCTTTAAGCCTTTTAGGCTACTGACCATCAAAGCCTATAAGCCTTGTAGGTTACTACTCATCAAAGCCTTCAAGCCTTGTAGGTTACTACTCATCAAAGCCTTCAAGCCTTTTAGATTACTACTCATCGAAGCCTTAAATCCTTTCAGGCTAGTGACCATCGAAGCCTTAAATCCTTTCAGGTTATTGCCCATCGAAGCCTTCAAGCCTTTCAGGCTACTGTTCTCTAAAGCCTTCCAGGCTATTGCTCACTCAAGCTTTAAAGTCATTTCGGCTACTAACCATGGAAGCTTTAAAGCCTTCCAAACTACTATTCCCCAAAGCCTTATAACCTTTTAGGCTATTCAAGTTTTAAAGCCATTTAAACCATTGTCTATTAAAGGTTTCTAATACCTTACAGCCTTTAAGGCTACTCCGGCGGAAGCTCCAAAGACGTTAAGCTATCATTCATCAAAGCTTCACAGCCTTTTGGCCAAGTATCCAATGAAGTGTTTAACCTTTTTAGGCTATTTTCATGGAAGTTTTATATCAGTTCTGACCACTAACTCTTGAAACTTTACAGCCTTAAAAAGTCGCTACTCATAAAAGGTTTACAACCTTTTAGGCTACGGGATTCATTAAAGCCTTATAGCTTTTTAGACCACCGTACGTTGAAGCTTCACAACAATTTAGCTTCACAACGTTCAAATCAATCATTCGAGAAGCTTTGCTATTACCAGCTTCAACTTCTAAACAGCTTCAAAAGCTACAAAGCAAACACATTTCCTAACCAATAGCCACAAATACATTTATGATGCAAACATTGCAACATTATTTTAAGACTAACATAAGGAAATGTCAAAATAAACATATATGGTTCAACACATCAACTTATGAATATTTAAATCGCTAACGTCGCAAGCTTTCAAACAAGCTTCTATAGATCCGAAATGACAACAACTTCAATCAAGAAGTTATACCTCGCAAGCAAAAGAATCAAATAAACCAATAAAACGCGCCTCTAGTCACAAACACCTTTTACCAAGGGCTGATACGAGTAAGCTGACATGCTTAAATAAAGCAACCCCCGAAGCAAATAAGCATATCAGCTCATAGGGTTAAAGGATAAAAGGGCACAACGTATCTGGGTAAAAAACCCAAATGGTCGAAAAACAACATAACCAAAGTCATCTCTTAATGACTCCAGTGGTTAAATGGTAACAAGGCAAAAGGCTTCCTCTAACAGCGACCTATATAGCAACATATCTTCGAAAAAGGAATAAAGAAGTAAGATGTATAACAACACTTTGATATCAGTCAGAATCACTCGTGTGGACAAACCCACATTTAAAAGAAGTCAAGAATCAAAGAAGCAAAACAGTTACACATGTCAACTTATTTACTCAAACGCTGAGATGCCTTCAAGCATCTTACCATAGCAAAGAAACACGATAACTCAAAACAACAGCCTAGCTACTTTCTTTCGCAGAAGTTAAGAAGGCTTACTATATTGGGTCAACATTATTCAAGGAAAGGCGAACCTCTTATCAAGACTAACCTTGTGTCCAAACAACCTAACGTCTCAATGGGACACGCATGCCACCTAAAGCATATGCTTTTCTTCCCTTGAAAAGATAAACAACTCAAGGAAGAAAAAGCCTCCCCATGCCAAAAAGGCCACTTCAAAGGAATGAAAGAAGAGATCATTGAATACACAAATCAATACCTCCCATACATCCTCCTTTAACACCACGTTAGCTACAATGAGTCAACAAAGGTAACCATTTTCTTCAATTAGTGAACAAAGTTAGAATTGTTCATCCAAGAGGCCATAAACCGCAAAGGTCATTACAAACTCTAACAAACACAAGAGGTTTTAAGCTTTACAAGTCCTCACAAACTGTAACCTCAAAAGCTTAGAAGGTTTAAACCTCACTGGTCTCCATAAGCCATGACCTCAGAAGCTTAGAAGGTTTAAACGTTACTCGTCTCCATAAGCGATGACCTCCAATGCTTAGAAGGTTTAAGCCTCACAGGTCTTCATAAGCCATAACCTCCAATACTTAGAAGGTTATGGACTTCAAAGGTTATCACCCCGGAAGCCAGGAAGATCATAAGCTTCACAACGTATCACCTCTTTTGACTACAAAAGCTCGACAACAACAAACTCGTTACCAACACAAGTTTTATACCTCAAGGATGACAAAAGTCAAAATACATCACATGTTCATGATAATATTGGTAAACTTGGCATGATTCTTACATAAGCTCCTTCGAACATGTCATTAAAAGCTTCAAATACAACAACTGAAGCTTCGAAATTTAGAAGTTTCAGATACAAAAATTGAAGCTTACAAGCTTGAAGGGTATACAATAAGCATAGGAGGATAAAAAGCTATACATGTCATGATTTCTGCCCTAAAGCTGAAACGAATACAAGCATCTAGCCAATATGCAACAACTTATCAGTCCTTGGACAAAAACCATGATTAGAACAAGGCATACGTTCGCCTCCAGTACGAACACTACTTCTCGCAATTTAAAAAGCAAAAGAATGACTTAACTAAAGGAAGAAGCTATCAAACTAGCTATAAGTGAAAGTGTCCTTGTAACAAACAAGTCCTATTCTAAGAGCTCCCAACTAGGTGAACCACCTATGATAACGCTTGTCTTCTACTAAGGCTCTAGCATGAACAAAAAATATACCAAAAAAGATTATCCAAAGCAACTTGCTCAATCGTCGAAGCTCTTGCTAAAACATCAATGCTTCTCACTCACACTAAGCGCAAACGCTTGCCCAAAAAATCTCCATCAAAAGAATGTTACCTAAGCTAAACATGAACACAAATTTTGAAGCTTCTAAGCCTTCAACCATCTCTGGAGATTTAGCAACTACAAAGACTACAAAGTCAAGACAAGCTAACCCAAACCAACCTGAGAAGCAAGGCTACAAAATAGCCGTAGTAAAAAGGATCAAACCCCATAGAAGCATAAAACTAGAAACGTAGAAGCATTGAAGCATCCTGCTATACATAAAAGAAGATTAAGGACAAATCAAACCGCAATGCTAAGGCGTTGAAGCTGTTGGAAAAATAACAAAGCAAGCTACTTAGCAACCAAAGTAGATTTGTTAAAACACCAACACCTTGCCAAAGCACTTTACTACAACACATGAGTGTCTTCCTAAAAGACAGCTTACATGTTACAAAAACAAAACCTTGGAAAGCTTGGTCCAAAATAGGAAGGACGACACATTGTGCTCGAAACTCACAACGGTGATTCCTACAAGATCAATCAACCAAGAAGGAAAGAAAGTCCCAAGACATTGGGATGACAATCACCTTAAAAGGTTCAACGTAACCACAAACGGCCAAGAGATTTCTACCACTTCTTTGTGTAAACATTTAGTTATCATAAAATGAATGAATCATAGCATTTTCCATCAAGATTTGTCTTTCTATCCTATAATCAGGTTGAGAACTTAGCAAGAAACTCCATGGCAAGGGCCATGTAAGGGGATGAGCTCCCAGGCCATTTCGCTCAATAGGTTCGAGGGATAAACGGACCTATATAAGGGGTGAGTTCCTAAATCAATCCAACTCCATGAGATAAACAAAAAACACTTTTATAAATCTCATTGACAGGCTTGAACAACCTACACCAAACGTTCCTTAAGTTTAGAAAACAAACTTACGAAAACATATTAAAACACTATGTAAGTGTATATAGGATAGATGGTGACATGTTTGCCTAGACTACCTTAAGGATGAATGACTGCAGCATTCAACCTTTGAAGGTGCTACCGGTAAAACATTTCCCAACAAATACAAAGACAAAACATCCAAACAGGCAAACATGCAAGCATCCAAACACGATCACAAAAATACACCAAGGTACAATTCAAAAGTGAAACAATCTCATAAGGCCATACATACAACAAAATATATGAAAGCTAACATAAAAGGCCATGATCGACAATCATAACATGTCAAGCCCAACGGCTTGAAAGGTTCATAATAGCACAACCACATGTTAATATTCTAGCCATACAAGGTTTCCCAAACAACACAACGATTGATACTTTACCAAAATGGTGCTAAACGTTCTCGTGTCGAACATCGTCCATTATCACAAAGAAATATTGTTGCAACTAATGCAAAAAGAAACAAATCAATAGATTTGGACACTTAGTCATGTCAACAAAAGAAGCTCAACTTCATACGAACGAAGCTTATAGACATGCTCTATATATCAAGCTTTGAGCGAAGGAAGCTCATATCAATCTCCGAACAAAAGAAGTTTACAAGCATAAGTCATACGTCAAGTTTCGCATCAAAGAAGCTCGCTAGCAAGGTCACACACTCAACGTCTTATGAACAAGGCTCCTGAATGAGAATAAAAAGCGAACGTTCGTAAACAAAGAAATTCGCTATTTAACCTTGTTTGCTTCTTGATTCCATCACTTGTATCATAAGAAAGAATTTATCACAAAACCTTGATAGCACAAAAATTTAGGCTAGTGATGGATTTCATCCATAAGATTAAAGGAGGAAGTCCATGAGCTTTTCAGCTGTCAAGCCAAGCCACTTTGCTTAAAGAATGAAATCTATATGCTTTAGTCAACAAAAACAATAACTTTGCTTAAAGTCTTCAAAGCTTAGAACGCGTACAAGCTTTTTATCAAGTCAGATCATATCAAGTCAACCTTCAAGGCAATGTGCTTCACCTTCATGTGCAAAAAGCCTTCCTTCGTACACATGCAACTTTCCTTCTGTCATATGAAGCTCATTTGCTATCTTGCTTAGAAATCGACCATTCGGTCAATATAATAATCCACTATACATCGGATTAACTTCCCGACATTTGTTCAAAAACGTGACTTACTAAAAACCTCTGTAAGTGCACCTAGCTACAATCATTTAGTGATACTTAGCTACTTTGTTGATGCTTACAAGCATTTAAACTGCCATAGTCATTTGATAAATGAACCATCTTCTAAAGGCTTGTGCCCAAAATAAAGATATTCCCAAAAAAATATTTTACAAAATTATGGGAATATCGTCCAAAGGAGCATACATGTGGGATATAGATGGTTTTAATCACACAACTCAAGATAACTTCGCCAATACAACAAAGAAGCTTAGAAAATTAAGCTCAAAAGGCGAAAACTTAAAAGGTCAATAGCCGATATGCTGAAGCTAATACAAGCTAACAAGGAAAGAAGCAAGTAATGGAGAAATATCCAGCTCCATAGCTTCCATCCAAATAAGGGCTTAGCAAGCTGCAAAGCTTACCAGCTTAAACCCCCTAATAAGCTTTCAAGATCATCAACTTAAACAAGTTTCAAGTTTTATCGGTTTAAACCCTAACACATTCCAAAACTCATTATGCTAAGGTTTGTTTGTTGATATTTATCCTACTTACAGGAAGGTATCTACAAATGAACACTCACTAAAACAACAAAGGTTGGAAGAAAGCGCAAAGATAATGAATAGTTTGAGTCTAGTATAATGTACATGCATATATACATTAAACTAGACTGGGGGGTGATGATGTAGGGCACTCAATTGGACCAAGCCCAACAGCCCAAGAAGCCAAAATCATTAGATATAATATTGGGTCAAGCCCAAGCCCAACAAGGAAGCCCATTAGGGTTTAACCCATCCCCCTCTATAAATAGAGGGGCAAACCACACAAACAACTTAGATTGGTCTGAGCACAAGACCTCTCTCACTCTCTCTCTCTCTCTCTCTCTCTCTCTCTAAAACTCTATCTAGAGTTGTTCTCTCTAATAAGACTTTCAGCAGCAGCAGGCTAAAGCCTTGAAGCCTTCGAGCTGCTGCTATGCATTCTTAACAATCTACAACCATGCTGATTCCACAACCATACTGGCTCCAACAGCCACCCCATGTGGAATCACGCTCTGTTACTCGCAGGTCTCAGCCTTCATCAGGCTTACGTGGATGGTCCTTAGTTGTAACTTGGGATCAAGAGTTCCTCTCTTCAAGATCATACTCTTATGTTTTATCTTTTCTTAAGTTAACTAATAATAATAACATTCTGACTTTGGGTTGATCCCAAATCAGAATCATAACAACTAAAATATCAAAACTCTTGAACCTCCCATCTACGTTTACAACGTAGAGGGACACCACGACCTGCGTTTGGTGAACCGAAACCCTTTAACCCTTTTACCCCTTCTGACGAGTTCTTCCATGCTGCTGGTCCAACCCTTTAAGCAGCAGACGAGGTCAGAGGCTTGACGACCTTAGAACGTTCAGACCCTCTCCAAACACATATTTGTTGTAGCAAGAATTATACTAACAGAAATGTGTGCCAATGAAATGAAAGTGACTTTGAAAATTATGCATTTGCTTGGATTTTAAAAATAAGAAGGCCGAAATTTCCACACACATGCATCTACCTATATATTATATACTGTGTGCGCACTCTTTTAGATACCATCAAAATAATTAGACAACTAAGGAAGACCGACCGACCGACCACTGTTTTAGACTTTTAAATCATAAGTTTCAAATCTATAAAAAAAAGACTTTGTTTGTATTTTCATAATGTGTCTCTTAATCAGTGGCGAAGCTTGACCCGAATGTCTGAGGGGTCGGAAGTCACTAGTTTCGGGGGGTCGAAACCCTATATTTACAAAATTTTCTATACGAATACTATATAATCGAAACTTTTGCACGAAAATTCGGGGGGTCGGCCGCCCCCTCCGGCCCCAACTAAGCCTCGCCATTGCTCTTAATTCTCATCGATTTTGGGTATGTTTGGCAAAACTAGCTAGTAACTGAAAGCTGTAGCTGGAAGCTGCTATCTGTAGCTTTTTAAATATATTTTAGTGTTTGACAGAGTAGTTGGAGCTCTTAAAAAAATGTATAAAATGACCAAAATATGCATTAACTAAAAACTTGTATGCATGTTTTTTTTTTGTTTTTTTTTACTATAGAATATGTATTTGTGTCATTTACTCATTAAGGGTATGTTTGGCAAGGAGTTTTGAGAAACTTTTATGAGCTTCAAGCCTTTAAGAAAAAAACTCATAATCAATAAAAAGCTTTGTTTGGTTGAAGGAGTTTTAAGCTTTTAGTTTATGAGGGAAAAAAAACTCTATATTAAAAAGCTACTAGTACTAGCGTTTAAGAAAAAACTCCTACTACCTACATGCTTTTAATGAATAAATGACACAAATACCTATTCTATCATAAAAAAAAATAAAAGAACATGCATACAAGCTTTTAGTTAATGTCTATTTTGGTCATTTTATACATTTTATTAAAAGCTCCAACCACTTTGCCAAACACCAAAATATATTTAAAAAGCTACAACTACCAGCTTCCAGCCACCAGCTAGTTTTGCCAAACATACCTTAAAACTTGTAGCTAGTAGAAGTTTTTTCTTAAACGTTGGTACTAGTAGCTTTTCAATATAAAGCTTTTTCTTCTAACCTAAAAACTTCAAGCTCATTCAACTAAACAAAGCTTTTTATTGAGTATGAGTTTTTTTTTTTTTAAAGCGTCAAGCTTAAACCTCCTAAAAGCTCCTTACCAAACATACCATTTGAATATTCTCTGTTTTGTTAGGACATCGATCAACTCTACTTTTGGATCTTTACGAATGTTTTTTAATCAAATCGACCCTTTAGGGCAGGTGTGGTGGTTATCACATCATCACTAAATATCCAACGAATCCTCATATGCCACCTCATTTGATCATATCCATCACATTTTACATGGGACGGTCATCAAACTCATCACTAACTTTATTTTTTAATAACTAAAAAATAACATTACATTAAATAAAATAAAATAACATTACCTTAAATAAAATAAAAACATTACATAAACTAAAATTAAAATAACATTACGTAAAATGAAGACATAAAATAATGACTAGAAAATATAATTAACCTAACAGGAGGTCTTAATGTCTCTCATGCCGAAACATTTCAAAATCTTGGCCGACCTCGAAAACATTTGTATTCTCTGGTAATCAAACACAATAAATCGTTTGAATGAGTTGGTGTTCAAACAACCCATATGATCTGTGATCATTTTTGTCCTATCATACAACCCGTATAATGTGACACAAAAAAAAATAGTGTTAGAATGAATTACATGAACTGATTATTCATGAAGCACTTCTAGCATTCCAAAAATCAAATCTAAATTTAAAAGTCAAAACCATTAACAATTACTTAATTCTAAGTCTAAGTCTAACAATTAACACTTAGTAAATTTTAAGTCTAACAATCAACAAAACACCTAATTTAAGGCTCAACGTTCAACAAAACATTCAATTTAGGGCTCAACATTCAACAAAATACCCAATTTAGAGCTAAATTTAAAATTATCAAATGGGGCTTAATTGTGTGAATCAAGGAACTGGAACAAGAAGAAAGAAAACATACCTTCAAGTAGGGCTAATGGTGCGTTGACGGCTGGGGTGGTGGCCGGGGGGCATAGGGGTTTGGTTGTGGTTGTTGTAGTTTTGCAGTTGTAACATGTTTCTTTTCCTTTTGTTTTTATTTTATTGTTTTAGTTTTAGTAAGAATAGTAGATGTTTGGTTATGGATCAACTGGACCCAAAATAAGCTATAAGGTTAAAGATGATCATAGATGACTCAATAACTTTTAAAGCTCTAAATTTTTTTAGAAAACCCGCTAAATTTTTTATTTTCATATTTTTAATAATAAAAATAATAATAATTTTTAATACAATTATTCATTCCATTTAAAGTCGCGAAAAATTACATCAAGATAGCAGGCAGGCGGGCAACAAGCTGCACTGCCACCCTTTTCTGGATGGTAAACCCTAGCCTACTAAAAATGAGAATAGGCCTTAGCCAGGGATACGGCTCACCCACCCCTTGGCCCTACCCTGACTAGTGATTATACTCACAAAACTGGTATATACCCTCTTATTTATAACAAGTAATTATAGTCACAAAAGAGTTAATATATGCTTGTACAGTTGTACATCATTTAAAATAAATTATAAAGATATAAAGTTATATATTACAAAACATGTTAAATAAACATTAGATGATTTTACACAAAAGAGTTTACTTGTAACTAATATATTTTGTACATTTATAAATTTATAGATATGATTTATGTAGAGTGTATGAGTATACACAAGAAACTTTAGTTAGAGTGAAAACTCTAGAAACCTAACATGTGGCTAATATTGTATCACATCACCTCAAATAATTTAGATATTTTATTGGATATAAGAGCACCTGTAGTGGCCTCGTTATGAGGCGTTTTGGGCCACCATAGCGCCGGGAACACCGCCCCCCCAGGCGCTATGGTGGCGTTATGGGTGGGAGAGTTTTGAACACAACGAGCGTTTTCATTTGATTTTGATGATTGTGATGATTTGACCGTTGTGTAACGGCCATATTTTAGAATTTAAAAAAAAATCATCCACTCTATATATATATATCCATATATGTAGCACACATACAATATCTAGCACACATACAATATCTAGCACACATACATTTCAGTAACCCTCAAACAAATTCAACACACAAACAAATCATTAAAATGTCGTCCCCTCCTCACTCCGATGACTCGTTTATGGATCTATATAATCGGTTTTTTAAAGAAGACGACGCTGAAGAGGAGGCGGCCGTTACGAGTGCGGTTCAACTAGCGTGTAGCGCGGTTGAAGCTATAGGTACTTCCGTCCCACGGCCGATATTGTCTAGGCAATATATAGAGCGAGACCGTGTAGCCGCCAATGAGCGTTTGATGAATGACTACTTCAATGCCGATCCGGTTTACCCCCCTGATTTGTTTAGACGAAGATTTCGGATGCGTAAAAACTTATTTTTGCGCATCACCGGAGACTTAGAGAACAACTATGACTACTTTAAGCAAAAACCCGACGCTAGAGGGTGTTTAGGATTCACCGCAATTCAAAAGGTGACTTCCGCAATACGTGTGCTCGCCTACGGGAACACGTACGATATCAATGATGAGTATTTGAAGATGGCGGAGAAAACCACACGCGATACTTTGGAGTATTTCTGCTACGGTATTTACAAATATACATTTGATTTTTTTATATATATATATATAGTACGTACATATTTTTTATATATACATTTGATTTTTTTAGGTATATGCCAATTATATGGAAAAAGATACTTGAGAAACCCGACATGGAGCGACCTTCAACAACTATATGAAGCGCATGTTCAAAAACATGGATTACCCGGTATGATTGGTAGTATAGATTGTCGTCAGTGGCGATGGTATGCTTGTCCAACCGCATGGCGAGGTCAACATACACGCGGTGACCAAAAGGGACCAACGTTGGTTTTACAAGCAGTTGCCTCACAAGACATGTGGATTTGGTCAGCCTTCTTTGGTCTAGCCGGGTGTATGAATGACATAAATACTTTCCAGCATTCGCCATTGCTAGAGTCTTACATTGGCGGAACAATACCGAAATGTGGGTTTTATGCAAATAATAATTACTACGAGCATGGATACTACTTGGCGGATGGTATATATCCGGAGTATTCAATGCTTGTCAAAACGTTTAGTCAGACTCAAGATGAAAAAATGCAATATTTTAAAAGAGTTCATGAGTCTGCAAGAAAGGACGTTGAGAGGTGTTTTGCCTGTCTTCAAGCACGATGGCATTTTGTAAGAAATCCTTGTCGTATGTGGGAAAAAGAAAGGATTAGAATGGTGATGTATGCTTGTATCATAATGCATAATATGATACTTGAAGACGAAGGAAAGGCAATATGCCCAAATTATGTAGCAGGAGAAGATGTTCCAGGGACGCAAGCGACACAGCAGGAGAGATTCCAAAACAGTGCCATGTTGCGTTCCAAGGAGTTACATAACGCGTTGAAGGCTGATTTGGTGGAGGAAGCATGGTCGATTCGCCCGATTCATCAGAGCCAGGAAGAAGAAGAAGAAGATGATGATGATGATGATGAATTTTATGAAGAACAAGGAGAAGAAGAAGAAGGAGAAAACCAAGAAGGAGACGACGACGACTAGTTTTTTTAAGTATTTGTAACTTTATTTAAGTATTTGTTGTTTTTTACTATTTTTATCTTTTTATTTATGGTTTGTAATTTTTTTTTAGTATTTGTATTTTTTTTTGTTTTAGTATTTGTATTATTTTTATTTTTAATGAAATATTATTAAGTATTAAATATTCTTATTTAAATAAAAAACAATAATTAACCAATCATTACCAATCATTTATAACCCCAACATAACCTTCCTTCCCACTACACCCTCTTTTTCCATAACCCCAACATAACACCTTTTCTATTACTTTTTAATATTTTAATCCTATAACCCCAACATAACTATCCACCACTACACATACCCTAAGGATAGTAAAGTAATTTGCCACACCCCATGCCCTCACTTTTTCACTTTTTGATTGTGACAACCTCCAACATCACTAACCCTCCCATTCCCCAATAAAAATTCAAACCCACAATAATACTTTATATAGATATATTCTCATTTTCTCTTTCTTCCTCTCAATTCTTACCCCAAACCATAAACATTTCTTTACAGAGAGATACAAATACTCCATGGATCTTATATAGGTAACATTTGCCATTTAAAAAAAAAAAAATAATAATAATAATAATAATAATAATAATAATAATAATAAAAGGGGGTATACAAAATCGGGATCCTGGATTTGGTGGAGATGGTGGGCCTCGTGTTGGGATATATAACTTTATTAAGGGATTTTTGTGTTGGCTATGTTTTTTTGTGTCATTGGTAAAGCTGTACTACAAGCCCAACTTAACTAGCTTCATTATGTGGCTTGCTTGTATTTTGTTTTTCTTCGTTGAAATTTTTAAATGTTGGACTCATATTTGACCAAACATCAACCGGAATAGGAAATTCCGGCAAGAACACCCTTTTGGACACGTGTAATGATATTGTGATCCAAAACAGAGGCATTTATTTCGTCATCTATGGTGATTGTAGTTTTGGTGGTTTTAAAATCGGTGTACTGGCGATATCAAGTAGAGGTGGTGTTCATGGGATTATGGCAGCGAGTTATGGTTCTGGCAATGGCAGGTAAGCTTCAGTTTTTGAGTTGATCGTTGTGTGGGTTTTTTTATCTAGAAATCGGATCTGGTTGTTTTTAGTTTCTCAAAGGGTTTTTGTACTAAAGTTCTTAACGAGGTGGTGTTCTTTTCTCAAAGGGTTTTTATCTAGAAATCAGATCTGTTTGTTTAATATTCTAAGCAAATTTTTTTAGAGTAAAATGGTTTATATATTTGTTTGTTTCATCTTTCAATATAAGTTGAGTTGAGGTTACTTTGCTTAAACACTAAGTCTGATCCAAGTTTTTTTTTCTTATTTAAACACTAAATAGTTGTATAATAAATTAATCATTATTTGTAGTGATCTTTTTGTTGATGTAAACTTTGTAAAGTTTTATCCCTTTTTCATCTTGACTTTGCTTCTAGGCATGTTCACTTAGGCAGACAACACATGTTACCCTCTTATGCAAAGGGTAACAAGTGTTACACATTTATCCCCAGTTAACACATGTTCACATTTGGGTCCCGATTAAAATGTGTTACTCCTGTTAGTATGTTAAATGATGAGTTGGTAACACCGGTTAATATCTCATCTATTGTTTGCAGTTGATAACGAAGACCCCCCACTGGTTAACATATGTTAACATACGAAGTCGAAGGAAGCCGAGAAAAATATGTAGAAAAACTTTTTAATAACGTTTTCTTTTTTGTACTCAATGTATACAGTTACTAGATTTATTTTGTTAAAGTGGTCAATAGTTTGTAATGATAGTTTGTAATAACGTGTATTAATAGTTTGTGTGCTTTATTTCTCAGTAAACTTATGAAGTGAAAACTATAAGGGTAAGCAAGACAAAAAAGGGCTGACAAAATAAACACAAGTTTAACATATGTTACTAAATAACATATGTTAACCTCTTATGCAACATTAACACATGTTAACCTTCCATGCAGTTCATTTGAATGTCCTGGGTAGGTTTTTGTGTGGTTCAATAGTTTGTAATGATACTTTGTAATAACGTGTATTAATAGTTTGTATATTTTATTTCTCAGTAAACTTATGAAGTAAAAACTATAGTGGTAAGCAAGACAAAAAAAGGGCTGACATTAAATACAAGTTTAATAAATGTTACCAAATAACACATGTTAATCTTAGGGGTGTCAATCGTGTCGGGTTGATGGGTTGGCGGGTTTATGGGTTGCGGGTTGGCGGGTTGATGAGTTGAAATGTGCAACCCGAACCCGACCCATATTATTATTCGTGTCAAATATTTCAACCCTAACCCAACCCACATAAAATCCGGGTCAACCCGAAGACGACCCGTTTAACCCATATTTTTAAATGAGTAATACATGTTCATGAGTTATAAGCGGGTTGTTGGGTTATAAGCGGGTTATCAATAAAATGTTTAATGGTAAGTATATAATTGTGAAATAAATAATACAGTGTGCCAAAAATAACTCAATTATAACTAACCATGTACATAGAAACGGAAAAACAAAAACAAAAATATAATATATTTTTTTTCTAAATACTTAAACGGGTTAACGGGTCAACCCATTTTATATATGTGTCAACCCGAACCCGACCCATTTGTTTAAACGGGTCGTGTTAGTTGACCCGAACCCAACCCGTTTTTTAAACGGGTCGTGTTAGTTGACCCAAATCTAATTTTTTTCGTGTCGGGTTCGGGTTAATTTTCGGGTTGTGTCAATAATTGCCGCCCCTAGTTAATCTCTCATGCAACATTAACACATGTTACCCTTACATGCAGTTCATATGAATGTCATGGGTAGGTTTATCTCTTGTTCAATAGTTTGTAATGATACTTTGTAATAACATGTGTTAATAGTTTGTATGCTTTATTTCTCAGTGAACTTATGAAGTAAAAACTATAGTGGTGCAAAAAAGGGCTGACGTTAAATACAAGTTTAATAAATGTTACCAAATAACACATGTTAACCTCTCACGCAACATTAACACATGTTACCCTTCCATGCAGTTCATTTGAATTCCTGGGTAGGTTTATCTCTTTTTTCAATAGTTTGTAATGATAGTTTGTAATAACATGTGTTAATAGTTTGTATGCTTTTTATTTCCTAGTAAACTTATGAAGTGAAAATTATAGTGGTAAGCAAGACAAAAAAAAAGGCTGAAAATAAATACAGGTTATTTTGTTTAAGTGGCTAATAGTTTGTCATGATACTTTGTAATAACGTGTGTTAATAGTTTATATGCTTTATTTCCTAGTAAACTTATGAAGTGAAAACTATAGTGGGAAGCAAGGCAAAAAAAAGGCTAACAATAAATACAAGTTTAACATATGTTACCAAATAACACATGTTAACCCCCCCCCCCCCCCCATGCAACATTAACACATGTTACCCTTCCATGCAGTTCATTTGAATTTCCTAGGTAGGTTTATATCTTGTTCAGTATTTTGTAATTATACTTTGTAATAACGTGTGCTAATAGTTTGTATGCTTTATTTCTTAGTAAACTTATAAAGTGAAAACTATAGTGGTAAGCAAGATGAAAAAGGCTGGCAATAAATACAAGTTATTTTGTTAAAGCGGCTAATAGTTTGTAATGATACTTTTTCATTACGAGTGTTAAGAGTTTGTGTGCTTTATTTCTCAATAAACTTCTGAAGTAAAAACTATAGAAAAACTTTTGAATAACGTTTTCTTTTTGGTTATGTTAACATACTAAGTCCAAGGAAGCCAAGAAAAATATGTAGAAAAACTTTTGAATTGCCACACCCTGAATTCCCCTGTAGGTTGACCTCTTTAATACTACACAGCGGAATATATACTTCTAAGACTCTTTGAACTCCAAACGCCATTTCTAAACTTTTAGGTTTCCAGTTCCAAGATGTTTGCCTATTCCAACCATGCCATTGCCAAAATCTAAACCTGAAAGACATACTTAAAGTTGGTGAGTTCATGGTTTTATATTTGTACTTTGTAAACCCATATTCAATGACGTGATTTCTTCCCATAAATCACCCAACCTGAACCATCCTGTTCAATAATGAGATTTCTTCCCCATGGTATAAAATATACTTAAAAGCAGAAATAGTAAAGCAAAAACGTTCGATGCCAACATGTTTTTATAAAATAAAAAGCGATTGTCGCATTTACAGGTTTAAAGCAATTACTCATATTTCTTAGCTTTTAAAAACAAAAGGCGTATGATTTCCGTATTACTAGAATAGAACCATGTAGACTAGCTAGGTCTCACAAGTATATGATGTATCCTAAGGCTCCTAATCAATCCATAACTTTGTTCCCGTGGTGGCCTCTCCGCGAGAGGTACTTTTTGGAGGTTATGTTCATTTTTCAAGCAGATTTCGACCCAGTCAAATCATGAAAACGGGGGCGTCAACCCAATAGTACTACAACATAAACAACACCTTTTCCGAAGGCTAATGATTAAGATGTGCTGAGAGTGTGTGGCAACCCGTCGGTTGACACTGGTGTCACGAAAGAATCGTAGCCACCGGTGCACAAACCAAAGGGCATCAATTATTCTATATTTCTAGTTTATTCATCATACACGCATATTAATCTCCCCAATTGTTAAGATGTCCGAAAAACATTTAAATAAAAAAGGGCCGAGAAACACATACAATACAATTTATCCATTTAATACCAATTTGTATCTTCCAGTACAAATTATCCATTTAATACTAATTTTGTATCTTCCAGTACAAATTATCCATTTAATACCAATTTGTATAATCCAATCTTTGTTACGTTTTATAGTAAACAGGTTTTCATACCAATTTGTTATGTTTTATAGTAAACACGTTAATACCAATTTAATACCAATTTGTTACGTTTTATAGTAAACAGGTTTTCATAAAACAAGTATTGTTTTCATAAAACAAGTATGTCTTCCCCCCGAAAACGGTTATAAAACAGTAAAAAGTGGGGTCATGAACTCACCTGGATATTCTTGCTTAGTTAGCTGTCAACGCTTGAATCATTATTCACTCCTTTGTGTCCTAATTACCAGCAAAGATACCTTAAAATCTAACACGAAAAGCCTAATATCCAGCTATCTAGATTCGTATGTACGAATCCGAGTCTAGAAAGTGGTGTGACTCAACGAACCAATCACGACTTATTTTAGTTTAGGTGTTAACATACGACATAGTACTCAAGTTGCGCACTTGTTACCACTCGTGTGTAACCTACGTTGGACTAGTGCTTCGAAACGTATAATTCATCTCAAATCATGATTCACCTTGTAAATCGGATAAATATAATTGTTTTGTACATCTATTTCTAGGAAAGTATATTGCACTCGTTGTACTATGGATCTTATAAAATTTTGGCAGAGTTTCCTCTGTTTTTATACAATCCAGACAACACAAGTTGTCTATAGTTTACCCAAAAATCAATTTACAAACGCATGATATTCAATATATTAATCCGTATTTCCAATGAACGAGAATTTATACATTTTGCTATTTTATATAAATTATACTTATACAATTATGTACATCATAATTTATATATAAGTATATATATGTGTATATAATATAGTTCAACAGTCACGTCCAATATACAATATTATCAATTCCATCTTTAATATACAACATTACTTAGTAAATAATCATTGTCGGTTCGTTCCGCGAGTCACAGTGGTTTCGTATCTATAATATATATATATATATATATACACACACTTATATATATAATAATAATAATAACAACAAATCAAGATAATATACCGTATAATATACGCATGCATGTCCGATATTGACCAGATCTGACCGAACTCGATTCGAGCCAGATCTGACCCAAAAACACTTCTAACCGCGCTCCATATCTGATCCATCTTCTAATCCTTTACACTCGGGACCCGAGCACCAAACTAAACCCGAACATCATCATCATCAACATTCAACTACATGCAGCCCCAAAATCCATCTAAAATCAAAACCGATCCAGGCCCGATGTAACACCCCAACCGATGGCGGAAACATCGGGGTGCCACGTATTGATGATTGTTCAGTAGCTCATGGTGAGAAATAAATTCCATTAAATAACTTAAATGAATTATATACAATAGTTCTAGAATTTGTACATCAAATTGAATAAAACTATACACATATCTTCAAGCATCAATTCAAATCTTCAAGCAAATAGAACCTGAAACATGTTAAGTTGAAAATGTTTTGGGTCAACAAAAGTTGGTGAGAATTACATAGGTTTTTGATAACTGAATAAAAATGTTGTGCAATTCATGTGTCATGTCAATCTAGTCCATATGTGAGAACAAACTAGAAATAAATCGAGTGCATAATCAACCCTGATGACTGTTATAATATGATACATACCATGCGCTCATGGTCCACTTGAATATGTTATACGATAACAAACACCCACGCTACCTTTGTAGGAGGCACGTATCCGGGTGGGATTGTCAGTCCAATAGATCTATCAATGTTTACCGCCGGCTTGTACGGAGTTAATGATTATGCTAGAATGGTGCTTACTCTAATCATGCTCAAGACATAATGCAACATAGAAAACACATAGACACATTGATGATTGAATTGCATAAATGATGTTGTAACATGTTTCACCCCAAAAACGGTGATAAATGGAAAAGGGGCTATGTAAAACTCACCTTGGTAAAATGTTATATCTGTTGAGAAATTTGGATAATTGTGTTGACCAAATGTATCAAGTATCACCCTATAATAAAGTAATAAATATGTCTAAGTCTATCAATCCTAAAAATGTATAAGTTTCTAGGGCTTCGAATTTGGGGATAAATGCTTTGTTTGATTAATGTGAAAATTGTTTAATAAATGAGAGAATATTAGTAAATAAATAACCAAAGATCTTTTTATGAAATTTAAATCCAAGATGGTCACAAGAATATGTTTAAAGTATAAAAATAATTTTTATAAAATTATTTTCTTTAAAATAGATTTTTAAATCTATTTATTACAAATTGCCAAAATTTAACTTTAATATTCAAAAATACTAAAATTAAAGAATTATTATCTTAAAAATCATATTTCTGTTCTAAATATTCAGAAATAATTTGTATAAAATTTTGGTGCAAAAATATTAAAAATTGAATTTATTATGATTTAATTATGATTAAAACTAACAAAAATTGATTAAAAATATTAAATAAATGATTTTTCAGAAATAAAAATCATTTCTGAAAAGCTTAATGTTATAAAAACTTAGAATAATTTTTGTGGGAATTTATAAGATCGTTTTGATATTTTTATAGAATTTTATAAATAAAATGGAATAAACTTGATTTATTTATTAAATATATTAAATAAATAAATTTTTGAAAACTAAAAATTGTAAGTTAAACTTTTTCATTGGTTTAACTTGAAATAATTTTTGTAGAATTTTTAAAAGAGTTTTAGTATTTTAAAATGAATTTATAAAATACAAATAATATATATATATATAAAGCTTTATAACAACAAAAAGAAAAGAATGATGTTGCTGAGATTCGAACCCTGTGTCAGCCGGGTCAGAGTCACCAGGCACAACCACTTGGTCCAGACCAGTGGTTGTGTTTGGTTTCAGTTTGTTATAATTGTAACACATGGGCGAGTTCAGTGTTCTTCCCCAAATGAAACATATGAGCCCTAGCTTTTGCAATTGATTAACTCACACAATGTTAACCCAATTAATCATAGGGTAAACATTGTGTGTAGGCCGATTAATGAAACCCACAACAGAAATTAAACTTACAAAGTTGAATTGTTTACGAACGGCTAGTCAACTTGAAAAGTCAAAAACGCGATCGTATAATAAGAACAGAAGATTAAAATGAAGAATTGGGGATTGAGAAAGAGATAATGGCGAGTTGTGAAGGTTCAGAAACGTTCAATTTATAGTGTAATGATCTGGAATGATGAATTGGTAAGTTTGACTCGGTTTTAAAACCAAACGCGTGATTAGCTTCAAATTGGATGTTTTGAATGCGTTTATTATGGTATAATACGCGTAACACTCGTCACATACATGTCACGAAATGAAATTAGTCAATATTTCCAATAATAAGATCGATCCTAAGTTGTTTGGTGGTTGTTGTTCGTCTGGTTAGAAACAGCGATCAAAAACAAGGAGCAGACAAGGCCCACGAATGTGATATATGGTTTAAAGCTTGGGATTAAAACAAAAATGAGTTGTGGCTCGACTGGTTCAGGCGGGTGTGTGTGTTTGGCTTGACCCCGGTTCGAGACCCGGGTAGAGCAGTTTTATATTTTTTTTTTGTTTTAACAGGTTAAAGGAGAGGGGGTTTGGGCTGGGCTCTTGGTTGTGGGCTGTCTCTTGGATGGGCTTCCGAAAGAAATTGGGGAGTGGACCATAGATTGTTTAAGTTGGGTTTTGTTTACAACATTGGAGCATAACTCTAAAAAAAATTCTGATTATTAGTGTCATAATAATATTATTATTATTATTATTAACACATATTTATATATATATATATATATAAGTATATATATAAGTTGTAAGTTTAGAAAAGAAAATAAAGGCTTAGGTATATTTAAAAAAAAAATATATATATATATATAGATATAAGATAAGGGCTTTTTATATTAAAAATTTTGGAAAAAATTTCGCGATGTTACACCCGAGTCCCTTCAGGCCCGAACCTGAGCCACTCGAACCACCATCAAGACCCGCCGCTGTCTCCTTCAATAACTATAACCATGGCCGAGTCACCACTACCACGAACCAATAACATGCAGGCTACAAAACATCCTGAACCACCACCGAACACCGCCATTCAACCATCACAGGCCCAAATCGGCCACATGCAGGCTCGATCCGACCTTTGTACTGCTGCCGCTTCCAACAACCACAACCACAACCTTAACCAGCCCCAAACACCACCCAATCACTACCTGAATCCGACCAAACAACCATAACTGACCTGAACCCGAGCCGAACACCACCTAAACCAGACCACCGCCGACCTGCTTCTAAACCCCACCGACGCCACCACTGTAGCCCATTTTGAGCTCTTCCAATACCTCGTCGTCGCTCCTCTTTCAACAACCACCAATCAGAACCACATCACCACCAATCCACAAAACCCACCGCCATCCCAAACCCCTTACTTATGCCCCTTACGGGCTCCATCTGCTTCATGCCGCCGCCACCACCACCAAGGAGAGTGGTGGTCGGCCGACACTGGTATAAGGAGGAGGGAGGGAGAGAGGCGAGTGAGAGAGATAGAGGTAGAGAGAGAGAGAGAGAACGAGAGAGGTGAGAGAGATGAGAGAGGGATGAGAGCTTTTTTTTTTTTTTTTTAACGGCCAACGAATCAATTCCGAGCACTCTCGGGCACCCTTTTGGCGAATCAGGTACTCGAGAGTACCCGGGCCACCAATTGCCACCAATTCCCGGGAAAACCCGACCACTCACCCGCCCGAAGGCACGACGGTGAAATAGTCGGTAAAACCAGTCGGGATCAGGACTCGAACCCAAGCCAATGGCCGGGTCATCCCTCATTTCCCCTCCACCAATGTCGTCCAAAATGTAACTAGTGGGAATTGAACCCAAGCCTCACATAGGAAACTTTAGGCTCTCAACCAACTGGGCTACAAGTGTTGGACAGAGAGATGAGAGCTAGAGAGAGTTTTTTGGGGTTTTTCTTGAAGGTTGGCTGCAAATGAGAAAGGAAGGAGAAGGGTAATCCCTTTTATAGCTAGGGTTTAGAGTTAGGTAGGTAGATACCGCGTGTCGAATCCTTTATGACCCGAAATGTCTCGGTTTAATTTTAGGCTCGATAAATAACTATAAGAATTAGTCGGTTTTATTCGAAATCTTAAATAACGTTAGACCGAGCAAAAATATAACTAATATTGGCATCCTACGCGTTCTTTCAGAGCGCCCATTAGAATCGCGTTAACCTAACCGTTTAACGTTTCCTTCATTTAAACGATCTGGTAGCTTTCGGTACTTAATAATTAATATTATTTAAAATAATTAATTATTTCGAAAGCACAAATGCGGTTAAAACCACGCATTTCGATATCCAGTTCTCATATCGGTTACTCTCGGCGTTCTCTAAATGCTGCGTTTTCATCCGTTCTTCAAGCCGATTCCGCATCCGATCGCTTCAACAACCAATACATGCCGTATTTATATGCAACAACTCTAAGTTTGTCCATTCTGACGAATTCTCATCGATATCAGTTCGTTAGCGTTAAGATGCACAATCTTTCTTTAGAACATCTAGACGTCCACGAACTTCACGAAAGACATTGTTGAACTTTTAACAACTTAACTTAACCAAAATCAACCTTAGTATATGCGAAGTATATAGGGATCATGATCAAGATCCAGTCAAAGGCTGACCGAATTTTACCAGTTGTCACATGAATAACGTTTTCTTTTTGGTACTCAATGTATAGAATTACTAGATTTATTTTGTTAAAGTGGTCAATACTTTGTAATGATACTTTGTAATAACGTGTGTTACCAAATAACATGTGTTAACATCTTATGACAAGTCTTAATAATGTGTGTTAATAGTTTGTATGCTATGTTTACTTATTTCTTTGTAAACTTATGAAGTGAAAACATGAGTGGTAAGAAAGATAAAAAGGTTGACAAATGATACAAGTTTAACATATGTTATCACACCACTCATACTAACAAATGTTAGATTTTCTCATGGGTATATGGGGGCAACATGTTTAACTTTATCAGATTAGATAACACATGTTAGCCCTTTATGACCAACTAACAAAAGTTACCCTTTTTTTTTTTTTTTGCTAGTGTTGACATTCTTGTTTGAAACACGTGTCACAAAAAAAACAAGTGACCTTTATTGGGCCCTTTTTGAATCTTTTTCTTTTTTTACCGTCCTACTACGCACGTTGATTTGGCCAAATAACACATGTTACCCTCTTATGCAACAATAACACATGTTACCCTATATGCACGTTGATTTTACCGTCCTGTTAGGCACGTTGATTTGTCCAAATAACACATGTTACCTACTAGGCACGTTGATTTGGCCAAATAACACATGTTACCCTCGTAAAAATACATGCAACTACATGTATACTTCTGTTATATTAGAACACCACAAAAAAACTAACAAAATTCATTTCTTTTTACATAGCTCATCTAATATATCATGGTAATAAAAAAAACTTAAACCCACATATTGTCGGGGGTGTATGCTTGTTTGCATTATTGAAGATGGTTGTTGAAGGTTTCTTATAAGATTTAAACTAAGAAGATGAAGAAAGAGAAGAGAGATTATGATCCTGACTTGTGAAAAAAGTAGGAGAGATGAGAGAGATGGTGATGTTGAGTTGTGAAAAAGTAGGAGAGATGAGAGAGATGGTGATGTTGTCTTGACATAAAGTAGGAGAGATGGTTTACCAAAAATACCCTTTCATGTCCTTTTATCTAATAAAATATTATTTCTCTTACCATAAAGTAAGAAGATTCAATCCTATCCATTGATCTAATAAGACGGATGGTCCAGATTGAGTTTCCAAGGTAATAACTATAACAATGGGTTTCCACATTATCCTTACCCTATATATATTTAAAAGTTAATTATAAAACATTATTAAAAGATTTTTTTAATTGAAAAAGACAAGTGGGATTGTGGACCCACGTTTTCTTGCTAACTGGACCTATTTTGCCACATCAGATGCCACGTGGAATGTTATGTCAGCAGATAATTAACAGAATTAACCTCAGATTGTTTTGGCCCAATGAAATAAAATACCAAACAAGTTAAGAATGTTAGTTAACAACTTTAGGTAGCGTTTGGTATGATTGAATGGAAGGGGGGAATGGAATGCACCATGACGAGGTAATGAAAAATAATGTGTTTGGTTCGTTAAAGGAATGGAATCACCCATTCCACAAGGCATTCCATCCACCACCCATATTTTTTTCATTACATCCCTTATTCACCCTTTTACTAACAACACCATAACCCACTAACCACCACCATCGTCACCACCCACCACTGCTACCGCCACCACCCCCCACCACCGTCACTACCTGATTTGCGTGGTTTTAGTATTAAAAAGGTGTCATTTCCCAGGTGCCAAAAACTTGATGTTTGAAATCTGAAACTTTGGTTTTGGGGTAAACGACTGATTTTTACTAAACCGTTTTTAACAAGTTTTAAATTTATAAAGTAAACAATATTTACTTTCGAAACTAAAACGAACACATAGGCAGAGAACCTGACGTGCATAGTATAGTCTCGGTGGTAAGTATTGAGTATCGTATTTCAAGGTTCACACTTTCCCCTACTCAACCATTCATCAATTGACTGATCGGGTGGGTTTTGAAAAAAAAAAAAAACGGGGGGGGGGGGGGGGGGGGGTTCTTTAAAAAGAGTTTTTGAAAAAAGGTTTTTTTTTTATAAAAGCTAAGGTAGGATAAAATAGTAGATAGATATGCACATCTCGGGGCCCTCCGCATAAGTAGTTAAGTTTAATATTAAAATTAATAATTTAAGATAGTTAATTGTGTGGAAGACGAGAGTGATATTGAAGTGTTGACTCCTTGATAGAGAAGCGAAGGCGACTACTAAGTAGAATGCAAAACCTCTCCAGCGTGCGTCCACCTGGGGTACTTCGCCAGGGCCTTGCGTATAGCGGGCTTCCCAAACCGCGGTCAAGTCTTCGGGTCTTCGAACTTATCATCTTCTTAAATTGGAGGCTTCACTCCCAACCAGGGACACCGTACACCTCACCTTAGTTCTCGCGTTCTGTACCGAAGGGTCTCTTTATCCTGGCAACCACGTATCTCCATTGGTTAATGGTCAAAGCCGAAAGATCTCTCTTACGGTTGTCTCGGGAAGGCGGTCCCTCCATTGGTTAATGGCGTTGTACTAACAAGAACCAGATAAAGAACCTTTATTTTATTTACCTTAGCGACACTTTATAGGCCTGATAAAGTTGGTTTTAACTAAATGATGACTTAATTACCCAACCCATAACCTCCCGAACTGAATGAAGTCCTTAACAAAGGCGGCACATAATCCTACAGGCGTATGATACAAAAGATCACTAGTTCGCCCGTAGGTGAACCATCCTTTGCCAAAGAAATCACTCAATCATCTGGTATGAACCAGAAATGTGTCACTCAGATCTGGTCCTTTTCAGAAGCCATTGCTTAGAACCCGGTTTGGATATCAAAAGCCCGAAGGAATTGTCTCACTACCGGTTTCCTTGCCTTAGATCTAGCTCAGGACTACCAGAAGCTTATTATACGATTGATTAATTAAGTTAAGGTTGTTATTAAGTTAATCATTATTCAAACCTGTCACAAAGATAAACAAATAAAGATTAGAAGAAGATAACACAACAAGTAACTAAAAAATAAACTACTACTAATAACAATAAAAGTCTACAAATCGAAGCGGGTTCGCATATAAAAGAAAGATACAACCATAAGAATGATCAACACAAGGATCATGGCTTCTTATAGACAATCTCTCCATCTTCCAAGTGATATGTATTCTCTCATAATCCTCACGACCCTCGATGTTTATTGCATACTACTCTACGATCCTCTTCTTGGCCAAGCCAATCAAGGTAGGTCGAAGCCTAACCATTGAGGGATGTTAGGAGGACCAGAAGGCCTCCCAAGGGACCCCGAGATCTCTGGAAGAAGCTTGGTAGTCGGCCCAAGAGAGCACAAGAAGGGATGAACAAATGGTGGGGGTTAGCTTGCTATTTATAGATCTCCAGGGGAAGCACGGTCGTGCCCAAAAGTGTCAAGGGTGTGCTCGTTGTCTCACGTACGTTCTAATGCTGCATGGCAGACTCTTGTCTGTACTATTGGTCTGTGCACGGGCGTGCTTATGTTGTTGTCTCTGATTTCTTGCTCTCCAAGTTTGATGCGTTGTTCTCTCGCGTTCAGGACCTTCGTGCAAGTGTGCGTGGGTGTGCTTGGTCACTCCGGGACCGATTTTAGTGTTGTTCAAGTCCCGGGATTGTCTTCAAAACATATAGTGAACCGACTGATAGTCTCGTATTTTCAGGAATCCTCTGTTTTTGCCTGTTTTTGCCCGGAAATGATTCATTTCCGTCTTGGAGCTCCATTTTCCAGCAAAATACAAATAGGAACGAATTAAGTATCAAATATTAATAATATTGTCTTAATTGTACCCTATTATGAGACTGTTTATGCTCGTTTTATATTCATCGGGTTTGGTTTTCGGTTATCGGGTTATTCGGGTCGGGTTATTCAAGTTTTCAGTGTTGAAAATATTACCCGATAACGACCCAATCTAGTTAAATGGTTATTAGTTATGGGGTTAATCGGGTTCGGGGTTTTTGGGTCAGGTTAAATGGTTATCGGTTAAATGGTTTGAGTGTTTTAGTTACATATTTCCAGCCATTTGGGTTGCGTATTTCTATCCATTTGGGCTACAATATGTGCAAAATAAAACCACAACATGGGTTATAATATTTAGTTGCAAATTTGGCTACAAAATCACTACGCCGATATACATAAAAATATGGAAACTAGATCATTTATTTGTTTTTGAATTGTTCGGATTATTCGGATCAACCCGAAGTATAAAAAACTAATCCGAAGACCGACCCTAAAAACTATAGTCGGGTTCGGGTATGCACTTAATCGGGTTTGGGTTAATCGGGTAAGGTACTTTCTCGGGTCGGGTCACTTCGGGTTCAGTTCGGTTATTGGTTATCGGATAAAAAGAACACCTCTACCCACCATCGATGTCGCCACCACCCACCAACGCCGTCACCACCCATCCATCGCCATCGTCGTCGCCACCACCAGCCACTGCCACCCACTACTTTCACCCACCCACCACCATCGTCGCCACCACCCACCAACGCCGTCACCACCCATCCATCGCCATCGTCGTCGTCACCACTAGCCACTGTCACCCACTACTTTCACCCACCCACCACCATCGTCACCACCACCAACCACCGCCACTTACTACCATCACCCACCCACCGCCGCCATCCAACACCACCCAACGCCGCCCACCACCTACCACCGCCGTCACCACCCACCATCGTCGTCGCTGCAACCCACTATCTTCACCCACCACCGTCACCGCCATCCACCTCTACCCATCGCTATCATCGCCACCACCGCCGTCGCCACCCACCACTACGTTACTGCCACACACCCCCACATACCGTTGCCGCCACCGACCACAACCCACCACCACCGCCACTACTCACCATGGCTGTCTACTGTAACACCTCAACCGATGGCGGAATCATCGAGGTGTCATGTAGTGACGATTGTTCAATAGCTCATGGACTAAAAATGTAAATATTAATACATTGTTTATGTAGTTTTTTACATTGAAAGAAAAATACAAGATACAATAATACAATGAATCCAAAATCTAAGTAAAATTTCCAAAAGCTTAAAAAGACGTCTAAAAAATAACCTGAAACATGTACCAAAATCGTATAGGTCAATACAAAAATGTATTGGTGAGCATACCTTGTTTTGAATATATATAGTAGAAAAACGTTTCGCAATTCATGTGTTGTATATCGTTTGCAATTATGTATTTAAGTAGTATCTGGGTCAAAATCAACCATATTAAAGTGAAATGAAATTTATATATAGTATGCGCTATTGACAGTAGTAATGAAACACATAGCAATGACCAAGGTCTCTCAACAGAGTCACAAGGGGTATATACCATAGTACTATTCATTGAAATGCTAGGCCGCAATGGTTAATGATTTTGACAAGTCATAGATACACAAAGTAACACAAAGCAAACACACATGAAAATTGCACTTAGTGAAAATAAATAGTAATTTTACATAAGGTACATGAGTAGCCCCAAATAGTAAAATGAAAAATGGGAAAGATATACTCACTTTCGCCAAATAACTAGATGACTAAGCGAGCGTGAAAATGCGAGCAATCCAAAGACTCAACCTAATGTTTCGAGTATCCCAAAATAAGTATATAAGCTTAATAAAGTCTAGGGTTTTTATTCTAAGACACTTAGGATGTTACGACTATATTTGGGATTTTTAAATAATAATGATAATTGTAAAAAAAAAAACAAACTATAAAGGTTGCTACCACGACATATGAAAATAATATCATGAGTTTAGTTTCTCGATCACAAATATTTTCCAAGGTAGAAATAATACATTTTATTCAGAAAATATATAAAATAAATTTAAGAATCTTAATTGTATAAAACTAAATCAACAAATAAAGTTTAGTTAAAATACAAAAATGTTTTAAAACAAAAGTAATTTGATATGATAATTATCCTAACATATTTATATACACTTCCTAATTTTGATGTCAAAATTATTTATATACAATTTTATATGAATTAATCATGATTAAAAATGACATAATTCATAAATAAATATAACTCACTTTTGAAAATAAAAGCTTTTGTGAAATCTCAATGATACTGATGTAACACCCCAACCGATGGCGGAAACATCGGGATGTCACGTAGTGATGATTGTTCAGTAGCTCATGGTGAATAATAAATTTCATTAAATGATTTTAAATAATTTACATACAATTGTTCTACAAGAATTCGTACATCAAATTGAATAAAACTATGCACATATCTTCAAGCAAATCTTCAAGCAAGTAGAACCTGAAACATGTTAAGTTGAAAATATTTTGGGTCAACAATTGTTGGTGAGAATACATAGGTTTGTGAAAATAAATGATAACGATAGTTTGTACAACATTCAAAGTTGTATGATGATAGAGTATGATACCGACATGTAGCAATGCGTCCTTGTACAACCAAACCTTGTGTCGACTGATGACTAACTCGCAAGTTAGTTAAATGTTATTACTGTTATCGATCATCCCTGAGTCTATGCGGGGGATGGGTTTGTCAGACCTATAGCGCTATAATCTAAACAGGCGGCTTGATCATTGTTAATGATTGTACTGTGTGACACCCGGCAAACTCAGGTTAGTAACGTTGACTAAACTAGTAAGTCTACCTTAGCGAGTCATGCATATTACGTCCTTAACGGGGTCAGTCGAGTCGGTATGATGGTTCTGGGAATCATCGGGAGTCGTTATGATGATCCGCGGGGTCATCGGGAGTCGGTCCATAACTATGGGTACAAGGATCGGCGATTCGTGGAATCGCCGGGTCTAACGCACACACGAGTCTCGAGTCCCGGGAGTTGGTGAACGGATGTAAACGTGTTGGATATCATGCATTATATGTTTAGAATCATTATGTGACTTATCGGTATGTGAATACGTGTTTAAATATGTTAAAATAGTGTTTAACGCGCCAAAAACCCATTCCAGCACCTTATAGGCGATTAGGAGCCTGGGGGGACTCCTAATCGCGTGAACAGTACACGAGTACAAAGGGAATGGGGCGAGTAGGTGGCCAATCACGTGAATAGTGGCGATTAGGGCCCCTACTCGCGAGTAGGTGGCTAATCGCGTGTACATAGAGGCGATTAGGCCCCTACTCGCCTGATCTGGGTCCCTAATCGCGTATACAGTAGGGCTCGGGTCAAAACACCTATAAATAGAACCCTTAACTCCCCAAACACCTCTAGAACAACCCTAGCTGCTCCCAAGTCGCCCACACACCTTAGAACACCTCTGGAACTCATTTTGCTACAAAAATCACCATCCCCAAGCTTACACACCTTTCTTTAGCTAAACCCAAGGTGTGTTCTTCATCCCTAACCTTTGTAAAGTTGTTATTTTGAGTTCCCCTAAAGTTCCAGACCTTGTTTTACCAAATGTGTCTTTAAAAACCTTTCAAAAGAGTCTTAAACCAAGTTTACACCTTAATGCTTGTTATATGTGAAGTTTACATGCATATGTTGGTCTTATTGGTGATTTTAACATGAATGTTTTCAAGATATGATTGTACTTTTGTTATGTAAAGGTTATTAGGAAGGTTGTCTTAGAATCTTAGCCATTATTGTGGTGTTTTGAAGAAAATGCATATTTTGACCCATTTGTATGTTCTTGAGGATTTAGGATGATTATGGTATGATTGTTGATGCAATGTTGTTAGGATTCATGCTAGGAAGGTGTTAGATCAGAGGTTGATGATTTACATGTGTGTAAAGTTTGAAATCTGGTTGTTTCCATTTAAGGAAAGATAAGGTTGGTAGAAGAAACCTAGTACTTTGCCATTTTAGGAAATAATTGCATAGAACATGCTAGATCAGTGATATGTTGGGGGTTTTTGCTTGAAATGGGTTGGTAAATGATTTAGGTTTGATATTGGGTGTTGTTGCATGTTTCGGATCTGATTTGGAGGGTTTAACGCGCGAAAACTCGTTGTACAGCAGCTGCAGGCGATTAGACATCCTAATCGCCTGAGCTAAGGGCGATTATGCAGGTTTAGGGGCGATTGGGACCCTACTCGCCTGATATATCAGACGATTAGGCCCCTAATCGCATATAGGCTAATGCCTACTCGCGTGTAACCTTCCTAATCGCATGTACTGCTGTCGTGAACGCGTTTTAACATCCCGGAACACGATTTGACACCTAGGAACATGTTAGGAACCCCGGGATACACCCAATGACTTAGTAAGACGTGTTCGGACCTGTTTATGCGTTAATTGGACATTGTGCTAGACTAGGTGAATTGTTGCGCGTGCTAGGTGTTTAATTGCATATGTTGCATGATGTCTTGCATTTATCTAACACGTGGGATGTCGGGTCACCAATGGGATGTCGGGTCTTGTCTGGCACGATCGGTTTAACAGTTAAAGGTGTTTTCAAACGTTTATGGTCACGGTCTGGACATTCGGGGACTAGTTAGCCTGCGGGTTATTAGTCCGATACTTATACGCATCTTATGATAGGTCGCCGCTATCTGGGGCTATCATAACATAATCATTTAACTATTTTCAAGTAACGCAAACCAAGGTGAGTTTCACAGCCCCACTTTTACTGTTTTGCTTTTGGGGGAGAAACATGCTTTGTACGAACTATTTAAAGGTCATGTTATACTATGGGCACTTTATGTTACTATACGGCTTTTATGGAAAGTCCCAGGGGGAAACCATGAATGTGCTGGCATGCACAACGAGGGAAATGTGGATAGATCTATTGGGCCTCACAAACCCCACTCGACGGCGGGGCCGGGCGGGTGCATATTGTCTCTACCTATCGGGTTACCGAGGCATCGGTAGCCCAGTCAATCTGGGCTGGTATCAACTTTTGGACACGTTTAGTAATGGGTTCCCAACCGTAGTAGTAAAAACACTTAACGTCTAGCTAACGTTCTCATGACATAGTATTAACGGGAATGATCTTTGTAAAACTTGTGACAACACTTTATAAAAGAAAACCTGTGAACTCACCAGCATTATATGTTGACATTTTTGGCATGTTTTCTCAGGTCGCTAAGGTAGCGGTTATCGGACTAGGCGCACGAGGTCATGCACGGCGTCTATTATTTTGAAACATATTAAACAATGTCTTTGTAAACAATGATATGTCTTTTGGTTGTAAACAAGAATGCTTCCGCTGCTGGTTTACAGCTCAAAGCATTATATTTTGGTTTTAAATATAATCTTGAATGCATGTTTGTTGTATGTTTATTGTGATCGTTGACTGAGATCCTGGTGTGTCACGCGCCTCGCGGTAAAACCCCGCACGTGGAATTTGAGGGTGTGACAGATTGGTATCAGAGCCAACGGTTATAGTGAACTGAGACTGCATGTAGAGTCTAGTCTATAACTGAGTCGCACACACTAGACGGTCACAATTAGTCGAGTCTTAGCAAGTGGGTAACAACATGACTTGTCGGGGTGTCGGTGTCATCATCTGCTACGCTACATCATCTATTTACTCCTTATCATCCTATTTCTTGACTCGTCCTCACTTTGATCCGATGGCGAACGATATACTATTGGACCTTCTTGACGGCAGTGTGCATTGGGGTAGCTTCGGCGTACTCTTGAGATCTGTCCAGAGATTTGGACATCTCCCCTCTATGCCCTAATGAACACGCCCGTTCCTATGCATACTATCTTATACTTATACTTATGATAATACCATGATTGGGCGCTAGTGTTCGGTGACTTGAACTTCAAACTTAAAGCGCGCCTGGAGGACCATGTGGAACAGTTTATCATGTCGGGTGCACACGAGATCATAAACTGTGACGCATGGGATCCCTGGCGGACTTTGGGCTTGAACGGATGGACCCGAGCTGGGCTCGGTCTAATTTCTTGAAATTCCTAATGGGTTATACCACGGGCAAGCCTAAATCTTTTGTTTCATGTTGTGACAGAAGATGTCGGGAGCTCGTGGAGGTCGCAGGGGCGGCCGTGCTGGCGGTCGTGCTGGCGGCCGTGGTGGCGGCGGTGGCCGCGGGAACATTAATATGACCCAAGCTGAGCTAGATAATCTGACGCAGCAGCACGTGAATATTGCTTTGGCCGCATTCCAAGCCGCTCATAATGCTATGGGTGGTACGTCGATTCTCATCTATTCTACCTCGTTCTGGGGTACTTTACCTTTTCTTGATACTCACCTGTGTGTCTGTTCCAGGTGGTGCTGTCAATCCTCCTCCATCCCAGTGTTCCTATAAAAAGTTTATGGACTGTAAGCCCCACAACTTTAGCGGCACTGAGGGGGCAGTGGGACTGCTCCGATGGTTGGAGAAAATCGAATCTGTGTTCTCGATGTGCAGCTGCCCGGAAGGCGACCGGGTGAAGTATGCTTCTGCGACCCTGGAGGGTCAAGCCTTGACTTGGTGGAACTCCACCACCCAGACTATGGGCATTGGGGAAGCCCACGCTATGCCCTGGACAGAATTCATTCAGTTGCTGAAAAATGAGTACTGCCCGAGGGATGAGATCCAGAAGCTCGAGCATGAAGTCTGGAACCATAAGATGGTGGGTTCCGAGATTGAAGCTTATACTGCTAGGCACAATGAATTGGCGGTGTTGTGCCCTGATCTGCACACACCTGAATATCAAAGGATTGAGCATTACGTCGCTGGGTTGGTACCGGAGATTGCTGGGTTAGTTGTTGCAGGTAATCTCACTGTTTATTCTGAGGTAGTTCGGTCGGCTCACAGGCTGACCAACATGAAGGTGACTGAAGGGGTCTTGCCTCCTCGAGGCGCTGCTGTGAAGACTTCTGATGGTAACAAACGGAAGTGGGAAGCTGTGGGGAAAGGCTCGAGCTCGGCTCAGCCTCAGCAGGTGAAGAAGTCTGATGTTGGGGGATCATCGTCTGAGCAGAAACCAGGGGGTTATATTGGGAAGAAGCCGAAATGTGACCAGTGTGGATTTCACCACAACGGTCGTTGCGAGGACCGGAACCGTTGCCACAGGTGCCATAAGCTTGGGCACCAGGCAAAGGATTGCAGGGTTAATCTTCAGGGTAACCGGAACCCTCCTGCTACACCTACTCCGGCTCCTCCTATTGCTGCTTCCCAGGGAAATCAGGGTAAACAGGGGTGCTACAATTGTGGTGAACTTGGTCACTACAAGCGTGAATGCCCCAAGTTGAAGCAGGGCGAAGCTGGGAAGAACGGGGCGGGTAATGGAAACAATGGGGGCGGAGGCAGGAATGCTCGCGCCTTCGTGATTGGTTCGAGCGGTGCTCGACAAGACCCCGACACTGTTACTGGTACGTTTCTCCTCGATAATCGCTATGCTACGGTTTTATTCGATTCTGGCGCCGATAAGAGTTTTATATCTCTTGGGTTTAGTCAATTGCTTGATAGGGTACCTACACCTTTAGAGGCTAAGTACTTGATAGAATTGGCTGATGGTAAGAAAGTTGAGGCGACGCACGTCCTTAGGGAGTGTCGCCTTGAGTTGTCGGGTTACTCTTTCCCTATTGATCTTATGCCGGTGTCCTTGGGTAGTTTCGATGTTGTCGTAGGTATGGATTGGTTGTCCCTGTATCATGCTGAGATCGTTTGTTTTGATAAAGTCATTCGACTTCCTCTCCCTGATGGAGAAATTCTGTTGGTGCACGGTGAGAAGAGCGGGGTCCCATTGAGTATCATTTCGTGTATGAAAGCCTATAAGTATCTTCGGAAGGGGTATTCTGCCATTCTGGCACTTGTTTCGGTTTCGTCTGAAGAGGAGAAGAAGATTGAAGATATTCCTGTTGTCCGCGACTTTCCCGATGTATTTCCTGAAGACTTACCTGGTCTTCCTCCCTATCGCCAGGTCGAATTTGGTATTGAACTTGCTCCGGGTGCGGCCCCTATTGCTCGTGCCCCTTATCGTCTCGCACCTCCCGAGATGCAGGAGTTATCGAACCAGTTGCAGGAGCTGTTAGAGAAGGGTTTCATTCGACCTAGTTCGTCCCCGTGGGGAGCCCCTATTTTGTTTGTCAAGAAGAAGGACGGAAGCCTGCGGATGTGTATCGACTACCGGGAGTTGAATAAGGTTACCATCAAGAATCGCTATCCTCTTCCTCGCATCGATGACTTATTTGACCAGCTTCAGGGTTCCAGTTTCTATTCGAAGATTGATTTGAGGTCGGGGTACCATCAGTTGAGGGTTCAAGAAGCTGACATTCCGAAGACCGCCTTTCGAACTCGCTATGGCCATTTCGAATTCTTGGTCATGCCTTTTGGTCTCACCAATGCACCTGCCATCTTTATGGATCTGATGAACCGTGTTTGCAAGCCTTATCTTGATAAGTTCGTGATTGTATTCATTGATGATATTCTAGTCTATTCTAAGAACGAGGTGGACCACCAGGAACACCTACGTCTTGTTTTGGAACTTCTGAGGCGGGAACAGCTGTACGCTAAGTTTTCCAAGTGTAGCTTCTGGTTGCGTGAAGTTCAATTCCTTGGTCATGTTGTTAATGAGAAAGGAATTCACGTTGACCCAGCAAAGATTGAAGCCATTAAAGACTGGGAAGCACCAAAGACGCCATCTGAGGTGCGGCAATTCCTAGGCCTTGCGGGTTATTACCGTCGTTTTATCGAGGGATTTTCGAAGATCGCTCAACCCCTCACCTCGCTTACCCAGAAGGACTGGAAGTTCGACTGGGGTGATTCTCAGGAGTCAGCCTTCCAGATGTTAAAGGCTAAACTCTGTTCTGCTCCTATCTTGTCCTTGCCTGAGGGCACGGACGATTTTGTGGTTTATTGTGACGCTTCTATCCGGGGTCTTGGTTGCGTACTGATGCAGCGCGAGAAGGTCATCGCCTACGCTTCTCGTCAACTTAAAGTTCATGAGAAGAACTACCCCACCCATGATCTGGAATTGGGTGCGGTGGTCTTTGCTTTAAAGATTTGGAGGCATTACTTGTACGGTACCAAATGCACTATTTACACCGATCACAAGAGCCTCCAGCATATCTTTGATCAGAAGGTGTTGAATATAAGACAGCGTCGTTGGGTCGAGCTTCTTAACGACTACGAGTGCGCTATCAAATACCATCCTGGCAAGGCGAATGTGGTCGCAGACGCCTTGAGCAGGAAGGAAACGGCTAAACCTCGTCGTGTTCGAGCTCTTCAGCTCACTATCCATTCCGGCTTACCTGATCGAATCCGTTCAGCGCAGCAAGAAGCTCTGAAGGAGGAAAACCTTAAGGCTGAAACCATGCATGGTGCTGATAGCCACCTTGAACTCAGGTCCGATGGGTTACACTATTTCGCTGAACGTATTTGGGTTCCTTTATTTGGGGGCTTGCGGGAGCTCGTTCTTGATGAAGCTCACAAGTCCCGGTACTCTATTCACCCTGGCTCCGATAAGATGTATCAAGACCTAAAGATACTTTATTGGTGGCCGAACATGAAGGCGGACGTGGCTTCGTACGTAAGCAAGTGCTTGACCTGTGCTAAGGTCAAGGTCGAATATCAAAAGCCATCCGGCCTTCTGCAACAGCCTGAAATCCCCGAGTGGAAGTGGGAGCGGATTACGATGGACTTTGTGACCAAACTCCCGAAATCGCCCAGTGGTTGCGACATGATCTGGGTAATTGTCGATAGGTTGACAAAGTCTGCGCACTTCCTCGCTATCAAAGAGACTGATGGTCTCGAGCGTTTGGCACGGTTATATCTCAAGGAAGTGGTCTCTCGGCACGGGGTGCCTGTCTCTATTATTTCTGATCGTGATCCTCGGTTCGCCTCTAACTTTTGGAAGTCTTTGCATAAGGCTCTGGGTACTCAGTTGGACATGAGCACAGCGTATCATCCGCAAACTGACGGTCAAAGTGAGCGGACAATCCAAACGCTAGAAGACATGCTTCGGGCATGTGTGATCGATTTTGGCAAGGGGTGGGAGAGTCATTTACCGTTGGTGGAATTCTCCTACAACAACAGTTACCATTCTAGCATCAAGGCAGCTCCGTTCGAGGCTCTTTACGGGCGGAAATGCCGGTCTCCTCTTTGTTGGGCCGAGGTGGGCGAGAGTCAACTCACCGGCCCGGAACTTGTGTACGAGACTTCCGAAAAGATCGTACAAATCCGTAACCGCATGGCAGCAGCTCGGGATCGTCAAAAGAGCTATGCCGATCGTCGTCGCAAGCCTTTGGAGTTCGAGGTTGGCGACAGGGTTTTGTTGAAGGTATCTCCGTGGAAGGGCGTTATACGTTTTGGGAAACGGGGCAAATTGAATCCTCGGTATGTAGGACCGTTCGCAATCCTGGAACGGATTGGACCGGTAGCATACAGGCTTGATCTGCCGGCTGAGCTCAGTAATGTTCATAATGTCTTCCATGTTTCTAATCTGAAGAAGTGCTTGGCGGATGAATCTTTGGTTGTTCCTCTCGAAGAAATCAAGGTGGATGATCGTCTGCGTATCGTGGAGGAACCGGTTGAAATTCTTGACTATAAAATCCGTAGCCTTCGCCGGAGTAAAATCCGCATTGTTAAAGTCCGTTGGAACTCTAATCGTGGACCGGAGTTCACGTGGGAACGGGAAGATCAAATGAAGGCTAAGTATCCCCATTTATTTCCTAAGCGCGCGTTCGAATCAAGACATGTCTCTGCTGAAGCTGAATGAATCTCGGGTCGAGATTCCTTTCAACAGGGGGATGATGTGGCAACAGGAAAATTTTTCTTCTCTTTCGTCTCTTCCTTTTTGGCCTTGGGCAATTTTCGGGACGAAAATTCTTTCAACAGGGGGATGATGTGACACCCGGCAAACTCAGGTTAGTAACGTTGACTAAACTAGTAAGTCTACCTTAGCGAGTCATGCATATTACGTCCTTAACGGGGTCAGTCGAGTCGGTATGATGGTTCTGGGAATCATCGGGAGTCGTTATGATGATCCGCGGGGTCATCGGGAGTCGGTCCATAACTATGGGTACAAGGATCGGCGATTCGTGGAATCGCCGGGTCTAACGCACACACGAGTCTCGAGTCCCGGGAGTTGGTGAACGGATGTAAACGTGTTGGATATCATGCATTATATGTTTAGAATCATTATGTGACTTATCGGTATGTGAATACGTGTTTAAATATGTTAAAATAGTGTTTAACGCGCCAAAAACCCATTCCAGCACCTTATAGGCGATTAGGAGCCTGGGGGGACTCCTAATCGCGTGAACAGTACACGAGTACAAAGGGAATGGGGCGAGTAGGTGGCCAATCGCGTGAATAGTGGCGATTAGGGCCCCTACTCGCGAGTAGGTGGCTAATCGCGTGTACATAGAGGCGATTAGGCCCCTACTCGCCTGATCTGGGTCCCTAATCGCGTATACAGCAGGGCTCGGGTCAAAACACCTATAAATAGAACCCTTAACTCCCCAAACACCTCTAGAACAACCCTAGCTGCTCCCAAGTCGCCCACACACCTTAGAACACCTCTGGAACTCATTTTGCTACAAAAATCACCATCCCCAAGCTTACACACCTTTCTTTAGCTAAACCCAAGGTGTGTTCTTCATCCCTAACCTTTGTAAAGTTGTTATTTTGAGTTCCCCTAAAGTTCCAGACCTTGTTTTACCAAATGTGTCTTTAAAAACCTTTCAAAAGAGTCTTAAACCAAGTTTACACCTTAATGCTTGTTATATGTGAAGTTTACATGCATATGTTGGTCTTATTGGTGATTTTAACATGAATGTTTTCAAGATATGATTGTACTTTTGTTATGTAAAGGTTATTAGGAAGGTTGTCTTAGAATCTTAGCCATTATTGTGGTGTTTTGAAGAAAATGCATATTTTGACCCATTTGTATGTTCTTGAGGATTTAGGATGATTATGGTATGATTGTTGATGCAATGTTGTTAGGATTCATGCTAGGAAGGTGTTAGATCAGAGGTTGATGATTTACATGTGTGTAAAGTTTGAAATCTGGTTGTTTCCATTTAAGGAAAGATAAGGTTGGTAGAAGAAACCTAGTACTTTGCCATTTTAGGAAATAATTGCATAGAACATGCTAGATCAGTGATATGTTGGGGGTTTTTGCTTGAAATGGGTTGGTAAATGATTTAGGTTTGATATTGGGTGTTGTTGCATGTTTCGGATCTGATTTGGAGGGTTTAACGCGCGAAAACTCGTTGTACAGCAGCTGCAGGCGATTAGACATCCTAATCGCCTGAGCTAAGGGCGATTATGCAGGTTTAGGGGCGATTGGGACCCTACTCGCCTGATATATCAGACGATTAGGCCCCTAATCGCCTATAGGCTAATGCCTACTCGCGTGTAACCTTCCTAATCGCATGTACTGCTGTCGTGAACGCGTTTTAACATCCCGGAACACGATTTGACACCTAGGAACATGTTAGGAACCCCGGGATACACCCAATGACTTAGTAAGACGTGTTCGGACCTGTTTATGCGTTAATTGGACATTGTGCTAGACTAGGTGAATTGTTGCGCGTGCTAGGTGTTTAATTACATATGTTGCATGATGTCTTGCATTTATCTAACACGTGGGATGTCGGGTCACCAATGGGATGTCGGGTCTTGTCTGGCACGGTCGGTTTAACAGTTAAAGGTGTTTTCAAACGTTTATGGTCACGGTCTGGACATTCGGGGACTAGTTAGCCTGCGGGTTATTAGTCCGATACTTATACGCATCTTATGATAGGTCGCCGCTATCTGGGGCTATCATAACATAATCATTTAACTATTTTCAAGTAACGCAAACCAAGGTGAGTTTCACAGCCCCACTTTTACTGTTTTGCTTTTGGGGGAGAAACATGCTTTGTACGAACTATTTAAAGGTCATGTTATACTATGGGCACTTTATGTTACTATACGGCTTTTATGGAAAGTCCCAGGGGGAAACCATGAATGTGCTGGCATGCACAACGAGGGAAATGTGGATAGATCTATTGGGCCTCACAAACCCCACTCGACGGCGGGGCCGGGCGGGTGCATATTGTCTCTACCTATCGGGTTACCGAGGCATCGGTAGCCCAGTCAATCTGGGCTGGTATCAACTTTTGGACACGTTTAGTAATGGGTTCCCAACCGTAGTAGTAAAAACACTTAACGTCTAGCTAACGTTCTCATGACATAGTATTAACGGGAATGATCTTTGTAAAACTTGTGACAACACTTTATAAAAGAAAACCTGTGAACTCACCAGCATTATATGTTGACATTTTTGGCATGTTTTCTCAGGTCGCTAAGGTAGCGGTTATCGGACTAGGCGCACGAGGTCATGCACGGCGTCTATTATTTTGAAACATATTAAACAATGTCTTTGTAAACAATGATATGTCTTTTGGTTGTAAACAAGAATGCTTCCGCTGCTGGTTTACAGCTCAAAGCATTATATTTTGGTTTTAAATATAATCTTGAATGCATGTTTGTTGTATGTTTATTGTGATCGTTGACTGAGATCCTGGTGTGTCACGCGCCTCGCGGTAAAACCCCGCACGTGGAATTTGAGGGTGTGACATACTGTGTCTTTTTGTTACAGTCAAATGATAGAATGATGATGTAATTGAATCACAAGTAAATATGAGTAAATGATAGTATAAAATGTTTAAACATGTTTCACCCCAAAAATAGTGAAAATAGAGAAAAGGGGCTATGTAAACTCACCTTAGCAAAACGTTATCTCTTGAAAAATAGTGTGTTGCCCAATGTATCAAGTATCACCCTATAATGAGGTAATATATATGTCTAAGTCTACCAAGTCTATAAATGTATAAGTTTCTAGGGCTTCGAATTTGGGGATATCCAATTGTTGAATTTTAAAATAAAATGTTGATTAAATAAAGGGAAATTTGATAATTAAATAAATGAAAGTCTTTTTATAAAATTTGAATTTAGAATGCTCACAATAATGTGTTTGAAGTATAAAAATTATTTCTTTTAAAATAGATTTTTAAATCTATTTATTACAAATTGCCAAAATTTAACTTTAATTTTCAAAAATACAAAAATTAAAGAATTATTATATTAAAAATCATATTTCTGTTCTAAATATTTAAAAATAAATTGTATAAAATTTTGGTGCAAAAATAATGAAAATTGAATTTATTATGATTTAATTATGATTAAAACTAACAAAAATTGATTAAAAATATAAAATAAATGATTTTTCTGATTTAAAAATCATTTCAGTGAAGTTCAACATTGTACAAACATAGGATAATTTTTGTAGAATTTAATAAAATTGTTTTGATATTTTAATGGATTTTTATAAATATAATGGTATAAAATTGATTTAATTATTATAAATATTAAATAAATGAATTTTTGAAAAATAAAAATTGTAAATAAAACTTTTAATTCAGATTTAATAAATATAATTTTTTTAGAATTTATAAAATAGTTTTAACATTTAAAAACAAATTTATAAGTTTTAAAGGTATAATATATATAATAATGATTTGTGGTTTATAAAAAGAAAAAGGAACAAAAAGCTGGCCGTAGCCGGGACTCGAACTCGGGATCCTGGGGTTAAAGACCATAGTCACAACCACTTGGCCTAGGCCAGTGGTTGTGATGAAACCCGGTTACGAATAATTAAATACACTTATCCCAAACTAGTTTATCCCCAAATCAGATTTACAAGCCCTAGCTTTTCCAATCAAGCGATTCACACATCAATAACCTGATTATTCATAGGGTTATTGATGTGTGAATGCCGATGAACAAACCCCACAACAAAATTTATGCTTACAGTGTTGATTCGATGCTCGATTGGCCGGTCAAGAAAAAGTCAAACGTGTATTCGTGAGGCACAATCAGAGTGAATTGAAGAAGATTGGGGGTTGAGAAAGGATAAATGGCGAGTTGTGTAGGATCTCAGATCATCAATTTATAGTGTAATAGCTTCAGTCTTCGAATTGGCAAGTGTTGACCCACATTGAAGTCCATACGCGTATAGTGATAAATTGGTGGTAAATTGATAGATGTTAATTGTATAATCTAGTCACTGATGGCCGATAATTTAGATTCCATGTTAATTTGTCCAAAACACGCGTGATTTAAGATGATTAGATTAGTCAAAAAGAAAAAAAAATAAAAATTTTAATCTGTTGCTGCTGCTGTTCGACGTCAGCTTACAAAGAAGGAGAAGGGACCAGGTTAAAATGGTGTTAAATATATTTTAGGTTGGGATTAAATCAACCAAAGGGTGTAGAGCAGGTGGTTGTACGTGTGTGTTTGTGTGGACCGGCTCGCAGCTCGGGTTCGAAACCCGGCTGGAGCATAATCTTTTTTTTTTTTTTTTATAGCAAAGAAGGAGGGGAGAGGGGTCTTGGGCCGGATATCTGGTGGGCCGGGGTATAACTGGGTTTGGGCTGGGCTGATGATGGCTGAACCAAAGTGTTGGGTTCAATACGATTTGTTTGTGGGTTTGTTTATCCAAAACTCTTTTTTTTTACACACTAAACTTATTATTATTATTATTATTATTATTATTATTATATATATATATAAATATATACACATATAGATATATAATTATCATTGTATAGGGGTTCAAAATATCACCAAAAATAATAGGGCTTGTTGTTTTAATCCGTAACGTATAAATAGTTAAATGCGAAATGTTACAGTCTCCCCTACTTTTAGGAACTTCGTCCCGAAGTTAAGGGAAAACCAGGGTTACAATTGGCCAACTACCGAAAACCTTGATAAAATTTCACACTACCTTAACGTACCTGTAAATTCATGATTACGTTCCGGACCGTAATTACCAATTTACCTTACATTAGGGTTTTGCGTCCTTTTATGACTTTACCGATTGTTAAGCAGGTCTGATAGTCTCCGCCAGTCGTTGAGCAGGTGGTAGGGCCTCTCCCGACTGTTGGATAGACATGATGACCTCTACCAATCGTTAAGTAGGTTGTTTGGTAGTCAACTAATTGATGTACAAGTAAGCAAGTATAGATATAGTAATTAGTTCACATTCAAACAAGCATGCACACAAATGTTATGATTTATTATTTGAATCAAAAAGTGTTGATACATAGAATTAAAAGCAAACAACATTCAAATGGTGGGATCTGCTGTTAAGTAGCTGGAGGGTCTTGATCTCGGTTTAGTTTAGGGCATCGGTTACGGTAGTGATTTGGGTCTCCACATTCATAGCATTGACCATAGTTGTATTGATTAAGGTTAGCAGCTTGAGCATGGTTGGTGGGTTGGTTGGCATTTGGATTTGGGGTCTCACGACACGTGTTGACCAGATGGCCATACCTTCCACAATTGGTGCATAAGCGACATGCTGAAGCAGTGGGATGATGTCGGTTGCAGGTATTACATAATGGGTGGTTTCCTGTATAAGGTTTCTTCTTAGAAGCTTGTGGAGTGAGGTTTGCATCAGGATCCCTGGTCTTACGTTTCTGGTTCTCAGTGGTTACCGCGGCTACAATACTTGTTTTATTGCCTTTCCGAACTAAGGTCCCGTTCTTTACGTGATTATCAGTCAAGGTAGCTGCTAAACGTTTGGCTTCCTCCAAGGTGGCAGGATTCCTTCCCCACACCGTATCCTGGATTTGCATGGGCAGACCACCGATGTACTTCTCGATGGCTACCGGCAGGGGAGTGACTTTGTGAGGCAACAATAAGCTAAGCTCATGAAAGCGGGTGTTGTAGGCAAGGTTTTCCCCACTATCTTGAGCTAAGGTGTGGAACTCATCCTCAAGCTTCTTAACTTCATTGCGAGGACACAACTCTTCCTTCATGACCTCCTTGACTTGGTCCCATGTCATAGCAAGAGAAACTTCGGCCCCACGAGTACGCTTTTCTTCATTCCACCAAGTGAGTGCTCGTTTGTGAAGAACACTCATGGCATAACGGACCTTAAAGTTGTCGGGGCACTCACTGTTGATGAAGGCATTCTCAATACCCTCAAACCACTGGAGGAGTCCTGTAGCTCCTTCTTCTCCACTGAACTTTGGGGGATTACAGGAATTAAAGTGTTTAAGGGTACAGGCTGGAAGTCCATTCCCGTTGTGGTGTCCATTTCCATTCTCGTTGCCGTTGCCGTTCAACTGGATGACTTGAGCTAGTAAGTTGGGGACCAGAGTTGCGATTTGCTGCGCCATTTGTTGAGAAATGATTGCAGCCAGTTGGGCATCGATACCATTATTGTTGTTGTGGTTAGGAACTTGGTCATGGTTATGGTTGTCACCACCTTCTTCGTGGTTCTCACCATTGCTGTTACGAGTGCTGCGACGTGGAGGCATGATCTGTAATAGACACAATGAAATGAATGAGATTATATAAGGAATGTAATCATTTATTCATTAATTAAAACGAATAAACGAAAACGTTGACTTATCAAAGATTCTAAATTCTAATAACATATGAAGACGTGCTTTAGCCTATAAGTGAACACTCATCCCGAGAATTCCCAGGTAGGCATCCGGGTCCCTCGTCTGATTGGGATATATGCGCAATGCCAGCCTAGACAGAAGACTCAGAATACAGGCGTTCACCCTTCCAGATTGCACGTGTTCGTTATTAAAATCTAGAACTTCGACGAGATCTCAAGGTGGTTCAGGTTAAACCTGAGGATTTTGTCCTATTAGTCTAAGTGTAGATCCACTGATGGAGAGCAGTCTTCTTGTAAGGATGAAAGTAGAGATAAGAAGTAGGAGGGAGATAGAGAATAGCAAGCAAAAGAAGCAAGTACTGGTTAAATCCTATGGTTATAGACTAGATTATTTTTCTAATAACCTAATTCCCTATAACCATGGCTCTGATACCAATCTGTAACACCCCAACCGATGGCGGAAACATCGGGATGTCACGTAGTGATGATTGTTCAGTAGCTCATGGTGAATAATAAATTTCATTAAATGATTTTAAATAATTTACATACAATTGTTCTACAAGAATTCGTACATCAAATTGAATAAAACTATGCACATATCTTCAAGCAAATCTTCAAGCAAGTAGAACCTGAAACATGTTAAGTTGAAAATATTTTGGGTCAACAATTGTTGGTGAGAATACATAGGTTTGTGAAAATAAATGATAACGATAGTTTGTACAACATTCAAAGTTGTATGATGATAGAGTATGATACCGACATGTAGCAATGCGTCCTTGTACAACCAAACCTTGTGTCGACTGATGACTAACTCGCAAGTTAGTTAAATGTTATTACTGTTATCGATCATCCCTGAGTCTATGCGGGGGATGGGTTTGTCAGACCTATAGCGCTATAATCTAAACAGGCGGCTTGATCATTGTTAATGATTGTACTGTGTCTTTTTGTTACAGTCAAATGATAGAATGATGATGTAATTGAATCACAAGTAAATATGAGTAAATGATAGTATAAAATGTTTAAACATGTTTCACCCCAAAAATAGTGAAAATAGAGAAAAGGGGCTATGTAAACTCACCTTAGCAAAACGTTATCTCTTGAAAAATAGTGTGTTGCCCAATGTATCAAGTATCACCCTATAATGAGGTAATATATATGTCTAAGTCTACCAAGTCTATAAATGTATAAGTTTCTAGGGCTTCGAATTTGGGGATATCCAATTGTTGAATTTTAAAATAAAATGTTGATTAAATAAAGGGAAATTTGATAATTAAATAAATGAAAGTCTTTTTATAAAATTTGAATTTAGAATGCTCACAATAATGTGTTTGAAGTATAAAAATTATTTCTTTTAAAATAGATTTTTAAATCTATTTATTACAAATTGCCAAAATTTAACTTTAATTTTCAAAAATACAAAAATTAAAGAATTATTATATTAAAAATCATATTTTTGTTCTAAATATTTAAAAATAAATTGTATAAAATTTTGGTGCAAAAATAATGAAAATTGAATTTATTATGATTTAATTATGATTAAAACTAACAAAAATTGATTAAAAATATAAAATAAATGATTTTTCTGATTTAAAAATCATTTCAGTGAAGTTCAACATTGTACAAACATAGGATAATTTTTGTAGAATTTAATAAAATTGTTTTGATATTTTAATGGATTTTTATAAATATAATGGTATAAAATTGATTTAATTATTATAAATATTAAATAAATGAATTTTTGAAAAATAAAAATTGTAAATAAAACTTTTAATTCAGATTTAATAAATATAATTTTTTTAGAATTTATAAAATAGTTTTAACATTTAAAAACAAATTTATAAATTTTAAAGGTATAATATATATAATAATGATTTGTGGTTTATAAAAAGAAAAAGGAACAAAAAGCTGGCTGTAGCCGGGACTCGAACTCGGGATCCTGGGGTTAAAGACCATAGTCACAACCACTTGGCCTAGGCCAGTGGTTGTGATGAAACCCGGTTACGAATAATTAAATACACTTATCCCAAACTAGTTTATCCCCAAATCAGATTTACAAGCCCTAGCTTTTCCAATCAAGCGATTCACACATCAATAACCTGATTATTCATAGGGTTATTGATGTGTGAATGCCGATGAACAAACCCCACAACAAAATTTATGCTTACAGTGTTGATTCGATGCTCGATTGGCCGGTCAAGAAAAAGTCAAACGTGTATTCGTGAGGCACAATCAGAGTGAATTGAAGAAGATTGGGGGTTGAGAAAGGATAAATGGCGAGTTGTGTAGGATCTCAGATCATCAATTTATAGTGTAATAGCTTCAGTCTTCGAATTGGCAAGTGTTGACCCACATTGAAGTCCATACGCGTATAGTGATAAATTGGTGGTAAATTGATAGATGTTAATTGTATAATCTAGTCACTGATGGCCGATAATTTAGATTCCATGTTAATTTGTCCAAAACACGCGTGATTTAAGATGATTAGATTAGTCAAAAAGAAAAAAAATAAAAATTTTAATCTGTTGCTGCTGCTGTTCGACGTCAGCTTACAAAGAAGGAGAAGGGACCAGGTTAAAATGGTGTTAAATATATTTTAGGTTGAGATTAAATCAACCAAAGGGTGTAGAGCAGGTGGTTGTACGTGTGTGTTTGTGTGGACCGGCTCGCAGCTCGGGTTCGAAACCCGGCTGGAGCATAATCTTTTTTTTTATAGCAAAGAAGGAGGGGAGAGGGGTCTTGGGCCGGATATCTGGTGGGCCGGGGTATAACTGGGTTTGGGCTGGGCTGATGATGGCTGAACCAAAGTGTTGGGTTCAATACGATTTGTTTGTGGGTTTGTTTATCCAAAACTCTTTTTTTTTTACACACTAAACTTATTATTATTATTATTATTATTATTATTATTATTATTATTATTATATATATAAATATATACACATATAGATATATAATTATCATTGTATAGGGGTTCAAAATATCACCAAAAATAATAGGGCTTGTCGTTTTAATCCGTAACGTATAAATAGTTAAATGCGAAATGTTACAACTGACTTAGAAATCTCAAAATAAATTTTATAGGATTTTTGAGATTAAAATAGATTTAGTATAAATATTATTTGTATAAAATCTATTTAACAAATAAAATTGAAACAACATAGGAATCCTTGTCAAAATTGGTGGAAAATGTCATGATAATTTTCTTAGCATAATGAAACATTTTTCTACAAATTTTCATAACCAAAAGTGCTACAAACAATTTATTATGAATTAACTAAGATTAAATCATCATAAATTAATTAAAAATATTAATCAGTGGTTAAAAATCCCAAAACTGATTCTAAAGTGTCTAAATGATCATATAAGCCATCATACCAAATTTCATGATCTTTGGATCAATAACCGCCGCCACCCGCCACCACCGCTACCGCCACATATCACCACCCATCATCACCGCCACTGAACACCACCCACCACAAACGCTCACCACCGATTTTATTCATTCGTCTTTTCCTGCCTATCCAACAACACAAAGTAATGTTTTGTTTCATTCTCACATGGCAAACAAAGAAGACATGAAATGGTCTTCGATCCTTAAAATTTTTAGATTATTTCATTACCTCATCCTTAAAATTAAAATTATTGTCTTCGATCATCAAATTTTTAGATTATTTAATTTCAATTTCCGATCAAAAAAAAATTTAATTTCAATTTCCCTAAAAACATTTGAGAATAAAAGACGGTGACCTTCTTTTGACCATTTGGGGTATGTTTGGCAAGGAGCTTTTAAAAGCTTTTAGGAGCTTCAAGCTTCAAGCTTTTAAGAAAAAGCTCTTACTCAATAAAAAGCCTTGTTTGGTTGAAGAGCTGGAAGCTTTTAGGTTAGGAGAAAAAGCTCTATAGTGAAAAGCTACTAAGCTCTACTAGCTACAAGCTTTTAATAAGCAAATGACACAAATACCCATTCTATTTTAGAAACAAAATAAAAACCTTCCTTACAAGCTTTTAATTATGTCTATTTTAGTCATTTTATTAAAAGCTCCAGCTACTCTGTCAAACACCAAAATATATTTAAAAAGCTTCCAGCTACCAGCTTCCAGCCACCAGCTTTCAGCTACCAGCTACCAGCTTTTCAGCTACCAGCCTCCAGCTAGTTTTGCCAAACATACCCTTGGTCTACGATTATCCCAAAGCTTTTGTTGAGGTCAAGTTCCAATATCACAACCTCAAAAGCAGAAGCAGAGAGATCTCAAAACTCTTAATAATAATAATAATATATCTATCTATCTATCGCTCTTCATTCAAATTATTTCAAGCTGATTCTCTAAATCGACGATTATTTGTTTTCTGGTGAGTTTTTTTTTTCATTTCAATTCGCCTGTCATTAATTTTATAAACTTTTTATGCTTACTGCAAAACTTAAACGTTAAATCGGTTAAATTTCCTTTAATTGTGTGATTGTTTGGGAGTATGGATTGTCAAAACCCTAGATATTTAATTGAATTTTGTACACGTGATGTAATTGAATACAAGCCCTAATTTTAAGAATATTATTATTATTATTATTATTATTATTATTATTATTATTATTTGTTTAGTCTAAATTACAATATTTTAGTGATCTAGTTTTAAGGTTTAAGTTTAACCACAATGAACTGCTAATAACACTCAGCTAAGAAGTTAATAAAATAAAATACATAGTCAAGAAAATTGGAAGACAATCAGAAATAAGATAAGGTTATGTGTTCAAAGCCTGCTCTTAAATGGTTTAAAAGGGTGGGAGTTTGTGTCGAAAATGATCCTTTGTAAGGCTAGAGAATGATAGTTAACACTTTAAATTAACTATGAAGCTGCGACAAGAAGCGCAGCTAAAACTGTTTTCTAATTACATCTTTATAAATCGTAAATTACGATTTCGCCGCGAATGGATTTAGAAAGATGTGCTTGCGTGGGAATGTGCATCTTTTTAAATCCAGCCGTTTGGTGAAACTGGAATCTATGATTTATGAAGATGTAATTGGGAAATAATTTTAGGTGCTTCCATAGTTATCAAAGGCGCCAGGCGCACTCAAGGCGCATAGGGCTCGCCTGGGGCCTAGGCGCAAGATGCAAAAAAAGCGAAGGCTTGAGAAAAAAAGAGCGAACAAAGAAAAAATGTATAACTATACTATCTATTAGAAAATTCTTCAAATAAAGCAAACAAAAGCTATTATATAACATTTAATATTATCTAATTAGTATCAAAAGTTTAAAAATGTTAATGTATTACTGTATAAAAGTAGTATTCCTTAATTACAAGTAGAATGTGCCTGGAATCTAGCCATAATTTAGATAATTTAGCTCGAAACTCTCCAGAATTTGGAATTCTCGTCGGAATCTGGCCCTAAACCATCATCTGGATTCTGGAGAGTTAAAGCGCAATTGCTTCGACTTAAGGCGCCACTACATCGCCTCGCGTAAAAAATGGGCCTAGGCGCATGAGGCGATGGCTTTTAACAACTATGATTGATGCTTCCAATCTGAATCTCAGATACAGTAGCTTTTTTGGCAATTCATTGTTATAATGGTTGAATAAAAGTTATTTCACACTTACCGTTGGATGAATGTTTTCTTGAATTACTGAAATTTGGTTATCTTACTGTGTATTTTTTTAAAATCTTTTTGTTTGATTAGAATCAACTTGGACAATATTGTATGGGTAGTTCTTCAGGGTCTCATTTCAATAATCAAAGTTCACCAAAAATGATGCCTCCACGTCAGCAAGCAAAGTCTGGAGTGCTGCACACATCCTTATCACTTGTTCCGCCACCAGATGTTCAAGAACGTGGCCCAAATCCCGATCAGGTCCGTGAGTCACCAACCGAAAGCGCTAGCTCACGTGACACCTGGCCCGACCCAATGATTGTATCCAAGCAGATGGAGAGAGAGAAACAAAAAGAGCCCGAAAATAATTTTGCTGAAAACTCTGTAACCCGACATATTTCGCGGTTGGATAAAATGTCTCTTAGAGACATATGCAGTGAGAGGGTTGATGTAATAGCAGAAAAAATGCATCATCTACCTTATGAGTTTCTTGACAATTTGAAGAACCAACTTCGTGTTCTTATTGAAGGGACTAGTGGTGATCAGATCAAAGAAGAATACATTTTTCTTCAGAAAATGGTTATGGGCAGGGGAGATTTGACTGAAAAGGCGCTCATGATGGCCCACCGGGGTCAGCTCGAGTTACTAGTTGCTGTCAAGACTGGAATTCAAGCATTTCTACATCCAACTGTTAGTCTTTCACAGGCTTCGCTTATTGAGATATTTTTATACAAGAGATGCAGAAACATAGCATGTGGAAGCCAAATTCCGGCTGATGACTGTACATGTGAAATTTGCTCAAAAAGGAATGGTTTTTGTAACCTCTGCATGTGTGTGATCTGTACCAAGTTTGATTTTGAAGTGAATACTTGCCGTTGGATTGGTTGTGATGCGTGTTCTCATTGGACGCACACAGATTGTGCGTTAAGAAACGGGCAGATTGGCGTGGGACCTGTTAAAAGTGGAGGGATGCTTTTCAGGTGCCGAGCTTGTATGAGGACATCTGAGTTATTTGGTTGGGTTAAAGATGTGTTCAATCAATGTGCACCATTGTGGGACCGTGAAACTTTAATGAAAGAGCTTGAATGTGTGAGAAGAATATTTCATAGAAGCAACGAGAATAGAGGGAGAAACTTGTACTTGAAGTGTGAAGAACTTGTGGACAAACTTAAAAACGGTTCAGCTGAAGCCATAGCTTGTAAAGCAATACTATCATTTTTCCAAGGTAAACTTTATCCTTATTGAGTGGCATATTTCTTATCGGTGTTTCATTAACTGCACAATTTTACATGGGAATATCAATGCACTTTTTTATTTGTCATTGAGGGTGTGAACGAGTGGTGCCTAAGTGCGAGCTAGGCTCATTTATTATTTATTAAATTTTTAATTATATTACTTTTATACATATATCACTATTTATTTATGCTTATAGTTATAAGTTATATTTTTATGTGGAAAGTGAATATGGTGCTATTAAGCATCTAATTTAGTCATTTGGATGCGAAACCAATCAAAACTACGTCGTTTTGAATAATTCTTAATTAAAAACCAATTGTATTCTTTTGGTTTCCTATTTTCTCCAAAAATTTTGCACGTATTAGTCATCTGTCACCAGCGCATTCTCCAAGTTATGAATAAAAGACGTTTGATTCTTTTTCTAATTTATCCCGGGTAATTGGTATATGGTAGAAATATAATGTTCTGGGATTATCAGGAGTTATGAAGCTGTAACCTGTACGCCACAATATATAGGCCTAGAGAGGTATTTCAAATTGCTGCAGCATAATTAAAAAATGCTAATGTTTGGAAGGACATGAAAATGTAGTGTGAATACTTTGTGATGTTAAGGACACAGTCACACAGGGAAATGATTAGTATAATAGATGATGATTTTCTAGTTCTGATAGAAACAAAATTATTATAAATAAAAATGATACGCTTGTTTAGGCTTGCTAGCAGCCAGCTAGCCGAGGAATCTCGGGGTTGAGCTCATTTATTTAATGGGCTTTTATTTAGACTCGAGCTTCTTTAAGCTTGGCTCGATTTGAGCTTTAGAGAACTCATCTGGAGTTGCTCTGCTTGTTTACACTCCTATTGTCACAAATGGGATAACTTGCTATTTTTTTTGCCCCCCTAAACCATTAAAAGATGGCTGTGTTTTATTTTGGGTGATTAAAAAGTTCTTAAATTATTTATGTTTAGAACATTATCTTATTATGCAAATCTAATATTCTATGCATAAATTTTACATATTGGATTAAGTTTTTATAATATTTGAAACCATATTTATTTTATAGAACTTTTTCATGTTATATTTATATATAAAACATGGTTTAAAAAAACGGGTGAGGCGTACGCCTCGAGGTGCGCCTCAAGGTGAAACTCTAAGAAAACGAGTCTGAGGCGCGCCTCATGGGATTTAGATTTTACATACGCCTCTAAGGGCTGAGGCACTAAGAAAATGTGTGCCTCAGTTGTGCCTCAGGTGGTTTAGGGTGTTTTTGATGTGTGTTTTTTTGGTGTTTTAGTCTTTTTAGGTCAATTATTTTATTTTTGATGTGTGTTTTCAATGTTTTAGACTTTTCTTTTTTGAACGATCAACTAAAGTATTGCCGGGTACTCTGTACGCGACCCCCAATGGCCGAAAGGGGCCCCAGACGGCCTCTAGTCCGTATGGACAGAGCCCTTTGGCCCACCCGTCTCCTGTTCCAGGGAAAACCCGGCCCACAAACCCGCCCGAAGGCACGACGGTAGTGAACCGGTAAAACCTGGAGGGATCAGGAGTCGAACCCATGACCACAAGGGTCAAGGGTCTCTCCATCACTTCCCAACCACCTACCCCACCACAAGGATGGGGGTATCCATCACATGCCTCCTGTGGGAATCGAACCCGGCTCCCCCAAAGAGAAAACCGGCCCTTTTACCACTAGGCCACATGATTAGGATGTTTTTTTTTGTTTTAGACTTTTCTAGGTCAAGTATTTTATTTTTTATAGACACATAATTTTTATATTTATTTTTTGAGTGTGCCTCAAGCTTACGCCTCGGTTCGCCTCGAGGCTTACGCCTCATGAGGCGAAGGGAAAACGCCTCGAGGCTCGTTTCCGTTTAAATGTTAGATATATATTTAAAAATGTTTCATTATGTTAGGTTTATATATAATGATAGATGTTATATATAAAACACTAATTTAAAAGGTTTCAAATGACCCAAACAGGGCACATTGAGAAAGTACATTGATATTCTATGTATAATATTTTAACTTGGTAATTGAGGTCAAGATTGTTGCAACATCTTTTGCAGAGGTGGAGATGGAGACTCCAAAAACCGAAGAAGGTGGAGTGATGGCCCCACAAGAAGCTTTCAATCGAATAGCTGACGTGGTGCATGAAGCAATTAAAAAAATGGAAATGGTGGAAAACGAGAAGGCACATATGGTGAAAAAAGCGCGGTTGGCACTCGAGGCATGTGATGAAGAACTGAAAGACAAAACTCGCGAAATGGCAACACTTAACTTAGAAAGACAGAAGAAAAAGCAGCAAGTAGACGAGCTACAGAGCATTGTACGTCTTAAGCAAGCCGAAGCTGAAATGTTTGACCTCAAGGCTTCTGAAGCTAGACGAGAAGCGGAAAGACTTCAAAGGATCTCCCTTGCAAATTCCCAAAAGTCAGAGGACGATTATGCAAGCAGGTATTTAAAACAGCGGTTACATGAGGCGGAAGCAGAAAAACAGTATTTATTCCAGAAAATTAGGTTACAGGAAGAGAGTTCATCACGAGATACCGAACCGTCACAGATGATCATGTATAACAAGATCCAGGACCTGCTGAAAAAGATATAAATTTTTGTTGGTTTGGTTTAATGTTTATTGTAAACTTGAAGTCTTTTATCTTTTTAAGTTCTGGAATAGAGTTGTTGGAGGCTTGTTATCTACACATCATGTTGGGAGGAAAATTGGAAGCAAAGCATCTCCCATTCTTTTTTATGTTTAATAATTCCTAGACAACTTACTTTATTCTTTATCTCTATATTAATAATTCATAAACTATTTTTTTAGTTTAAAAAAATTAATATAAACTCAAAATGTTTTTTACATATCAAACCGGAATTTTCTAATAATAAACATATCTTACAAAACCATGTTATATAGAAGCAGTGGTTCTTTAACTTTTTTGACTTGTCACATGAAGTGAGACACAGTTAGTGAGAAATTTTAGTGAAAAATAATATTTTGACCGGACACTGGATAGTAATTTATTTTTGAATTATTATGATATCTTTATATTAGAAAGTCTAAAATGATATAAGATCAAATTATGCATAATATTACATCTCATTATCCATCTTTAATTGTCTTTATCTTTTGAAATGACCTTTGATGTGAAAAAGGAAGAACATCCCAAAGAAGATAAATAAAAGAGATACATGAAGAGTGTATTTGAGACATTTTGACTAGAGCAAAGGTGAATCCATTCCCTGATTTAAAATCCACAAATCATTCTCTTCTCAACCTTCATACACAAAGCAAAGTTTTCGCAAGTGAGAACCGAGAAACCACAAAGCGATGGCTCATGCCTTGATCAAGATCCTTCTTCTTATAACCATTTTCGCGTCACTTAAGTCAGGTTAGTATGGTTGATCCTAAGCGGTAAATAAGACATCAAATATGTGTTTTTTATTTCGTTTTAAATGAAGCAAACTTTGATGACGATGTTTAGTGGTTTGGGTGTAGATGCGCAATTTGAGGATTGGTGCATAGCCGATGAGCAAACCCCGGATGATGAATTGCAAAGGGCAATGGTTTGGGCATGTGAAAATGGTGCAAATTGTAGCCAGATTGAAGCAAACCAGCCTTGTTTTGAACCAAACACAATTAGGGACCATGCTTCTTTTGCATTTAATAGCTATTTTCAAAGAATGAAAGACAAAGGAGCCACTTGCTATTTCAATTCTGCTGCTTATGTCACTGATCTTGATCCAAGTAAGTATTATCACTTTTTTTTTTTAAATCTTTGCATCTTGCAAGTAAGATATTTACCATTTAAACAATTAGAAACTAAACTAACAACTTTGTATTATATGTCAATAGATGGTTGAGATCTCCAATTTTCCATGAGATCTTTCACTCTATGGAATTAGACGGTTGTCCATAAACACATGTACATATTATTTTAAATGTATTGTTTTAAATGCGATACATAAGATGATAACAATCTCCACATGACTATGTACATGTATTTTTGTAGTACAAATGATTCTCTCACTAAAATTGATTGGTTTGTATTTAAGACACGTATATATCATATATATTGACAAACACTAAAAAATCTAGGAAAACCTTCATAATGTATTTAAACATATACTCTTGACTAACAATATAAAAAAGTGAAGTATACATAATTGATCAATGCTGGAGCCTTAATAGGGCCTTGGCATTTGTGGTGGCTAGCATGTGTAGTTGTGGTGTAGTACGTATTGAAGTATGGTACAAACTTTGCCATTCAAAAAAAAAAAAAAAAGTATGGTACAAACTTTAATGTACACGTTAATGAACACTTACTATACATGCTTGGAAACTAAAACTTAAAAACGAAAAAAAAAAAAAAGAAAAAAAAAGGATAGCGGCACAGCTTGTTGCTCGATTACCCACTATCCAGATGTAACTTCGTTTTTATTGTGGAATGAAAATATGTTATATGACGAAAACCTCTCTTAATTTTCTAAAAACATATGACCGAACTTTATATTTAAAACAAGATCATAAAATACATGCTTAATCAATCTATAAAATAGTTTTGAGAATTATATGATGGTTAATAAAAAGTTAAATACTACATTTAACTGTAATTAAATATACAATGAAAAAAATGTTGATATTTATAAAATTTGTTGTCTAATGATGGCAGGTCATGGTTCATGCAAATTTGAAATTCATGGATGAAGGTGGAGCGGGGATATTAAGATTTGATAATTTGTTGCTTAAAGACATAATATGATATAATCATACTTTATGCACAATAATATATTGTCCTAATTTCCTTTTGTTTTACTTAATTTACATCAATGTATATTTGTTGTATTACGCACAATATAAACAAAGTTACATGTTAGGTTCAAGCAGGCCAGAGGCGAAGCTTGGTTTTTGAATCGATTTTGATCGCGTTTAACTTAGGTTGGCCATATTTGATCAACGTGACTGTGTTTAATCCAATTATAAATATGTTTGATACATGATCGACAGTGCAACCGAGCATTATTTCTTTCGACTTACTAGTCTACATATAGGCAATGAGAAGGTATAAACTTGTGCTCGAACAATTACGTCTATATAGATTTTGAGTTTGGGTCTAGCTTTCTCTAAAATTTGGACTTAGGAGCTGTTTGGTAGCCTCTTAATCAGCCTCTTAACCTTCAGGTCAGAATCATTCAGCATTCAGACTGTTTGTTTCAGCATCTAAATAGAATGATTAAGTGCTGAACCATTAAGCTAATAACAGATGCTGAATGATTCAGCTCTTAATCATTCAGAACCTCTTAACCATTCAGACCATCTTAATGATTCAGCACTTAATCAACCAAACAGCCCCTTACTCTCTTACTCTTATACTTTTCTCTTTAACTTTTGTATCTCATACTTAAAATTAAGATAAAATCGTCCGAACACACAATGAAAAGTAAAAACTTTCTCTTGAAATATACCAATTCAATCTTGAAAACTTGTAGACATATATTCAAATACATTATATGATAAATAATGATGAAAAAAAGACAAAATATGATCCAAATTGATAGATATAAACAAACATACATTGAAATACGTTGCAAGTTTGTTACACATGGCAACCCAAAATACATATGATGGCCAGAAATTTAAGATGTTTCTTAAGATGCACTATTTATAAAAATATAAAAAAGAGTATAAATATTCAGCCATACTATGTGCACATAAGGACATCTGCAAAATCAAACAAAATTATCATTTGAATTTTGAATTGTTAAAGATTATTTAAAAAAAATATATATGAATAAAATACATTGGTATCTCACAAATATTGTTTGAAGTGTTGCTTTATTTTCTTTAATGTACTTACTTGGAGATGTAACAAATAAAGTTCGTGTTTTTTATGGCATCTCAGAAACGATGTGACGACGTTTGCTGCTAGGGGTGTGATTAAAAACAAAAAAAAAAAAAAAAAAAAAATTTGAAAACGAAATCGTAACCGAAACTCAAAAGAATCCAAATTGTGAATTGGGATTTCAGATCGGTTATTACGGCATCCGAATTCCCAATTCGGATATCGGATTGGTTTTCGGTTTTGTTTTTTTAATCCTATTTATTTGATTTGTTCAATTCGGTTGAATTCGGAGTTTTATCAAAACCGATCCGAATTGAATTCAATTTGTTAAAGAATCACATATAGTAGGCCGTAGGCAATTAGTAATAAAAAATATTCTACACTTATACTAAAGAATCAAAGATAGAACTAAAGTAGGCATACTCTTAGTAGTTTCATACACTTACCCCAGAAAATTAGAGAGGCAAACAAGACTAGAAACCTAAATATCAACAATAAAATAATGTGGACAGAACCAAATAACAAACAAGTGAATTAATCACTTAACTTCGAAGAATGCAGAAAATGCAGAGTGTAGAAACACAAATCAACCATTCAACGTCCAAAATTAAAATTGTAGAAGTGCAGCACAAAAAATGAACCTTGAAGACTTTAACCAAAAATTAAGTTAAGAATTCACCAATGTATTATTCCATTTGTTACAACACTCTCGCTCTCAAATTTCGCCCTATCCTTGCGAAAATTATGTTTGATGCGTGGGACGTTCAGGTGGCCCAAACAAAAAAAATTGGAGGCCCCTATTTTTAGGGGCCCTAAGCCATAGCCTAGGGTGAGATAACTATTGAGCCGGCCCTGCTTATCGTGTTAAATAGGTCGGAGCCACAACAATTGACACAAGAATGTGACTCATTCAACTACTTTATATTTTTATTTTATGTATCAAAAAGGAGAAATGATGGAGCCTAGAACCAAATTTTATTTTATCTTTTAAAAAGTATACAATTACATAGTGTACTTCTTATTAAACAAGTTTTAATCATGTCTTAAACAACTCAAGGATTATCATACATGATTAGAGCCAAAAAGTATCATATCCGAAAAAATCGATCCGGATTAATCGCTAACCGAATAGATAAACACCCTCATTTAGACTATGGGGTGTGGAACTCTCCCCCCTTGTCCACATCAGCGCCACGTCATTTCCCCACTCCCACTCTCCTAAACCAGGGAAATGGTTCCCCCTTCTTTCCGCTTCCGCTTCCCCTTTCCTTTTTTTAAATATTTTTTATAGGGAAAAAGACAAAACTATAATAATATTATTATTATTATATGATCGGGGTGAGCGGTGTATTTCCACCGATTGTGCCGAAGGGGAAAGGGGGTGTTCCCCGAGGGGGAAGCCCTCCACCTCAGCTCACCGTTGATATTCACCGATCCATACCTCTTAGTCTTACTGCTAGCGGTGTAAACCAGGTGAGGCGAGCCCAAGCTTACTAGGCACGAGCTTTACACCTCCATCTACATTTTTCAAGTATGGCATTTGAAGCAAATGGTGAGAGTCTTATCACAAGATTCACCCACAACTTTGAAAAACCCTTAACATGTGTATTGCAAAAACCCATTCCCTTTCCCCATCTTCTCCCTCAAAACTTTTGTCTTTTTCTAATTTTTTTCAACTTTTTTTAACTTTTATGATATTTTCCGCAACAATGTCATAGTGCATGCATTATTCACTTGTACTGTACAACCAACCACAGCCAATATCAACTTCCATACACACTCTCTCAACCTCCACTCTTCTTTTCCATTCTCACACATGACAAAACCTCTTTAAAATCTCCCATACAATTCCCTAAACCTCACATCTTTTTTTTTTTTAAACATTTATTATTATTATTATTATTTTTAAAATGGGAACCAGAGTCCCTTCACACCAACTCAGCAACGGCCTCTACGTCTCGGGTCAACCCGATCACCCCACACCCGGTTCACCACCGGTTCTCACCACTGAACCCCCCACACCCATAAAAACCTCCGGATCCGACCCGGTTCCCAACCAATCCGGGTCGGGTCAGATGATCCAGCTCCAACCAACCGGGCTAATCACCTCCAGCAGCCTTGAAATGAGCGGCGAAAACGGGTCGGGTCAGGCGGGTGACCCGGACCCGGCAGGGAAGACGGTATACGGGTCAGGTGTAACGACGTTAGGGTATGATGAGGTGTGGTTATTAGGGGTGAGGGGATGGAGGAGGTTAATGTGGGTGTTGGTGGTGGTGGGGTTGTTGGTGGGTGGGTTGGTGACGGTGGTGGTGAAGAAGGAGGTGGTTGTGGTGGTGGTGGTGGCGGTGTTGGTGGTGGTTATGGTGGTGGTGGTGTGGAACTGTGGGTGGAAGAAGAGAGGGTTGTTGGGTTATTTAAAGGAGTATCCTGATGATGAGCTTAGAGGGGCTGTTGATGGTCAGTTTGTCAAGATTACTGGGGTAATTTGATTATATTATTCTTAATTTTGATAGGGATTATTATTGTTGTTTGATTTATCGTTTATCGTTATGTTTTGAGCTCGGGCTTAGCTCGTTTTAAACTGAGGCAATTTGACTCGGCCATTGGCGAAGCTTGGTTCTCAAATCGGAGGGGGCCGGACTTAATTTTTTTAAATCGGTAGTGACCGGAAGATCAAATCGGCGGGGGCCGAACTCAACCCGGAGTCAATTTACCTACATAAATTGCAAATTTCTACCACTGCGCCAAAAATCCTGCGCCTCTAGACTCGGCTCGCTTTGTTTGGGGTTCAAGTACTAAATAAGCATGTTTACCCTTGTCAATTCGAATTTTAAATAATAATTAGTTTTTTATATATAAAACGAAAAATTAGTAAGTTTTGGGCCCATATAACTATAGGCCCTATGCGGTTGACCACCTGAGCGAAGCTTTGTTGGGGCCGTGGGGTGCCCCTTTTTCTCAGTCTTGTAAATTTATGTGTTTTTGTCCGAAATTTTATACGTATGAGTCTTGCACCCTCCGTTTTAAGGGTTCCGTGACTTTTGGCCCCCACATAATTTTTTTTCAAGCTCCGCCGCTGCCATCACCCAGCATGTCCTCAGGGCCGGCTTTGTTTGTTTTTTTAGTTATTATTCTATCTTTAATGTGACATTGGGTCGCTCATATGAAATTCACTGTTCAAAAAAAAGTTATTGATGTTTTATGATTATTAGTTTGAGTTCTGTCACATGCTATGCATTAATTGAAATAACAACAGATTATGCATAATGCATTGTTAACAACTTCATTTTCTTTAAATCAATGTATGTTCATCTAAAATGAAAAATAATAATAATTTGGTGCAGATTGTCACCTGTGGTAGCATTCCGCTTGAATCATCTTTTCAAAAAGTAGAGAGGTGTGTGTATGTTTCAACCGAGCTGTTCGAGCACAAACGCGGTACGTGGAAATTAGGCGTCGCTAACCGCTGTTGCTTCTCCTGGGGATGCATTAATTCAGAGGTTTGTTTTCCAGTAAGCTACATTTCATTTATAAAACCGCTAAAAAAGGAATTTTTGTTTGGCAGAAATATGTGGCCGATTTCTACATATCAGACAGTCGATCGGGATTAAGGGCTCTAGTGAAAGCCGGATACGGGGCTAAAGTAGCTCCGTTTGTTAAAGAAGCGACTGTTGTTGATATAACGAAAGAAAAGCGTGAGTTATCTCCAAGATTTGTGGAATGGCTTGCAGACCGCAGCCTCTCAAGTGATGACCGAGTTATGCGCCTCAAAGAAGGGTAACTTTTACTTGTTTTGACATTTCAAGACTTTTATCGAGTTTAAGCGCTATTTCCAACTAGAATTACGTATGCGCCCCTTGTCGGAGTCTTGACTATTTTCATTGTCGTGCATTAAAACCGTTTTAAAGGGGACAGACTATAGCTTATGGTGATGAGTTACATAAGTTTATGCTTTGTTGCAGCTTATTATGAAAAGGTATAATGAGAAATGTATATATACGTCAGTTAACTTTGTTTATGCCGATTCTGGCAAAATTAAAGAACTTGACGTAAATTTGTAAAATGACTAAAATGCCCCTGACTTTACTTGGTTTTCTCTCCGCAATCTATCCAGAGTTGATTATTTTGAGTAGATATGTGGCAAAAACTTTGAAGTCAAGGGTATTTTTGTCATTACAATGTGCATGTTTTTAGCCTGAATTCGTATAAACAAAACACAATTAATAGTTGTGTTGTTTTTGTTTTTAGGTGGCTTTTGTGTAACCTTTTCAACTGTTTTTGTTTCGAGTAGGAGTTTTATGATTTCTAAATGAGATGCGTTACACATACAGGTACATCAAAGAAGGGAGCACAGTTAGTGTGATGGGTGTGGTGAGGCGGCATGATAATGTGCTCATGATTGTTCCACCAAGCGAGCCCATGTCAACGGGTTGTCGCTGGTTTTGTGGGCTTCTCCCAACCTATGTGGAAGGCCTTGTGTTGACTTGTGACGAAAGTCAAAGTGCTGATGTCTTACCCGTGTAGATTATATGTTGATCATTAAAAGTACTTAAAGTGTCTTCAGATCGGGTAACTCTTACCTAGCTTGCTGCTATTTGTGCATAAAAGTTGCAGACGGGGCGCGACAGACGGGGCCTTTTATTGTTGATAGACGCGGCGTATGGGTATTTCAGGTATTTTGTAGCTTTGCATTATAAGAACTCAGATGATTAAAAAATGGTATGTAAATGTTGCCTGATGGCTTGAGTTGCCGTTTATCATCTACTTTCAAAGTTTCTATTTTGCGTATGGGTGTAAATTTATGACATGATATGAACCTAACATGAAATTTATAGGTTTGGATTTAGTCTAAACAAACTTAGCTCAGTTTCTGGTCGAACCCACAAACACATTTGGCTAAACGGGTTAACCCTTTTTCTAAGCAGTCAATCTCGGTGATAAATCGGTATTATCTCGGTTATCGGTCCTAAAGGCATATATCGGTTAGTATATTGGTCCCGATAATATCGGCCGATATACACCTAAATATCGGCCAATTTACCGATATAGTGTTTTGTTTGTTTTGTTGGGCCCATTTCACATATATAAATGTAGAGGAAGGTTTTAGGATGATTATTTGGGTCGTGGATGATGAAGAAAGATGAATATTAGGGTTTACACTTTAAAATAGATGCGGATGAAGAAGATATGCACGTTGAATGAGACTGCCCTTGCAGTAGCGATGGAGTCCTTGGCAGCCAGGAAAGAGTTTTGAGGATTGGAGAAGATGATGGAGGCTCGGGAAAGAGTTTTACACTGTGTTCCCGAGTTTCATTAAATGATGGAAGAGAAGGGATCTCCCTCCTTTCCCTTTCTCTCCAATTCCTTCCAAATTGGAAAGATTGAAAATCACACTAAAATCCTCCTTATTCTGAAAGGAAAGATGACTCTTTATTTTTTAAATAGAAACTTACATTAGGACCATCAAACTTTAAATATTATCATATTTAACCTAAAACTATTCTCACATATCTAGTTTAGGTGTAAAAATTTTAAATTTTAACATATTAACTCCTTCTCTAAAAAAATAAAAAATATATATATTATTTAGCTTACCGATATTTTACCGCGTTAACTACTTAGAGTATTAGTATTCAAGTCAGAACCGACCCTTAATAGAGGCGGTACGGGATGACGGTTTAGTATCATATCGGTAAGCTAAATAATATATATTTTACAACTTTACATAGGTTCCAGACTTCAGGGCTCCAACCGTGAGCCGTCTTCAGGAAGCCAACCCGACCGCACGTCCACACTATTGTTTTTTTTTCTTTGACAATTAATGTCGCGTTATGGTTTTTTATATATGATGACTGGGTTTAAATTATATGGGTTCGGTTTATTTGTAGTGGCCCTAGGCCCAAAACAGTTTTACGGTTTTCGAAGATGGCTTTGATTCAAGTTATACTTACAAGTTACAATAATATATAGCGTGTAAACATTACCTTGTAAGTTAAACAATTTATTTATATTGTTATTATGAAGTATTGTTGGGATTAACTTATGTTAAGAACTATGAGAACAACATAAACACATGTAAACACACGTAAATAGCAGTAAATGAAATGATAAAATTGAAAAATGAATTATTTCTCTCACCACTCTTTCTTTGATTTTATCTACTCTCTCCTGGTTATTTTAAAAAGGTAAAAAGTGCATCGTTTTCGTTCAAGTGGCGGAAGCGTGAAGGGTTCAAACCTACAAGGTGTAGGCATATTCTGGAGTAAATTAGTTTGTCGTTAAAAAAAAGGAAAAAAGTGTGCGCGTATATCTTTTAAATAAGTCTTGAACATGTTGAAATCTAAATGGATTCTAGTAAAAAATTACATCATAGATAGTATGAAGGTTAAAGCTGGTCTCACAAATTTTGGTGTATTATCAATCTGAAATTGACGCTATTGTACAAAACTCCCTTCCCATACAATAAGTACCCACAGGCCACAGTATTGATCGTTACTTGAGAAAATTGATAAGAGGAAAAAGGTTTTAGTAGATTAAAGTGAATAGCATCTTTTAGAGTCAATAAATAATTTGTTTATGTGTGGACACACATTAAGAGCCTACGGTGGCTCCTCGTCACAATCATCTATTCTTTTTTCTTTTTGAACCCACACTTCGAAGGTCATTTTCTTGATCAAACCTTATTACTTTTAGACACCAATACATCATATATTGTCACTGGTGGAAAACTTTAAAGTATTTAGTAGTGCTTTAACTTTTACTTGTGTTACATGATTCTTAAAATCCTCCTACAATATTTCAAAACATCGGTATCGTAATTAACCCTTGCATGGTTTAAGCATTGTTTTGACATCCGGACCGGGAAAGATGGTGTAGATTCGAAATGTAAAATGTAATGTCATAAGTGACTCTAGGCGATTGTATGAGTGTTGTTTTTTATTTAGCGACTTGCTATAATGGAAAATTATGTGCATACTTGGTGAGGAATAAAATGAAGTTTGCCGTTCATAAAAAAAAGGTTGAAGAATCGTTTTAATTTAATAATTTATTGTAGTCGATCTGTAGATCATGCATGATCAATATAGTACGTTAACTAGATATTTGCCCGCGTTGACACGCAGTTTACCAACGTACGATTATTTGGAGTAGTATAACGTATAAGAAAAATAAAGTAGAAACAGTTTATTAAAATTTAAAAGCAACGAATACACATTTATTCAAATATCGCTGAAAATTTCCTTATAAACAACATTTTTTGTTTTAGTCATCACTTTCCCATCAGCATCCAGTATAAGTAACTTCACGCCTGCCCTGCTTTTAACTCTTGACAATGCGACATAAAGCTGGCCATGTGAGAATACAGGGTTTCTTAAATACAATCCAACCTGAATAAGACGACTTAAATGGTATGTGTTAAAAATAGACTTATGGCATATTCAACAATAAGAAAGTAATAAAAATAAAAATAAGAAACTAACTACCACCTAAATTTCACAATTTAATTTGACACGTCTGAGAAGATGAGCATTACCCATATCGACCCGCTAAAAAAAGCTTCGAGCACATTTTATTCTATTTGACACATTTGAAAAGGCAAACATTACCCAAATCGACCCGTTAAGAAAAGGGAAGATTGCCCCAATTCACCTATGGCCTATGTATAAGTAAAAGGAACATCAATCTAATCAAAACACCATAAACACACTGTTGGTGGCTTTTACCCTATTTGACCCATTGGAAAAGTTGAACATTACCCAAATCGACCAATTTATAAGTAAACAAACATGAACCTACACCATTAAAACAATATTTTAACCGACTATTACCTTATTTGACCCGTTTATAGGAAGGAACATTATCTAAAGTGACCCATGTATAAGTAAAAGGAGCATTACTCAATAATTTTAACCGACTATTACCTTATAGATGCTATTTATACGCTAAAAATAGTAATGTGACAAATGAAATAATTCAGCATTTATTTTGTGTTTAAATGTCTTTAATTTTAAAAAGTGGATTTTTTTTTTTAAATTTTGATTTTGAATGTTTAAAAATAAATTTATAAATGTATTTATATATGATTAATAATTTTATGTTTAAAGGTTATTAATTAAATGGTAATCATAATTATTAACATTAGATGTTTCCAATATTGTGTAACTCACGATAAATGCTAATTATACGCTAAAAATAGTAATGTGACAAATCAAAGAATTAAGGATTTATTTAGTGTTTAAATGTCTTTAAATTTAAAAACCGTATTCATTTTTAAATTTTGATTTTGAATGTTTGAAAATAAAGTAATTCAATTGAAAATAGACGTATTAATTGTGATGAAAAAAATTCAAATTTAACTTTGTTTATAAATGTATTTATATTTATATATGATTAATAATTTTGTGTTTAAATGTTATTAATGAAATGGTAATCATAATTATTAACATTAGATGTTTCCAATATTGTGTAAATCATGATAAATGTTATTTATATGCTAAAAATAGTAATGTGACAAACCAAATAATTAAGCATTTATTTGGTGTTTAAATGTCTTTAATTTTAAAAACCGTTTTTTTTTTAATTTTGATTTTAAATGTGTAAAAATAAATTTATAAATGTATTTATATATGATTAATAATTTTGTGTTTAAAAGTTATTAATGAAATGATAATCATAATTATTAACATTAGATGTTTCCAATATTGTGTAACTCATGATAAATGTCAATTATACGCTAAAAATAGTAACGTGACAAATCAAAGAATTAGGCATTTATTTTGTGTTTAAATGACTTTAATTTTAAAAACCGTAATTTTTTAAAAATTTTGATTTTGAATGTTTGAAAATAAAGTAATTCAATTGAAAATAGAAGTATTAAGTGTGATGAAAAAAATTCAAATTTAACTTTGTTTATAAATGTATTTATATTTATATATGATTAATAATTTTGTGTTTAAATGTTATTAATGAAATGGTAATCATAATTATTAACATTAGATGTTTCCAATATTGTGTAAATCATGATAAATGCTAATTATACGCTAAAAATAGTAATGTGACAAATCAAAGAATTAAGCATTTATTTTGTGTTTAAATGTCTTTAATTTTAAAAACCGATTTTATTTTTTAAATTTTGATTTTGAATGTTTAAAAGTAAATTTATAAATGTATTTATATTTGATTAATAATTTTGTGTTTAAAGGTTATTAATGATATGGTAATTATAATTATTAACATTAGATGTTTCCAATATTGTATAAATCATGATAAATATCAAAATGCAAGAATTGTTAACACTAAAGAGCAAAATCATGTACCTTCTGTTGATATTTTGGATCTCCAATCCTTTGTGCCCGTGCAACAATAAACTCCAATTTGTCTATGCAAGAATCTGCCAGAGTACTATTACCCTGAGCAAACAGCCTCCACCGTTGCTCACTGGTGCAACACAATCGTTATACACCTGCAACCGCCATAAAAAAGTATTAAAAAAACAAATCAGAATTTTAAAAATGTATTAAAATTAGTGCAATAACTTTACAAAACCAATTCCACCATCAATTCCATTCAACAACTTTCCAAACCAAGATTCATAATTATAGCAATTATAGTTAATACATTTGACTATGCAGTTAATACATTTGACTATGACTATATGGAAAGTGTACAACTAATTGTGCTATTAACTTTCCTATAATACAATCAATCAATCTCTTACCAAAAAACTCGACCCTTCCTTTTAACATCCAAGACTTTTCAAACCACCATTTATAACAATTAATTCTTATAATTATCCTTCCAAACTTTAAGCCATCAACTTAGGAAACAAATAAAATGCTAATAAATGAGACCCGAATCAACAAACAGGACCCGGACCCGAATAGCTTTCCTAAGCGGATTAATCACTAAAAAATATCCAACATTCTTTTACCTTTCATCTAATATTATGATCCTCAAGAACACCTCGAAGAACATATGAACATTCAACCTCACCCGAAGACAAACATCATCGAGCCAACATAATATCATGAAGAAATATATAATACACGGGAAATTTTCGTGTTTTTACTACTGAGAAAACATGAAGGATCATATCACAAATCTGAAAATTATTAAAATCTAATAATTTTTTAAAACAACAAACATAATACCTAATCATTGAAAACAAATAACAATACCTAAACACTGAAACTGATCATATCACAAATCTGAAAATTATTAAAATCTCATAATTTTTGAAAACAACAAACATAATACCTAATCATTGAAAACAAATAACAATACCTAAACACTGAAACTTAAAAGTCACAATATAATCTCATAGTAGAAAATAAGAAAGATGAAACCTAAAGCCCCAAATCTGAAAAATTATTAAAAACCATCAACAATACAAAAATAAAAGTTTAATATTAGAATCTGAATGAAATATTAGAATATAAATAGGCGACGATCAGAGAAAAAAGAAAGACCTAATATCATTTATCACTTAAATCTGAAAATAATTACAAAAAAAAAACAATATATAAAAGGAATCGTATCAAGAAAGTAGAAAAAATGATTACCTTGAATGAGAGATAGAGGAAGACGAATGATCGGCGATGGAAACATAGAAAGAAACAGAGAAACATAAAAATCGATTAAATCAATAAATAATTATAAGAAACAACGATATTTAACAGAAATCGTATGAAAAACAATGAAGAAATCGTTACCTTGAATGATATACACGAAGAAGATGAACGATGATGGAAGCTTTTGATCGGATGGAGATAGAGGAATCACCGAGAAGAAAGAATAATTGGCGTGTGAGAGAGAATGAGGGTAATTGATTGAGTAGGTTAATTAGATTAGGAAAGTAGTAAGTGATAATTGTTACCATATGTATAGATTATTACTCTATTTTTAATTTTTTTTAAATGAAAAAGTTTATAAATTCTCACAATGAGACACTTGGCACAATATGATAGGCTACACAATTGAGGATGAATGTGGGAGTGCCAAGTGTCCTCATGGACTTTAGTTTATTAGATGTATAGATTTGTGCTTTAACATTTGAGTATTTTGGAATATGTAAGAAACTATAATTTATGTCATTATATACATGTTCAAATTTTTATTTGTTTTACTTTGTATTAACATTTTAAAAAACACGAAGTAACTTTGTGTTAGTTTAAAATTTGGGTAATCGACCATAATTATAAAACGAAGATAGAGAATCAAAATTGTTTGGAATAGGTTGATTGACTTAAATGAAGTTGAAAATATAGAAGTAGTTTTAACCAAATTCGTATGTTTGTTACAGAACTTAAGTCCCACATTCAAGACGACTTTATGGATCGACGTCACATATGCATCTTAAAAATGGTAATATACATGTATCCTTATAACTCATATGCATAATGCGTGTTGGGATTTTTAATATGCGGATAATTATACTTTTACATGATTTAACGTTGTCTTTTTATCCAAATAGTTATAAGGGTTAGAATTATGCAATGTTTTAAAAACCGGTTTTTTAATTATACCGGATTTGGCTAAAAAATGGTTTAACCGGTTGAACCGCGTTTTACCGGGCGGTTCAACCGGGTTGATTAGTTAGCTATATAATTTCATAATTTAAACATTAACATAAAAAATAATCTAAAAGTACATAATTACATACTGAAATACTATAAAAAAGTTAATTAATAATTAAAAAATAATTCAAAAGATAACCTAAAGTTTTTATTTTTTTATAGTTGTTCCTTAATAAAAAAAAATAATATAAAAACAACTCAAAAAGTAACCTATGCCGGTACTGGTATAGCGGTTCAAATCGGTATACCGGCGGTATAAAATCGATACCGTTTCACATATTTACCGGAGTGTTTCGTACCGAATTTCCATCCGAAAACGGTAATACCGGTATAACCGGCCGGTATTTACCGGTTTTTAAAACATTGGAATTATGTATAAAGCGAGACACAAGAGACGACATGTATGCCTCTAAGGGGCCGTTTGACAATTTCTAAATGGGTAAGTGCTGATCCAGTAAGAGGTCTGAATGGTTAAGAGGTTCTGAATGGTCAAGTGCTGAATTATTAAGTGATGTTTGGTTGGACATCTGAATGACTAAAATTTCTTGTCCCACATTGTCGTTGTTTTCTGTTTTTTTTTTTTTTTTTTGTTCGTGACTGGCTGGAGATCAGCTCGATAACACTAGGGCTGTGCAAAGGGTCAAGAACAGGGGCGGATGTATGTGGTTTGGGACGTAGTCCCGGGACAACAGTCTTTTTTCAGTTGTATATATACATGTATACATAGTTTTTCGAGTGACATCAATGTTTTTTTTATGGTGACTACATTAGACCCAACCCAATTTCAGTTAAATAAGCTCAACTCTAATTTTTAAGTAGATAAAAATATAACCTTTTACAAGCCCACTCCACTATTTAGTCTATTAGGGGGGAAGGGGCGCTTATAAGATTCACTTTTCACTTAACTGATTTCAACCAATCATGCACTGCCACATCACTTCACTGATACACTTTTTTGGAGACAGCACTCCACTGATTCTTTTATTTATTTTTCTTTAAATTCAAATCTTAATCTTTGTTTTTTTTAATTCACACGGTTTTACCACCAAACGGTTAGATTTCTCATAAACCGTCCTACCAACACGGTCAAAAATAATTATGTGCATTAAAATCGGTTTCATCTAACCATCAGAAATATTGAATTTCACATGCAATACGGTTGAGATTTTTTTGTATATAAACCATTATACCACGGTGGTGAAAACACAGTTCAACATCAACAAAACCCACACCTTCAAAATGACTCGCTGGACCGAAAATGAAGAAATGGCTCTGGTCGTGTGCGTTAAAAACGCACAAAACGACCAATCCTTGCAACGCCAACCCCGTAGGGCTCAGGGGCTCATAAGACCATCGAATTTATATTATGTTTTTTTTTTTAATTTTTAATGACGATGTTTTTTTATCATTGGATAATATTTTTATTATGTGATCAACCTTACTTGACTCGAACCGTCAAACCGATTCACCTGAAAATATTTATGACCGGTTCTACAAAATTAGAATGTCTAAAATAGTGACATCATTGGAAAAAATTTCTGGATCCGCCACTGGTCAAGAACCGACCCGACCCGGACCCACTAGAACCGTATACCCTTTTATTGTTGAAATTAGGAACCATGAACCGAACCTTAAAAGGCTATGTGGTTCCGGGTCCTAAAGGTTTTCATGGGTCGGGTAAAGGGTCTGACCTTCAAGAACCTTTTAATGTAATAGGCTTTTAGAGGTTTACGCATTCCTATTCTTTTACCATGCCCGTAAAAGAGTTCCTCCATATGGTTCTAACAATAGCTCACGAGTTGCCTTTTTTAATCATTTTTCGTTTCTTGACGTATGTTTTGGTAACAATTTTGTCATTCTCATCACTTGAAATATTATGTGAATTTGTTATGTATACATCATAAATACACACACACACACACATTAGAGCGACATACATAAATATTTACTTCAATTTTGGATATAATATATATGTATCACATCTATGCTATACATAAAGCTGAAAATATTTCAAGAAAAATACATTGTTATTTTTATAAATAATATTTTTTAATGTTGTATTAACATTACGTGAAATCGATTACAATAACACGTAAAAAAGAATAATGAAAAGACTAAAAAAGAGTATTGTTTTATTTTTTTCGTTAACAATACATATCTATTGGATCATTTTTATAAATTATAACTTTTTCATACATTATCAATCTATTAATAAGTCATGTTCGAATTAAAATTTAAACGGTTCTTGTGGTTTTCTGATATTAGAACCGTGGTTTTGGAACCGACCTGACCCGGAACCAATAATTTATATAAATTTGGAATCGCGAACCGACCCATATATTTAAAAAGGTTCGGCTCCAAGGTTCTCACGGGTCGGATCTAAGGTTCTCGTGGGTCCGAACCACCAAATGTTCATCCCTAGATAACACAGCAGCAGGCAGCAGCTCTGATTCAGTCAGAGTTCTCTCCAAATCTGACCCGATAAGAGGTTTGGTCAGACATTTTTCCCGTTTAGACGCGCCCAACCAAACAACCCCTAGTCTGACCGAGTCAGACGTGCACCCCAATTAAACCCAGTCAGACGCAAACAGCCCCTTACTTAGATGAGAGATTGGCATCCCCACACTCACAATGATTCACGTTGATTAAATCAATTAATTTGTTTGGTCACTACTCACTTTACAACTGATATATAATCTCTTCTCAATATTCAACTCGATGATTTCTAAAACTATGGTTACAATCAATTGGACTTTTGTTTTCACACATTATAATTGCCATTCCTCAATATATTTGATGAATACTTGATAACAGATTGTTTCCAATAAAGAAATAGAAAAACTACAATCCATTGTTAATTTGGTTGAACTTAAGAAGGTTGAGTATACTTTGGAACTATAACACATACTTTGAAACTATAAAACATAATATATAAATTAACAACAAGATTGGCAATACATTCTTGAGGTCGACCCGTAATCCCTTCACACGAATGAATTCTTAAAAGCAGCACCATTTCTGCAAAATTAGTATAATATCATATCATACATAGGCGTAACTTAAACATCTAAATTAAAGGTGGTGAAAAACAAATATTTAATTTGGGCTTTACTAGGAGGGGCTCAACCAAAATAACATAAAGATAATGGGCCACAACTATACTCCTAAACCTAAAAATGGGGTGTGTGTGTCGAGGTGATAAAAAAAACCGGTTTGGGAACCGAAACCAGTAAAACCGACCCGAACCGAAATCGGTACTAAAAAAAACTCAAACCGAACCGAAAACCGGCCTAAAACCGACGAAAAAAAACGGTCAAAAGAAACCGAAACCAGTACACAAATCGGAACCGAACCGAAACCGGTATCGCTAAAAACCAGCCGAACCGGTAAAAAACCGAAACTGAAACCGGTTTAAGAAAAATACATTTTTGGCCATAAACACAAATAAAACTTTGTTTTTTTGTATTAATATTCAATTCCCTTCTTTAAAAAACCCTAAAAGTTATTAAAAGTTAAAAATTTTATGTAATTTATACGATTTTAAAAAGTGCGCGAAAAAAACCGATTAGGAACCAAAACCGGTCTTACGAATCGACAAAACCGGTCCAAAACCGAACCGGTTCGGCAAAAAAAACCGATTTGCTCACCTCTATGTGTGTGTGTGTGTGTGTGAGGGGGGGGGGGGGGGGGCATCTTGCCCGCATAAAGTTCCGCCCTTGATCATATATAAGATTCAACTACACACCTTTTCATATTAAAGATAAATAACACGTTAAATATAAAACCAATTTTCTTTTCTAATATAATCTGAATTGGGGGGGGGGGGGGGGGGATCTGGCCTGTATAAAGTTTCGCCCTAGATCATATATAATATTCAACTACACACCTTTTCATATTAAAGATAAATAAAACGTTAAATACAAAACCAATTTTCTTTTCTAATATAATCTAAATCGGCCCGTTTTCTTAATGTAAAAAGGGAAACATACCTTGGCTCTTCTAGTATTCTTTTTGGGAGTATTGAGATTATATGTAGACTGTTGAGGGATTGGTGGAAAATTGGTCGCTGCAATATGTTTTTCCTCTTTGACTTTCTGAAAGATGACCGTAAAGCCTTCGGCAGATTTCGGGTCCTTTTCATCCCATGCCCCAAACATTGGCACTGATGCTGATCTATGTGACTTCAATAAAAACGAGACTTATTTAACTCACGTGTCAGGTTAGGTAACATGTCAAAAACATATAATTAACTAAACGCATTGAAAGGAGTTTGGTTGGGTTGACTCACAACACTCTATTTTTAGGGTTTCGAAATAACTAAGTGACTTTCACCGATGTTACTAACTTTTCTGTTGTTTTTCTAAATATGATCATGTATAAATCGAATAGAAGTGACAAACCAAATAAATGTAAATAAAAGAAATATTTTTTAAAACAAAAACGTGACAAACCAACCAAAGAGTTATATGTTCGACATTTTTAAAGTGGTGTATTGTCTATAAATTAAATTTAACCCTAAATAAAATTAAAATTGCACTTACAACAATATCATCAGCCGGATTGTATCCGTATCTTGGCCTATTCGGTCCTGGTGAAGGGGGGTGGTGGAGAAAAGTTGCTCGTCCTTTCTCTAGAGTTCATACTCTTTCTTTTATCTGACTTGTAACTTTGTTGACTGCTTGAGTTTGAACCCTTATCACTGTTTAAATTTTTATCATCAAAGTTAATAATATCATCATTTCCTCCATATTTCATAAAAGCTTCTGGATTCTGCTCTGGGTCGTTAGGATTTATCATCACACCCGTGCCTTTATCTTTACGAGCATTTTCAAAGTAGGCTGTGTAGGGGACATTATCAGCATCCCAGCTCCCAAACTTTGGGATATGCGATCGTTGTTGTTGGTGCTATTGTTGTCATTAACATATAACCAAACAATTGACATATTAGATTATGATATAATTAAAGAAACATTTATGATCATAAATGAATCAAATCAAAGATTACAATTTGATTAGAATATATCAATAAATAACTTACAGACATGATTAGTTTGTGATTGAATTTGAAAGATATTCCTCTTTGAAGTTGAATGGAAATTGAGAAAGGAGAAGATCATGAGAGTTTAAACTTTAAAGAACTCTAAGCTTTTGTTTAGCGCGTGGGACCATTTGGAAAATTTATTATAAATTCTGGCCTGCAGGAAAAAAATCCAAGAGCTAAAGGGAGTTCGGGACAATATTTTGATGACTACAATGCTTGTTAAATTCTCAATAGCATAATGAAAATGCTTTAGATGCTAAAAACAATAATATTGATTATGACCATTGAAAATGCATATCAATGAGTGACAGCTTTTAGTGGAAATTATTTATTTATTTATTATTTTTTTTTTTTGCGCGGGAGGGGGGGGGGGGGGGGGGGGGGGGGGGCAACCAGAAAAGGCCACGGGCACCCCACTACCAGCATAGTAACACCACCGCTACCAGTGCTGGTAGGGGTCCCGTGAACCAAATACGAGTTCTTCTTACCGTGCTGGTTCTAGAAGAGAGAGAGACTGAGAAATGTATTATTAAAAAAAATGAGTGGTGTATCTGAGTTCTAGAGGAAAGAGAGAATGAGAAATGTATTATTAAAAAAAATGAGTGGTGTAGGTGAGTTTTAGAGGAGAGAGAGTGGAAAAGTTATTATTAATATTATTATTAGGTTGTGCGTAGTGGGCGTCTTAGGGGGGCGTTTTGAATTTTTTATACCCTATAGCGCCCCGAACACCTCCCCCTTGGGGGTTATGTGGCGTTTTCGGTGGCTGGCTCTATACACATAACGGGCGTTTTCTTTGTTGAAAACATTTTTATATTATTTTTTTAATTAATTTCCACACCTTCTTCCCACTACAATAATTACCCAATCATTTATAATCCCCCATAACTCCCCTTCCCACTACACCATCTTTTTCCATAACCCCCTTCTATTACTTTTTAATATTTTAATACCCATAACCCCCCACCACTACACATACACTTGCTATATGTGTGAAAATAATTAATATTATTATAAATAAATTACTAGACATGATTTGAAAATGTTTATAAAATATTCATTTTTTAAGATAGCGTATTTATATGTTATTAAATTTCAATTTAAATCGTGAACTTTAATTAACCTATTTTTTAATCTATGGTCTTTTAATCTAAGTTTAAAACTATATTTCTTATAATGTTCTGAACAAACAAAATAAAACAAATCAATCCACATTACTTAAATATTTGATTAATTAAAACTAAATATGCTTGGCTATTTTCGTATTATAATAGTTTGATATATAAAATACATTTTATATAGGAAAAATCATTGTTTGAAATTTTCATTGACTTTATTGTTTCAAGTTACTTCAACAGAGAAATACAATATCCAAGTAAGTGGCAACAGTCTTTTCATTAGTAATTCGTTTTAGCTTCATTTTCATACTATTAATTCACGAAATCTTTTTTTTTATAATTACATTTATATTGAACCAATAAATGGCATTATGTTTAAGGACCTTGATGTTAGAAAAAAATGATTATACACTCAAGGTTAGAAATATTTTGGCTTTGCAAGAAACTCGATGTCAAATTCCAAATTAACGATACTCGATTGGGATGGTTTAACGGATGAGAAGATACTTTTAAATTAATTTCATTTTTTTACATCTTAGCCTAAACAAATTTATCTTATTACTTTTGATTTTTTTTGTCGTACCCGCAGTCTACAAGGTAACAGCCACGGTATGGAAGATATATGTTGAAAAGTTTGGAAATAGTTTTATGTGAATATAAATGTCTTTTACAAGAAATTATTTAGGGGCTGATGAATATTTAATATATTTTTTGTTGTAAAGGCAATTTTATTTATTTTAAATAAAACATGTAATCTAATTTTTTTTAATTATATTTTTAATTTTATATATAATATATATAATTAAATTGTTCAACCCGTGTATCACACGGATACATAACCTAGTGGCTAGTAGTAAATATGTTACATGGTTTGTGCTCGGGATATATAATTTTTAGAGTTAATAGCCATTTTCGTCCCTGAGGTTTGGGCCAGTTTGCCACTCCAGTATAAAAGTTTATTTTTTGCAATTCCTTCCCTGAGGTTTGAATTTTGTTGCCAAATTCGTCCTTTTCACTAACCCAGTTAAAAAAGGTCGTTAGTGTCAGGGGTATTTTTGTCTTTTTACCCTATAATTTAAAATTTTAATAAAAAATCTTACCCCACCCCCCACCCCTATATCTCTCTCTCTCTCTCTTTCACCTCACTCCTCTCTCTCTCCTCTCTCTCTCTCCTCTCTCTCTCTCCCTCTTTCACTCCCTCCCTCTCTCTCTCTTCTCTATATCTCTCTGAAACCCCGTTTTCAAGTAAACGCTCAATGGACCATTCGGCATATAATCATAAACAAGCAACCTATGCAACTCTTCAGAGCAAACCCCCTTAATCTAACAAGATTAACATGTTGAATATTACCAATTGTACATACCTCCGCTCGAAACTCCTTTTCACCACCACCAGGTCGTTCCAGTCGCTTCACTGCAACCATCGTTGAATCCACATTCCCACTAAACACCGCCCCAAACCCGCCATGTCCCAGCTGATCCGAAAACCCATTAGTAGCAACATGAAGCTCTAATCCGAAAACACCTTGTCGGGTTTATGGGTTATGTGGGAACTTAGGGTTTTGTAATGCTAGATCAGTGTTGAACCCGTGTAAATGTTTCGATGGATTTCGACCGTTGGATCGAGACGGATGGGACGGTGGCGATTATTCGGGTGGATGTGTAAAAGATAGTGATGTGGAGGAGTGTGGAAAGGATAGGTTTCAGGAGATTGGAGATGTTACATTTGATTAAGACAAGGTTAAGATGTTTTCAGTTGGTAGAGATGAGTGTGAAGGGAAGTGTTTGAGTAACTGTTCTTGTGTTGCTTTGTCGTATAATCCAAAGACGAATGCGTGTAAGAATTACTTTGGGGAGGTTTTGAATCAGGGGAATTCGAGTTCGGATTTGGGGATAGTTCAGGATTTGTTGAGTGTTAGGGTGCCAGAGAGATACAGGGGTGGGGGTGGGGTAAGATTTTTTAGTAAAATTTTAAATTATAGGTAAAAAGATAAAAATACCCCTGACACTAACGACCTTTTTTAACTGGGTTAGTGAAAAGGACGAATTTGGCAACAAAATCCAAACCTTAGGGAAGGAATTGCAAAAAAATAAACTTTTGTACTGGAGTGGCAAACTGACCAAAACCTCAGGGACGAAAATGGCTATTAACTCTAATTTTTAATCAATAGTATGAATCATTTAAGAAAACTAAGTGTAAAATAAAATACTCTTATGCTCTTTTATAGCATGACACTTTTATCTTTATTCTTGTCCATGACTATCAAAGTTACCTTTCAGTGTCAATATTTAATCACATGTTATTAATATTTTTTTCGTTTATATAATCTTTACTTATATTTGATTTGTTTCTTTTAATCAAGAAAATACTTGATGAGCTAATATTAAACATATTCGCATTTCTGATTATCTTAAAAGTTCAGTAAAATATAATTAAATTAGACATCACATTTAGGTTCCTAAGTTAAATCAAATTTTGGTTTGGGTGAACTAGGATTGAGCATGATTAGGGTAGAAAGGTGTAACCCGCATACCTAATCTACTACTAGACTGATTAAGCTTATTTGGTTTGTTTACGTCCAGTCCCATTTGGTCCGGTTTGCTTTTGACCCCCCCCCCCCCCCCCCCCCCCTAGTTTTTCTAATTACAAGTTGTTTTTGGAATCATGAAGTTATGATTTAAAATCTACCATTAATTAAGTTTGTTTAAGTAGGAATTGACTCTATTATGAATTATTTTTTTACACAAAATCATCTTAAATTGTGGCCCAAAAAAATCTTCTCGTTACGAATATTTATTACACAACAGCTGAAATTCGGTCTTGGCCCTAACCGCCTGACCCCAGGGGCGGGGCATTAAAGGGGCGGGGAGGGGCGGTCGACCCCCCCGAATTTTCGCTCAGAAGTTTCGAGTATATAGTTTTCGTATGGAATTTTTTTGGTATATACGGTTTCGACCCCCCGTTAAAAAATAATAGTTATATAAACCAAAACTTTTACCCAAAACAAAGTAAATGTAAAGCTCAAATCCTAAAGTACTAAGCACAATAACTACAAAAGCGGGATAGTAGATTCAATGAGCAAGCGATTGAGTTGTTATCCCTTAGCTACTCGAGCTTGGCTGGGTAAAAAGGTCGAAACGAGCCGAGCCTTATCGAGCCCGAGCTTGAGTTTAAAGCAAAGCTCGTTTACTAATCGAGCCCGAGCTCAGCCTAGCATGTGAAGTTCGTCAGGCTCGTCAAACCTTAGTGTAATATTAGGTTTATTAATATTTAATAATATTTACCCACTCATTTAAGCTTGTTTACTAAACGAGCCCGAGCCGAACTTCATTTATCGAGCTCCGAACCAATTATTTATATTACTTTTATTTAAAATATTAACTAATAGATAGTAAATGAGCCGAGCTCGAGCTCTCATAAGTGTTTTGAGCTCGAGCCTGATCGAGCTCGGACTTAGCTCGGCTCGTTTGCACCCCAATCCATAATTGAAAAATTCAAAAATCTTAAAGGTTGACGGGATGAACTATAATTCTTCATCCAGGTACCAACCCTTTATCTTATTTTTAATGTTTTAGTGTCTTTGTTCAATTGTTTGTTAAAAAATGCTTAAAACTTTTATATTTATTGTATTTAATGTTTGACTCGACCCGACCCGACCCGAATCGAATCACCGACACGAACATATCACCCGAACTATAGCTACAGAAAAAAAAATTAGGTCCCGTCCCGTGACTGCTGACTTCCGACCCCCGGGGCCAAATTCTCAAGCTTCGCCACTGCCTGACCCAACCCACAACAACTAAAATTTGGTCCGGATTCGGTCCAGTCCAACTTCACCCTGATGCACACCGGTGATGAGCCGGTCGTTACGGGTCATGCAAAACCTAATTAACCTAGGTAGATAGGGTAAATAGGGTATCAATCCAAGGAGCGTGTGGTTAGTGATTATCACTTAGTTAACTTTGAAAATGTTGCTTATGAAGGTGCTAGTTAATTATGAAGTATGCAAATTATCATTTAAGAATTGGTTGGAGAGTTGTTGTTGATTAATATGAAACTTAAATTGAATTTGTAAGAAGTAAATAATAATACTTGTAAACAATTTGATAAAAATGATTACACTAAGGATTTGGTAATTGAACACTAGGGCTTTCAACAATTGGGCATAATTGAATGAACAAGGATAATGCAATTGGTACTAACGGGTTGATTGTTCAATAGATTTAGGTATCAAGTTTTATCAACATCCAACAATGGACTAAACTATACTTTATCATCTAGAACATACAATCCTATGGTAGTGTTGTACCAATCTGTAACACCCCAACCGATGGCGGAAACATCGAGGTGTCACGTAGTGACGATTGCTCAAAAGCTCATGGCACTAAAGTGTAAATTTGAATACATTGATTAAATACTTTATTACATTGAAATGAAATACAATGATACAATGATTCTAAAGCATGAAGTCTAACTAAAATACAATAAAGTTAAAGCTTAATTATAAATCCAAAAGCTTAAAAGAAGTGTCTCAAAGTAACCTGAAACATGTACGAAAATAGTATATGTCAATACAAAAATGTATTGGTGAGCATACCCTGTTTTGAATATATATAGTAGAAAAAGAGTTTCGCAATTCACGTGTTGTATACTGTTTGCAATTATGTAATAAGTAATATCCGTTCAAAACCAAACCTGAGAATAATGACTAACACATGACTAACCAACTGAATAATGAATTAACAAGACAATGACCAAGATTCTCTTAACAGAGTCTCAAGGGGGTATACCATAGTACTATTCATTGAAAAGCTAGGCCGCCCAGCGGTTAATGATTTTGACAAGTCATAGACACACCAATTAACATAAAGCAAACACACATGAGAATTGCATTAAGTATAAGAAATTGAAACTTGATTAATATATAGGTACATGAGTCACCCCAAAATAGTAAAACATGAAAAAGGGGAAAGATATACTCACAGTTTGCGAAGTAAGGTAATTCTACTAAAGCGGTGAGAGTGGGCAAGGAGGATCCCGAGGAATTTACCCTAAATTGTTTGAGTAAATTCGTGAGTCAACGATCTTAAATTAAAGCCTAGGGTTCTAGGACTATAGACAATTAGGGATTTTAGACAATTAGGGTTCTAGGACTATAGACAATTAGGGATTTTAGAGTACTAGAGACTTTTATTTTTTTTTTTTGATATTGAAAAGAAAATAATGGAAAATAAACTACTAATGTACGACGCGCCATGATAAAATATGTATATATATAACAATCTAAACGATACGCTTTAAATGTATTACGAATAACTGTTAATGCAAATATTTAAATAGATAATTAGCAAACTTTGATTAAATTGAAAGTACCAAATTAATAATTTAGTTTGTAAAGGTATTCATCTACGAAAGAATTTTGCCTTAAAATAGTCTACTTGGTATATATGTATATAAACGTACTTTATATAAAGAAAATTATCTAATGAAAGCTATTAGAAAAGTTTAATAATTTCAAATGAGACGAGTTTGTCTAAACCATGAAACAAGTCTTTATATATATATATATATATATATATATATATATATATATATAAAATTTTAACCCAATAAGAAATAATTAGATAAGAGAATTAAGGAAAAAGAAAAGAAAAAAAATTAAATAAACAAATAAACAAAAAAAAAAAGTTTCATAAGGGTCATTACCCTTGCACACGTAAGGCAACCCAACTGAGCTACTCTTATTAGAAGATAAAAAGAAAGTTAATAAAACTTGTTTATGATCGTATCCCTAATCCCAAATCAATATCTAAAACCCTAGTTTCCCCGAATCCAAAATCGAACCCAACTACTGAAGTGAAATAGGAAATTAACAGAGGGCTATCAGCCTATACCTCAAATTGAGCAGGATGATTGGTCAGATTGCATTACAGATCTTGAGAGCTAAAGCGCTAGGAAACATATGAATGTATAATGATAAAAATTTATCATGGGAAAGGGTTATAAATTTGTATGTTTCGTAATTCCCACAAGCTTCATATGATCAAGGCTTAAGCTAGTATTTATGTTTGTCTACTAGGGGTTTCATGTATGTCACATTAATGTGACTTGATAATTGTGGGTTATTGCTCATAAAAGTCAATCAATTACTAAACAAATTCCATTGATTCATTCCATCAATTTTAATTATGGTCACATGAAGTTTCATTTGGAGGGTTAGGAAATGTTATGTAGTAGAAAACTATTTAAACTCCACTCACAATTACTACACTTCAATATTGTATGTTATAACTAAATGTTAAGTTCTAGTAAAAAATAATTTGTTAATTAACACTATAATAAACACTTAAACTTTTATATCTTGCAAACTTTAAATATTTAATGTGTCTAAATCTTAACTCTTCTTTGAAGAGAGTTGTTTAGAATTACTAAAAAAATCCATTAATTCTAGGTAACCAACAATTTATAAATGCTCAAATACGAGGGTTAAAAATGAAGATCTTGAAATAGTTGAGGGACCGGTTGATTCATTTATGAAAAGCGGAAGGTGTAGGTTGTCACAGCAAGGAACCATGCTTATCTCACTAGAAATTGGCACAAGATCAATTAACTAAAAATGAGTCTAGCATAAGATTAATCACTACTCAACACAAATAATTCAAGTACATAAGAACATTAATCAAAAGTTTAAACAATACCCAAATGTTTCAGCCCTAGATATCAAGAACTTACATCCCCAGTGTAATACAAATGTTTTTAGCCAAGCATGGCTATGGTGTTCATCATCTTCAAAAGAGGGTCTTTTATCTTCAAGGAATTGATGCTAAAACTTGGAGAATGGTATATGATCTTGTGTCTTCAATGGTGGTCAATTTTTATATTGAAGAATGAGATCAAAACAGCTAAAAAACTCAGTCTTCCCTCATAAATCCGTCATTAAAATGTTTTTGATGATCATTGACTTGAAAAAGGAAGTTTTTTGACCATTTTGACTTTTGGCGTAGGATACGCCACTTTTGGCGTATCCTACGCTAACTCAGATTTGCCTTAGCCATTTCCTGCTGGCCTACGCCAGCTATGTTCTTCCTGCCTACGCCATTGGCGTAGGGTACGCCAATTTTGGCGTATCCTACGCCAACACCCCTCAGTCGTCCGTTTTTGATTTTCCAGCTCACGTATGCTTCCGTTTCTCGCCCGGGCAACTCCAAAACGTCATTTTTGCTTCCTTTTAGTTATCAAATCCTGAAACAACATAGCAATATCAAAGCAACACCATTTGACACTAAACACTCTTTAAAACTCATTTATGAGCGCTTTTATACACATCTTTTAATCAACCCATCACATCCCCACACTTGTCTTTTGCTTGCCCTCAAGCAAATTAATAAACCATGCTCAATCAACAATTTAACTAATTCCAACCATTTTATCGATTCTCAAAAACGGCCCCTAGTCATACCCTAATTCACAAGACTTACGCCTGTCAGTAGATTTACATTCCAAGGTTTTTATTTATTAAGAACAAATGCCTAGCTAAATCCAACTAGATCCGATTTCACATTTTTGCACACCCCTCACAATGGTTCACTCCACTCGGTTTACTATCTCAGCTAGCAAGTAATGTGCTAGTATTTCATATCAATCACTCGAAACCGATCATAGGGCATGTTAGCATAAGCTTGCAATTCAATCACCTTCCACAAAATTTTTCAAAAGTGACACAAGTCAAAAGGTCTTTAAAACGGGTTGTAATGGGGCTAGGCGAAGGGTATGGAAAGGGATATTTACAAGTGACTATAACGATGAAAATTCGACTTTTATTACATCAACTATCTAAGCACTAAACTATAAGGCAAAGCTTCGCCTTTTATTCAATTACTAATTCAAGCATATTTTTGTGCTTTTCTATGAGAACTCTCATTTGTTTAAAGCGTATTTGTTCCCAAGCTTCTTCTTTTTTTTTTTTTTTTTTACAATACGACTCAAAATACTACAGCCGAATTTTCATCATTTGGGTCAAAATGAGTTGAAAAGGCTAAATGGGTCAAATGGGTTGACATGGGAAATCAATTGAAAGGTTAAAAGCTCAAATTTGTTTAACTAGGGGAGAATTTTTTTTTTTTTTTTTTTAAGGAAAAGGCTAGATAGACCTAATGCCTTAATCATTCTTGTGTCACAATTAATCTAGAGTGGTAGGCGTATCAAAAATTGCAAGTTCTACCTTATGCGCCTATAATAGTACACTCAATTCAATTGAACACAACATGCCGAAAGATGTGAAACAGATTTTTGTAGGGTGTTAGCATGTTGTGGTGGCTCAACAATCTCTTCCTGAACCTAAAGGGGAATATGGGTTGCCGATATGCAAACGTGCTATATTCTTCCTTAGTCTTTTCTAACTAGGCAATCCACGTTTTTCAAAAACCATCCTTGGAAAAACACATCAAGGAACTTAAAGAATTATGACCATGATTAGGGGTCGAATTTTGTGATCCAATACCATGGTGAAAGAAACGGTTTTCTTAAAGTTTAAGCTTGAAGGTCTTTAAAATTTTCATTTAAATGGCTATTCCCCCATCCCCACACTTGAAATTTACATTGTCCTCAATGTGGATTTTTGCACGAATAAGGGAATCGAATAGCCAATTAATTTAAAAATATGTGTGAGGATGCTTTTGTTCCGCCCCACTACATTCCCTTTCTAAAGCAAAAACTAATCATTCACCCAAGTTTTATTCAACACACATATAATTAAAGAATAGAAAGCACCTGATAATAATTGATGTCACCGTTCCATTCGTGAATCCTTGCTTTCAACACTTGAATGCTTCCTATCCTTTATTTCTCCCTTTTTAAATGAACACTCACTGGCGATATATATACCCTGGGCTCACACGCAAAACATCAAAACATCCAAAACAAACAAAAACAAAATAAAATTGAAAAGCATAAAATACCTATCACACCAAACGTAAATAAAATGATCATGCCCACGCAATTAATATTGGAAGGAAAAAAATATACATGGACCTGATCAACGGGTTGCCTCCCGGAAGCGCTAAGTTTAAGGGTCTTCATCCAGACCGAATACACCACCCTCATGGTGGTCGAGGGGGATGTCTTCCTCCCTCTGCCTCTAAGGATGCAACCCTTCTACATTCCGGTAAGTCCTTTAAGGTGGTCCTAACCGGGTCAACCATCTCTTCCGTTCTTGTTTCATTGTGCAAATCAGGAGGTCTCCTCCATTTTGTCGTCCTTCCTTTCACTGTCCTGTTCTTGACTGCTCCAAACCTGCCAGTCACACAAAAATCCTCTTTTGGGTGATCCTCTTTTACAAGAGGGTCACCACTATCAAAAATGTTATTTTTGGGACATTTCTCCTCAACAACCGAGTTAGAAAAATTTGGATACACATTTAAACACAACTCACGGTCACCAAATTTCATGCTTACCGTTCCATTAGCACAATTTATAATAGCATGCGCAGTTGCTAAGAACGGCCTACCCAGTATAACGGTGGGTTGTGTGTTTTTAGCATTACTTACATAGTCTACCACCAAAAAATCAACTGGGTAGTAGAAATCCTCTACCTTCACCAACACATCATTCACCATCCCCCTTGGATGCGTGGGAGTCTGATTAGCTAACACCACCGTGGTGTTAATTTCATGTAGTGGACCAAAGTCGTATTGGTCAAACAGACTCCCAGGCAATATACTCACACATGCTCCAAGATCTAGGAGCGCCCTTTCTATTTTAAATTCTCCAACCTGAATTGGAATCAATGGGGCTCCTGGATCTTGAAGTTTAGGGGGAAGAGCATCCGACAAAACAATACGAACATGTGCCCCTAAGTGTTCGGGCAACTTGTTGTGCTTGTTTTGGTTGCTCAACTCTTTCACACATTCGACATGAGCAGGAACCTTTTCAATTGCATCAATAAGTGGTAAATTTATTTTGACTTGTTTAAAATTTTCCCACCTCTCGTCCTTTGGTGGGCTCCACTTATAAATGCTTGACACATTGTTTAGGTCTACTAAAGCTGCAGGGTATGGGATGGTATTAGTCTCCATCCCCACACTTATCTTAGTAACCATCTCATTTAAACACTTTTCGCAAAAAGATTTTTTATAATTTTTAACTTCAAAATTATTTTGCGAAATATTTTCCTCTTCCTGCTCATCATCACTATCAACCTCCTCCACCACACCATCAACAAATTGTTGTGGTGGAGTTGTTTCATTACCCACAACCTTATCATTCAAAATAAAACTCACCGCATTTATATGCACGCTTTGATTGTTTTTTGAGCTCGATACTTGATGTTGTGGGTTTATTGTTGTGTCACTAGGAAGCTTCCCCGCGCTTCCTCTCCATTGAGCCATTTCTTCCGCTAATTGGCCCACTTGTTTAGCCAAGGCCTCGTGAGACTTATCCCTCACCTCATTCCCTTTCTTCATTTCCTTGATGTCATTGTTGGAGTCTTTCATCATGTTCATTAGTGCATCCAACTTTGAACTCAAGGATTCATCACCACCTTGATTTTAGTTGTTTCTTTGGTAACCGCCTTGATTACCACCTTGGCGACCTTGATATTGTCCACCACCGCTTTGATTACTCGATTGGAAATTCGGGTTCATTTGATTGGATGGATTACCATACCTAAAGTTAGGATGGTTTCTCAAGCCCGCATGATAAGTGTTGGAGTTCATGTCATACTTCCTTTCTCCATACACTTGATTTACTTCTTCGGTTGTTTGACCCATATCACCGGAGCACTCACTAGCTTTATGCCCCAAATCTCCACAATTATCACAGATAGGGTATTGTACCGATGACACCTCTCGTTTCTTCATCCTTGCCAACTCTCTCTCCAACTGAGCAATCCGGTCTTTAGAACTTGAATCTGCATCGGGAAAAGATTTAGAGACCGGGTGTTTAGTTCTTCGATCAGCCGCCTCTTCCGATTTTGAATTCTTTGCCATTAGCTCCAAAAAATCCCAGTCTTCTTGCTCGGGATTAGATAACAAGGTTCCATTGCTAGTAGACTTGAGGTATTTTCTATCCTCTTTACTCAGTCCATTCACAAAACTACTAACCAATTCCCAAAGGTCGATGTTGTGGTGTGGACATTTCCGAATTAACTCCTTGAAGCGAGTGAAAGCTTCATGAAGTGGTTCCCCTTGTAACTGTTGGAATGAACGAATCTCTAACCGCACCCCATCTGTTTTAAAACTGGGGAAATATTCATCCAAAAATACCTGTTGCATTTCTCTCCAGGTATAGATGCTGTGTGCGGGTAGAGTAAGGAACCAAGTCTTCGCTTTATCCTTGAGAGAAAACCGGAATAACCGCAACTGAACTTCATCTAGAGAGAAGTTATGACCTCCCATAGTATCGCACATTGCCTTGAATTCAGACAGGTGATCATATGGGTCTTCAGTAGCCATTCCATGGAAATGAGGAAGAATGTTGATGTAGTTTGGCTTGCAATCAAAAGATCTTCTTCCTGGAGGTGGTGGTACAATTGGTGATTCGTTCTCAGATGCAAGTGGTCTAAACCGACCATTGACTCCTTGCATTGGAACTGGGGGCCTTCTTCTTGGAGCATTAACTTCTTCACCTCTAGGTTGCCTTCCCCCATTAGGTCTTCTTTCTGCTCGACCTACAAAATTCTCACCCCGGTTTTGGTGAATGTTGGGAATTTGATGTCTTCTTGGGTTTTGTCTCGGTTGATGATTATTGACGACATGATTGTAATAACCGTCATTACCCCCGTTTCGATTTGCACCCACATTAGAACTATTGTCACTTTGATACTCTTCCTCGTCCCCATGATCATTACTAACGTTTCGGTAACCCCAATCCTCATCTTCCTCAGTGTAATCCCTTTCGGAATATTCGTCTTCCCCTGAATGGTAAGAATGAACACTAACTCTATCTGATGATTGGTAACTTGGTACACTGAACGGATCATCATCATTAATGTTTGCCCTTAATTCTTCAATATTCTCAACGTAATCATCATATCCAACTTCATTGTATCGATTGACCGGATCAAATGTGGGATTGCCACGGTTAGATATTGAAGGACCTTGGTTTACATTTCGGTTGTTGGGATTTCGGTTATGAAGTGGTTGGTGAGGTGGGTGGGTGTTGTTGTGAATTTTGGGCTTGGTTTTGATGAGGTGGAGTGGGTGGTCTTCGATTTTCACCTGAACGGCGATTTGGGTTTAAGCTTGCCATTTGAACGGTTTCAAAAGACAAAGGTTGAATTATGGGTGGTGATTGGGAGTTAGAAGGAATCGGCTCCTCTAACCGGTGTTGTCGGTTTCTTCTTGCTACTCTCTCGATTTCCGGTTCAAACACTAAAGGAGATGTTCTCCCCGAATGTCGCGTACGCATGCACTACCTGTAAACTGCACAAATAACACACCCCGCGTAACAAGGAAAAGTAGAGAATAAACCAAACAAACAATTAAACAGATTATCACAATATTAACTACTCAATAAACACTAAGCGCACTAGCTCCCCGGCAATGGCGCCATTTGATGACCTGTCGTTAGGGTCATGCAAAACCTAAATAACCTAGATAGCTAGGGTAAGTAGGGTATCGAATCCAAGGAGCATGTGGTTAGCGTTTCACTAGCGGTTTGTTTGTCTAAGCTATTTACAAAATAAGTATGCAAAACAATTATGAAGTTTACAGCTTTTGATTATTTAAGAATTTAGTTTGAAAGTTTGTGAACCAACAAATGATTCAAGATGATGACTGAAATAATAAAAATGGTTACTTTGATTAATACTAAAATGCTTGATTGAAAATATTGAATTATAAACAATGATTGTGAAAATGGAGATCACACCGGGTTCAACAAGTAACCTAGGATTCTATAACAAATTGGGACTAATCAAGAAATTGCAATTAGGATTAACGGGTTAATTGTTACAATAGGCTTAGGTGTCAAGTTTCATCAACATCAAAGATGGACTAAACTACACTTCATTACCTAGAACATATAAACCTAATAACAAGTTAAAGCATAATTAACCGAATTCATTTCCCTAGTAATTGGCGCAAGAAACAATTATCAAAGAGAATTCAAAACAAGATTAACGCAATTAACAAGTTTGTTCAAATCAAAATTACAAAGAGATAAGAAAATACCCAAAATGTTTAAGAACCCTAGATTACTAATTTATACCGGGCGATTCCTAAAAAGACTAGCCGCTCATGGTTTTGGTTCGTGTCCCACTAGCCAAGAAGCTTGATTTCTCTTTGTCCTCCTCTGCTCGTCCATGCGTCCCCACTTTTTTAATAATTCAAAAACGCCGTTACTGCATAATAATAATTCCTCATTTGATGATCTCGAATTCATAAAACCCTTTTCTTGGTTGGACTCATTTGGGCCGCCTGACACAAATCACATTTTCAATTCTTTTTCTTTTCTAATTATTATTATTATTATTATTATTATTATTATTATTATTATTATTATACTATTATTATAAATGGTATTATGACCCCGTGCTCTCGACTCGGGTGTTCGGGTCTCGAATATAATTTGTACTGTTTTAGCCCCGCTCCATGCGATCACCTACCAAAAATATAAAATAAACAAATTAATAGTAAAAACAACCAAAAAGTAATAAAATATATACAATACTAAAATAATAGAGTACAGACCTAAAACTAATAAAAATATAATCTAATCGACTCAAAAATATACAAAACTGGCAAATAAACATGATGCCTGCAACCGCGCATCACACCCCCACACTTATCTTTTTTTCGTCTCGAAAAAATTATATACACTCTGCTCAAGACATTATCACAGACTAGCACCCCAGTCGCCCTATCATACCTTAGCTAAGGTCCAAAGTCATACCCAATTTACAGATCAGCATTAGATGTGTTAATTCAACAAGTTAAATTGATTTCCATTTAAAAACAGAATTTACCCGACTAAATCTAACATGCTTCCAGTTTTTGTTTTCATGCAACACACCCCTCACAATTTTTCACTCCACTCGGTTTAATATCTGGACTAGCATGTAATGCGCTAGTATTAATCACTCAAAAACCAAGTATGCAACTCTGTTATCATAGGCTTGTATGACAATCACACCTCAACTGTAGGGAATGCACATATCTAAAGGACTTACGGGTTTTGGGCTTAGGTAAAGGTAGGAAACATTTGGCTAATAAGTGGCTAAAACGAAGACACGTATCGACCCATGACAATCTTTTATTCATACTAAACACAATAACTAAAACTGTGGGTTATTTTCAACCCATATTACATAATACTCAAAAAAAAATTTCTTTTTTCTTTTCTTTTTTTTTTCTTTCTTTTTTTTTTTTTTCAATCACCTACTTTGGTATATCGGCCTCATGAATTGACTGATTTTTTTTAGCGTATAAATACTAAACATTATAATAACTACACTTAGATTGTCAAGTAACACTCGTGACACAAAAGGTCGGTTTAAGAAACTGATTTGGGTTTAACAAACGAATAGGTAAAGGCTCAACATGGCTACTAAGGGTAGTATTGTTGGTACACAGGTTAATCACGTAGACAAATACACGGGTATCAAACGAAAAGGGTAATCCTAAATTGCCTTTATCATCTATGTGCATATCTAGTCTACAACCTCGACATGTATCAAATCACACAAGTTCTGAAACAGAGAAACATCTGGCCTACTCTCACAAATGAAAATATATAATTCAATCTATCAACTAGTAGGCTCAAGATCTCACAAAAGTGGGGAAATGGGTTACCGATGTGTGCATGCATTTATTACCAATAGCTTGTTAAATCTAGTCAGACAATTCTAAACTTTTTTTCTTAAAAACACCTGCTGAAAACGGTTCATACTACTTTTCCACAAATTAGACCATGACTAAGGATCTACTACCAAAACAATCAAGAAACAGCTGGTAGGTACCGAAAAGCTGCTTTTATATCTAATTAGAATGCTTTTTTAGGAACAATTTTCAAGACATTTTCATTTTTTTTTAATTTTTTTTTTAAATTTTTTTTAAGACACAAAAATAAATAAAAACGAAGTTTCCCCACCCGCACACTTGAACGACACATTGTCCTCAATGTGAGCTAGGAATAAAATAAAGCAGAAATAAAAATAAAATACAACAGTAAAAGGAACAGACTCCCCTGGATATAGGCAGTGCGCGTATGAGTTCCTCCCAATCGAACCGTATAGCATTTCATTCGCGGCCGATAGACAAACCTGAACTAAGACTCAAAAGAAAAATAAAAACGTAAAATCCTGGGATGCCTGATACACCGATGGTGTACAGATTTACCCTGCCTGAATGGAGATTGAGTACAGGCAAGTTATCTGATTGCAAGTTAAACTCAAAGCATTCCCAGAAATCAAAAGAGACTCAAAATACTAACTAAAAATAAAAGAAAAATAAAACAAATTAAATAAATATATAAACTGTACAAGAATCATACCTGATATTCATTCATGGTGGTCTCAAAGAACATTTGCCTACCGAGTTTCCAATGTATGCTCGGTAATTTACATGCCATGCCCCAATCTGTTCATTCTCCTTCAACTTGTCCATCGAGTCCAAGCATGAAGGTTTTATCCCACATTTTTCTACCGAGTTTCCAACATACACTCGGTAGTTCACATGCCAAATCCACAATTGCTTCCAAGTTATTGGCATGAAAATTGAGTCATTCTTGTTGCAGGGCTGTTTTACAATAAATTGCCCAATGTCCACCCAGCTCACCTTCCTCTTCTTCATCTTTTAACCTTCATCCTCCTCTTTGTTGGGTGCCTTAATCAACACGGGATGCGATTCGTGAGGAGCTTTCACCTCAGCCACCAAATCTTCATGAGGTGCTAAGTCTTCAGTTGGGTTTAACCATTCAGAAAGACTTGCAGTATCTTCATCTATATCAGCATCTACCACTACACCACTAGCCAACTCATCACGCTCACGTTTAAGTTGGGCAAATTCCTCGGCTAGTTGATGAACCTGCATGACCAAAGCTTCATGAGCTCTGTCTCTCACTTCATTTCGCTGTTGTGACTCTTTCATCATATTTATGATAGCATCAAACTTGGAATCTAGTGAGTTTTGAGGTTCTTCATATGCCGGTTGAGGGCTATTAGTATAGTAGTCATCATATTCCTCATGGTTTCGATATTGTTGCGTCCTTTGGCTAAATGAACTCCCTTGATACCTGTTATTTAACTGATAATAGCCTTGGGAGTTTGAATAGCGTGACTGACGATGTGAAGAAGATAAATGTGAACCTCCAGGTTTTTCGAGCCCAAAAATAATACGATCTTGTCGTTTTTTGAATGCTTCCATTTTCTTACGGGCCACTGCACAATCTCGCCACAAATGATATGGGCTCCCACAACAAGGACAAGTATTATCATCATCTTCCCAATACATTGTGATGATGACGATCAAGTCCTGCTAAATTCCCAATCTTCAGATTTTACACAAGTGGCATGCATGCATTATCTGTCACCTACACACTTAACACACCACGCGTAAAAACGAACAAAAAGAAGTAACAAAGACAAATTAAACAGTTAATCACAATAATCAACTAAAAACTAAACACTAAGCGCACTAGCTCCCCGGCAACGGCGCCATTTGATGAGCCGGTCGTTACGGGTCATGCAAAACCTAATTAACCTAGGTAGATAGGGTAAATAGGGTATCAATCCAAGGAGCGTGTGGTTAGTGATTATCACTTAGTTAACTTTGAAAATGTTGCTTATGAAGGTGCTAGTTAATTATGAAGTATGCAAATTATCATTTAAGAATTGGTTGAAGAGTTGTTGTTGATTAATATGAAACTTAAATTGAATTTGTAAGAAGTAAATAATAATACTTGTAAACAATTAGATAAAAATGATTACACTAAGGATTTGGTAATTGAACACTAGGGCTTTCAACAATTGGGCATAATTGAATGAACAAGGATAATGCAATTGGTACTAACGGGTTGATTGTTCAATAGATTTAGGTATCAAGTTTTATCAACATCCAACAATGGACTAAACTATACTTTATCATCTAGAACATACAATCCTATGGTAGTGTTGATGCAAGGAACCATGCTTATCTCACTAGAAATTGGCACAAGATCAATTAACTAAAAATGAGTCTAGCATAAGATTAATCACTACTCAACACAAATAATTCAAGTACATAAGAACATTAATCAAAAGTTTAAACAATACCCAAATGTTTCAGCCCTAGATATCAAGAACTTACATCCCCAGTGTAATACAAATGTTTTTAGCCAAGCATGGCTATGGTGTTCATCATCTTCAAAAGAGGGTCTTTTATCTTCAAGGAATTGATGCTAAAACTTGGAGAATGGTATATGATCTTGTGTCTTCAATGGTGGTCAATTTTTATATTGAAGAATGAGATCAAAACAGCTAAAAAACTCAGTCTTCCCTCATAAATCTGTCATTAAAATGTTTTTGATGATCATTGACTTGAAAAGGGAAGTTTTTTGACCATTTTGACTTTTGGCGTAGGATACGCCACTTTTGGCGTATCCTACGCTAACTCAGATTTGCCTTAGCCATTTCCTGCTGGCCTACGCCAGCTATGTTCTTCCTGCCTACGCCATTGGCGTAGGGTACGCCAATTTTGGCGTATCCTATGCCAACACCCCTCAGTCGTCCGTTTTTTATTTTCCAGCTCACGTATGCTTCCGTTTCTCGCCCGGGCAACTCCAAAACGTCATTTTTGCTTCCTTTTAGTTATCAAATCCTGAAACAACATAGCAATATCAAAGCAACACCATTTGACACTAAACACTCTTTAAAACTCATTTATGGGCGCTTTTATACACATCTTTTAATCAACCCATCAACCGGTCAAATAAACAATTGGGTTTGGATAATGGTATTGTCTCATGCCTAAACACAAACACAAACCCACAAACCCAAATTAGAAACTCATCGTAAATGGTTGTTTTTTCTTCCAGCTAACACAACAAAATTATACTCATGACCTCTTGTTCTAGTGGTACGATGTCTCCCCTTATAAATGTGAAGTTGTGGATTCAAATCCTTGCAACTACAAGGTAAGGTGGAATTTAGATGTTAAAAATTTGCCATTAAAAAAACACACAACAAAATTATGAAACTATCTGGGGTCAATAAATATAAAAGTAGTAATAATAACAAAAGCTAGGGATGCTAAACGAAACAATATGGGTGGTGAAGAAACATTAGTAGCAACAATAGTAGAGGCATGAGGAAGAATAACATTAGCAATGCTAGAGTACTTGACGATATAAAAGATGTGTTACTCCTTTGGCTGTCCAACCGCTCAAATGTATCTACTGGGGTTTGGAAAATGCGGGACAATTACAACCAAGAACTGTGATGTGTTTGTTAGGTTTCTTTAGGTATGATGCTTTTTTGCTTTTGCTTGTATTATCGGTCTCTATTCAGCTTCTTGTTAGGTAGAGTTCCTCTTGTTTTGATTTATGAAAGAAAAATAATAAAAAATGTAATAGTAACATTATCAATTAGTAATAGCATGAGCAAGAGGAGTTGGTAAAAATAGGTAGCAACAACAATAGTAGCAACACTAACACTAGCATCGGCTTATAGGGTGTAAAGCTGAACACAACCCAAAATTATTGGAGGGCCGCTAAAAATATTTCTTTGCTTTATTGATGTAGGTCAGGTGGTTCAATGCCATGTTAGTACATTGGAGTTCTAGGTTCGAAACCTGACATCTAAAGCTTATTGGACTAATGAGAGTTAATACAAGCAAAAGCAAAAAAGCATCATACCCAATTTCTTCAATAGATTAAGTTAGCCCATTTATCCTTTAACAAACTAACTTAAGCCCAATTTTCTCAACAAATTAAGTAAAACCCCTTTTATAAATAAAAACATAATTTCTTCAATTAATTAAATATATAAGTTTATATCTATAGACTCATATTTTTACTCTTATAGAGGCCTCAAGAGATACTGATATTTTAAGGACTGCTTGACTAACACAATAACGGTTGTAGAAAGTTGGGTCAAACTACTTTTACTGCCGCGGTGTACTTTGCGGGTGATCAAACCGTCCACTAGGCAGGAGCGAAGGTCTGGGAATAGGAAATCATTGCAGTGTAGTAGCATCCTGCAATCGCTTTCTTTGTGGAAAGACGGTTCTGGGTTTGCAGATTTGGTTCCTTCTCTCTTCGATTACGTGGGGGATGTTTCTTTTACCAAGCAGGAAGCAGGGGGGAATGAGGCTACTGAAAAGAGCCCCAATGTCAAACAGTGCCTTCGGAAAGTTAGGGATGGTCATTTCACAGCTGCTGTAAAGGTGTTGTGTTCTAGTGGAGTTGCTCCCTTTGGGGATTCTACCATGAAAGCCCTCATTGATAAACATCCAGTGTTGCCTCCTCCGTCCTTGCCCTCTAACTCCGACATCCTGCCCGCGCTTGTTGTGGATGAGGACTGTGTACTCCGGTGCATCCGATCTTTCCCTAAAGGGACCTCCTGCGGAAGGGACGGTTTGAGGGCCAAACATCTATTGGACGCCCTTAGCGGAGAGGGGTCTGTGGCTTCCACGGGTTTGCTCTCAGCTATTACTGAAGTCGTCAATTTATGGCTAGGGGGTTGTGTCCCAGGGTTCTTGCTGAATTTATTGCTTCGGCCCCACTTACCCCTCTTCTGAAACCTAATAACGGGATCCGACCCATTGCAATAGGGGCCATTTGGCGCAGACTAGTTTCTAAAGTGGCCATGCGGAAGGTTGGTAAGGAAATGGCTAAGTATCTGGCGGACTTCCAATTTGGAGTGGGGACTCCTAATGGTGCAGAGGCGGTGCTCCACAGTGCGAACAGGTTCCTTAACTCATTCCATGAAGACGGTTCTTTGGCTATGCTCACTGTGGATTTTTCAAACGCGTTCAACATGATTGACCGCACTGCCCTTCTTCGAGAAGTTCTTCAGCATTGCCCGTCTATCTATTTGTGGGTCCAGTTCTTATATGCCCAGCCAGCTAGGTTGTATGTTGGTAATGATTGTATAGGGGCCACTACGGGGGTTCAGCAGGGGGACCCTCTAGGTCCCCTCCTTTTCGCCTTGGCATTACACCCTATGGTTCTCCGGGTGCAAGAGAATTGTAACCTTCCATTTCATGCGTGGTACCTTGATGATGGGACGATTATTGGTGATGCCACCGATGTTGCGAATGCCTTAAATATCATCCGGAATGAGGGGCCATCCCTAGGGCTTCAACTGAATATTAAGAAAACTGAGGTTTTTTGGCCGTCCTGTAATGGGGTGAAACTTAGTGACGGACTTTTCCCTAGTGGGATTGGTAGGCCAGAAAAGGGGGTGAAACTCCTTGGAGGGGCTGTGAGTCGGGACTCTTACTTCATACGGGAATTGGTAGGGCGAAGAGCCTCGCACGCGGTTGATCTTATGAAACTTTTGCCCTGCCTTAGGGATCCCCAGAGCGAACTCCTCTTGCTCAGATCTTGTATGGGGGTCGCTAAGTTGCTTTTTGGCTTGCGAACCTGCCAACCCGCCATGATGGATGAAGCGGTATCGTGTTTTGACAAGGGTCTGCGGGGAGCCATCGAAGACATAGTGGTATGCGGGGGTCCGTTCTTTGGTGACCTACAGTGGCGACTGGTATCTTTACCGATGCGTTTGGGAGGGTTAGGGCTCCTCTCAGCAAAGGATGTTGGGGTATATGCGTTTGTGGCATCGCGAGCTCAATCTTGGGACCTCCAAGACCACATCTTAAGGAATAGCGGGGTTGTCGACATGGACTTAGACTACGCACAGGCCCTCAAAAGGATAAACGACTATCTCCCGGGTTTTGATATGGACGGTTTTTCTAACAAGGACACCGCCCCCCCCCCCAAAGCCTCAGAAAACTTTGGCGAATGCCCTTTTTGGAAAAATCGCACAGAGCCTGGGTGAATCTTTTGATCTGTCCCCCCGCCAAAAGGCTGTTATTGAATGTTTGCAAAGCCCCCATGCCCAAGATTTCCTGAATGTTATCCCAATCGAAGGTTTGGGCCAAACAATGTCTAGGGTTGAATACAGGGCGATTCTTAAATATCGTTTGGTGATCCCCATGTACCACGAAGATGAGGTCTGTCCGATTTGCCGTAAAGCATGCTTGGACGAATACGGGGAACACGCGGTTCACTGTAAGGAGTTGTCTGGCTTCAAATATAGGCATGACTGGGTCCGGGACGTTCTTTGGGACATTTTAAGAAGAGCTGGGATTTCAGCCAAGAAAGAGGCTCCTGTGAATTTCCTCTCGGACCCCACAGAAGGGAGATCCACCCTACGTCCAGCAGACTTGCTTATCTTTGGGTGGGCCAGGGGGAAACACGCTTGTGTCGACTTAACAGGCGTATCTCCGCTGGTTGGTTTGAGGGATACTGGTTTTGTAGCAGGGCAAGCGGTGCGGAAAGCGGAGGCGAAGAAAGTTGAGAAGCATGCTAAAGCCTGTGAGGAGAACCAACACGTTTTCGTACCCCTGGCATTTGATACCTTTGGCGCTTTGGCACCGGGAGCCATCCGTTTCCTGACCAGAGTCCAACGGGTTATTCATAGCAGTGTCACGACTCCGGGGGGCAGGGGTTCATTTTTAGTAGGCTAGGGTTTGCTGTCCAGAAAGGGGTGGCGGCGCAGCTTGTTGCCCGCCTGCCCGCTATCTTGATGTAATTTTTCGCGATTTTCTATGAATAAAAAAAGTATACCCTTTTGGTTAAAAAAAAATAGTTATAGAATTGGACTTTATTTTTTAGTGGAACAGTTTGATGCCAAAGAAAGTTAGTACAGTTGCGTGGAGAGCCGAAAAAGGATATGTTTGCTACTTTTGTTGCCTTGCAGCAAGAAACATTCATACATCTAATGACCGTTGTGTTTTTTGTTGGGATTACGGGGAGACTAGTGAGCATATTTTCGTTGCATGCTATTTTACGCAAACATTTTGGCAAATAATAGCTCAATTGGGTAATGTTTTTAACTTTTATTCCTTTGATGTTAAGGATCTTCTGTCCATGTATTCTTCTTGCCACATGTCAAATTGGAGGAAAAAAAACATTTAATGCGATCATATTCACAACAATTTAGTGTATTTGGAGAATAAGAAATGAGGTCGTGCTTAATCAAACCCCCATATCGGTCTCTAAAGTGGTTGAAGAGGTTAAGTTGCTGGGGTTGCTATTGGTCAATAATCGCTCTAAAGATACTTCTGTTACATGGAGGAATTAATTTGTTAAAGTTTAAAGTTTTCTTGTAATATGTTGTATGGTTTTTTCTATCTAGTTTAGTGTATTCAGTTGGTGGATCTTGTAAATTGCGTAATTGCATCTTGTAAGCACACAATTCGATTATCCCATCTTCCACAGCCGTTCCAAAGCTATAAACTGCGATTTTCATCATCCATAATCACCCAAACTCCGTTCCTTTCAGGCAAACATTCCATAACACATCAATTGAGGATCTAATGAAGACCATGAGAAGCTAGAACACTTTGGATCATCTCTGGGTAGGATTGTGTTAGTTATTGTTTTCCTTACTATTGGATATGGATTTACTTATGGATGTTTACTTGTTTTTGTTAAACAACATTTGGGTTGATTGACTTCAATTGTTTTCATCAATTATTCAGTTTTGTCATTATCAATTAGGATTAGGTTCTAAGTAGTCATTGTTCTTTAACCTTTAATCATTGAATTCAGTAGTGTTTTGACACCTAGGGTATGTTTAGTGAGGAGCTTTTAAGAAAAAGTTCATACTCAATAAAAGCCTTGTTTGGCTGAAGGAGCTTGAAACTTTTAGGGTGGGAGAAAAAGCTCCATATTCGTTTAAGAAAAAGTTCCTACTAGCTACAAGCTTTTAATGAGTAAATGACACAAATACCCATTCTACCATAAAAAAACAAAAAAACATGCATACAAGCTTTTAGTTATGTCCGTTTTATACATTTTATTAAAAGCTCCAGCTACTCTGCCAAACAGGTTCCGGCAGATGATGGTATTACGCTGATTGCTCCATTTTCCAAACAGGAAATTATAGAAGCCGTGTTCGAGTGTGGTTCTAATAAGGCCCCAGGGCCTGATGGCTTCAATTTTCGTTTTGTTAAACGTTTTTGGAGCCTTCTGGAGGAGGATTTTTACGGTATTATGGAGGATTTTCATTCATCTGGTTCCATTAATATGGGTTGCGCATCTTCTTTTATTACCTTGATACCTAAGGTGAAGACGCCATTAGGTCTCAAAGATTATAGGCCTATTACCCTTATTGGGATGATTAGCAAGGTGATTTCTAAAATCCTTGCGAACCGTCTCAAAAAGGTGATGGGTCATTTAGTTTCGGAGACTCAATCGGCTTTTATTGCTGGGCGTTTTATTCTTGATGGTCCTCTTGTCATAAACGAGTTGTTGGAATGGTTAAAGAAGAAGGGTAGAAAGGCGTTTCTGTTGAAAATAGACTTCGAGAAGGCATACGACAATGTTAATTGGAACTTTTTGTTGTCTATTATGGCTCAGATGGGGTTCCCGTCTATTTGGTGCTCATGGATCAAAGGTATTTTATTGTCTGCCCGAGCTTCAGTTTTAGTTAACGGGTCGCCAACATTCGAATTCATATGTGAGAAGGGCCTTCGACAAGGTGACCCGATTTCCCCGTTTCTGTTTCTTTTGGTTATGGAGGTGCTTACATGTTTATTAAAGAAGGCGATAGAGTTGAATGAATTTAAAGGCATTAGATTCGTAGAAAATGATGAGGATATTACTCATCTTTTTTACGCGGATGATGCTTTGATTTTGGGGGAGTGGTCTAAGGATAATATTCAAAGTATAGCTCGTATTCTTCGGATTTTTCATATGTGTTCGGGGCTTCGAATCAATATCCACAAATCAAATTTGTACGGGGTGGGAACTGAAGACAGCGAGGTAGATAACATGATGGAAGTGTTGGGTTGTAGAAGAGGAGCCTTTCCGTTTACTTATCTTGGCATTTTAGTGGGAGCCAACATGTCCCGGATCGCTAATTGGAACATGGTGGTCGAAGTCATAAAGAATAGGCTTGTTTCTTGGAAAGCTCGAACGTTATCTATTGGTGGACGCTTAGTGCTCATCAAATCGGTTCTCGAAAGCCTTCCTTTGTACTACCTTTCTCTATATAAAGCCCCGAAAGCGGTCATTGAAAATATAGAATCTATTATGCGTCGTTTTTTATGGGCGGGAACTAGTGCGGATAGAAAAATTCCTTGGGTGGCTTGGGAAGTTGTAACCACCTCTAAAAAAGATGGTGGACTTGGGGTGTCTAGATTGCAAATAGTCAACGAGGCGCTTTTATTAATATGGGCTTGGCGGTTCAAAACCGAAGGACAGTGTATCTGGAAAAAAGTTATTATTGGATGCAATGGATCGTCACGTACGTGGTCGATGATGCCTTGTTCCTATTTAGCTAGTTGTTGCTGGAAGAATATCGCTAAAATTGGCGAAAAAAAGCTGAATAATGGGATCATTCTTAACAGCCTGTTCGACTGCAAGGTTGCAGACGGGTCTGCATCGCTTTTTTGGTGTGATAATTGGATCAGAGAGCAGCCCCTACGCTTACTTTATCCCAATTTATTCAAGCTGGAATCCAATAAGTGGGTAACAGTTAATGATCGGGTGAAGACAGTGAACGGCAATAACATTATTACGTGGGGTTGGCGAGCAGATCCAAATTCAGCTGCTGCTATTGCTGAACTGTTTCAATTGCTGGGCGATTTATACGACTTCCATGGTACAGAGGGGCAAGACGCTTGGTTGTGGAAGGGTGACATCAGTGGGTGTTTCTCTGTTAAATCGGCCAAAGAGGTTCTTTACGCATCGCTTAATTTGAGTACAAGTCCGACTATTAAATGGAAAGGTTGGGTCCCGCTCAAGTGCAAAATTATGGTGTGGCGTGCTATTCGTGACCGTCTTCCTACACGGGTAGAGTTGGTTAAGCGAGGAGTTCCCATACAAGACGAGTCCTGCGTGTTATGCCAAGCCGATACAGAATCTACACTTCACTTATTCTCGGGTTGTGTCTATGCTGTAGAAGTTTGGAGTCGAGTTAGTGCGTGGTGTCGGCTGGGCACGTTCTTTGCTTTCGACGTCCGAGATATTCTGCAGTTAGCTGAATCTCAATCCCTTTCGAAAAAGAAGAAGTATGCTCTCCGAGGGATAGTGTATACTACTCTTTGGATAATATGGAATGAACGTAACAGTCGCTTATTTGAGGACAAGTCTCGAAGACCCATTGAAGTCTTAGAAAACATAAAGTTCACTTCGTTTTTTTGGATTCGGCATAGGGCTAGATTAAAAAACATGGATTGGAAAGTTTGGTGTACGTATCCTTTGGATTTGATGTAATTCGTTTGTTGGCCTGGGTGTCCTTGCTTTAAGGACAGCCTTTTGGCGTTTTTTTTTGAAGTTTACCTTACAAAAAAAATAATCTAAAAAGCCACAACTAACAGCTTCCAGCCACCAGCTAGTTTTGCCAAACATACCTCTAGACTTGGTAATTCCTTAGGTTACTTTTCAGTTGCATCAGTCATTCGGTTGTCTGAATTGTGGATCATTGTGACTAAATATGTTACATTTTGAATTATAACTAAAACAAATAGGATAACAAATCATGTCTATTTCGATTAGTAACAATTAGGTTAATTAAATTGCTTCACAATTTGAACCTTGGAGATTGATCTTCTTTTCATAAATTGTTTAAAACTCAAATTAAAGTTTCATTTGCGTTTCAAATTAAAGTAACAATTAGCTTAATCAATTTGCTTCACAATCTAAACCCCGGAGATTTATCTTCTTTTCATGAATTGTATAAAACTTAAACTAAAGTTTCGTTTGCTTTCCACAATCAATAAAATCAAATTAAAATTCAGTAGCATTTAGTTAGATAAAAATTACAACTTTTCACTAATTTCATGTGGAGACGACTCGAGTTTCATTATACCAATGTTTGCCTAAAGGGAAACAATATACAAGAAGGGCTCTTCCTTATAAACCACTTCAAGTTTTGTAATCCTATAAATGTGGGACAAGTTTAATCAATTTTCTCATCTTTGGTTCTTACAACCATAAAACTTCTAGCATCGATATCTCGTTCATCTTAGGCTCATTTTGTGTTGGGAATCATGGTATCAAAACTTAGACGCAAGCGTTTAATAATTTTATAAAAACTGTTATATATATATATATATGTATATATATATATGGGAAAGTTAATTTGAGAACACTTATATTTCGTGCGAACCGTGAGAACGGCATCTAAAACCATTTAAATTCAAAATTTCTTTTTACACTTGTCTTTATTACTAAAATACAATCTCAAAAACACAATTTACGCGTAAAAATTCAAACGTATACGGAAATAATTTGTTTTTACACATGTGTAAATTTGCTGTTTATACATGTGTAAACTGTTTCATTTACACATGTGTAAAAAAGTTAATTTAAAAGTGTTTTTGCAAGAAAAGATGAATTATTTGGAAAGAAAATTCATTTATTAATGTTGTATTTTGATTATAATGGGGTTTGTATTAAAAAAAATGATTTTGATTGATTTTTTTACTTGTTCTCACAGTTCCACAATATTTAGCGTTCTCAAGATAACCCTCCGAAGGATAAATTGAAAACCCACTCGAGTTAAGAAAACTAAGAAAACCCTTGTAAAAACCATCTAATTTTTTTTTTTTGAAAAAAATACACAAGGTAACATACATGTATTAAAGCGTTTTGGGCCAAAAAAATAAAAAAAGTGCCGATTGGATATTTAAAAAAAATAAACAAAATTTGCGCTGTTACATACGTAACATAGCTGTTACATATGTAACAGCGCAAACTTTGTTTATTTTTTTAAAAAATATCCTATCGGCGCTTTTTTTATTTTTATTTTTTTGCCCAAAACGCTTTAATACATGTATGTTACCTTGTGTATTTTTTTCAAAAAAAAAATAAAAAAATTTAGATGGTTTTTACAAGGGTTTTCTTAGTTTTCTTAACTCAAGTGGGTTTTCAGTTTATAATTTCCCTATATATATATTATTTGTCAATTTTTTAATCTAATTAATAATATTCCCACTCAGGATCAATGTTAAACGCGTATAAACAAATAAATAAATAACCAACCATATGGGGTTTAGTAATCAACATTGAACGACTACACCGAAATTATAACACGCGTGTTACAACTAATCCTTTGCTAGTAGGAAGCCTCACGAACCGAGGACCAACCAACCAAGGAGACGAAGGTGATCGGTGGTGGTTGTTTGCGGCGATGAGAGGAAGGCCGTGGGGTTGGGGATGGCCAAGAGAGAGAAGAAGGGATTTTAATTTATAAAAAAACTTGTGATTACGGTTTCCCTTAATCCTTTATTTATAAAATACAAACTTACAATAAGCCCTTTTAGTTATTTATTAAAACTCTCCTCTATAATAAATTATTTTATTAACAAGTCCCTTGAGTTCAAACGATTTATTATTTCACAAATAATATTCCACCTAAACGTAAACTTATATGATTCGTTTACCAACGTGTAACTCTTCAGATTATACCGAGTTAGTTAACGTCGCCCTTTTTAATTAACTATCGGATATTATATCCAACATTTTGAACATAGTTCAGTATGTTATGATGCTCACAAACTTAGGGGGTATTTGGGATTGATTATTCAAAACAGATTATGCGTTTTGGAAAAGCAGGGGTGGAGCTGCTTATAGATTATTGCGTTTTGTAGCCTAAAAAACTGATTAACTGCGTTTTCAAAACGCAATCCAAACACTAAAAACTGATTATCTGCGTTTTTAAAACGCAATAATCTAAAAATCATATTTAAAACGTAATCCCAGGGCCGTCTCTGAGAAATGTCAAAACGTTTTGGGCCTGGGGCCACTAAAAATAAATCAGGTCCATATAACTTAAACCCAGTCATCATACATAAAAAAACCATGACACAACAATGTTATTATAACAATCATCAAAACAAAAGTAAGGTACCAAAATGATCTAAATTTACCTACTAAAGCAAATTGTGCGTATGTAGCGTCTTTGAAAGTAAAGCTTTTGATCAAGTCTCCATAATCTATAGTATCTAACATGTCGTTTTCAATAGTCCGGATTAGTATTTGTATTTAGGAGAGCTTTTTATATGTTTTCCATGTTTACCTCAGAATATCCCCTCTCCATTCAAACCAAATTTCAAAACAGCCGTCTCATACATGCAGCTATAACCTCGTAATATTTAGACCAACCTTCCAAATAAATTTTTTTGATATAGCAATTAAAAGGGTGGAGGCATAGTTTGTCTATTAAGTAATTAATACAGAGGAATATCATTTATTTGGTATGATTTGTTCATTACATATAGATTATATTAATATATACATATTTAAACACCAAGATGAAGAGTGAGTAAAGTTTAAAACACAAGAGGAAATGATATTGAGAAAGGACAAAGTGTGTACAAGGATTTTGAGATGGGCTAATATTAATTCTGGGCCCCTTGTAATATTAATTCACCAGTTGGAACAAAAAATTGGAACTAAAAAGAACAATAGGGAATGAGAATCGAACACCAGACATCCAGTTTGTAGGAGAGCGCGCTAACCAGCTAGGCCGAAGTTATTTATGTTATGTTTTGTTTATATTTATTATATATCTATATATAATAAAGTTTATTTTAATAAAACCTTCGGGCCCTCGGGAAGATCGGGCCTGGGGCACTCGTCCACGTCGCCCCATGCCATAGCCGGCCCTGTGTAATCCCAAACACCCTCTTAGAATACAAACCCAAATAATTAATTATATAAACAGGTGTCCAAAATATTTTGTGAAAACCAATTTTCACTAAAATTTCCAACAAAACAATTAACATTTTTTTCTGTTTTATTAATCATAATCTCTTTTGATATAAAGGTGTATCAAAAATCAATTAAATATGACTAATAATTTTAAAATTCTTGGCGTGAATGATGATACGTCAGTATGTGAAGAATACTTGCTTAAATAAAATGAAAACCAACTTTTAAAGTTCCATAGTGGATCTTGGTCTGACAGCGAGCATCCTGATATCACATGTCTTTTTTTTTTTTTTAGTTTTTCAAGCATTTTTCAAACTATTTAATCTAGGATTAACATATTAATTAGTCTGGTAAGTAACTCATATCAATTTCGGAAATAATTTGAAAGTTAAAACTTGTGCTAATTATCAAATGGTGATCTTTTGGACTGTCAATACATATTACCACTACAAGTTTTTTTGGCCTTTAGCAGCGCCGCTGGTCGCCGCTAAAGGCTGGCGCTTCTAAAAGTTCGTTTTCTTGTAGTGTACACTGTAGTGTTTTTGTTTAACATTTCTTAATTGGTTTGTTTCAAATCCTTGATCCTTTGGACATCTTTAATGATGACCAGCCACATGAATTATAATTTATGGATGCTTTTGGGGTACTAATTCATAATTTGTTACGATTTTCATGTCAGATAATTCAACAATGAGATGAGGCTGTAATCTACATGTGTGTATAGAGAGATGAATGGGAGAATACAAGGAAAAAGATAAATTTGTAAAAATACAAGTAGAAGATATGTTTTAAAATAAATGTCAAATACACCTTATAATATTTATGATTTTCAAAATAAATATAAATCCATCTATAGATTTGAGGAGGATCAATACAAACACCATTTTATGTAAAAATAGTATGAATCAATATAAATTTGACACATGGATCAATACAATTTTTTTTTTTAATTTGAATATTAATTCTGTTATTTAATACTAGTAGGATGTCCGCACAATATGATGGGGAATACACACTGTCAGGGTGTGCATAGGTTGGTTGGTTATTGTCCTCAACTGACCAAAGTCACCAGTTCATCTATTTTCTTAATCAATCCATTTTTAGTTAATCCGCTCAATTTATTCTGTTAGATTGTTAGTTTACGGGTCAGGCATGTTAATTTTGGTCAATAACCAAAACTAAACTTGGCCTACAAGTGCTGGTTAAAAATAAATGAAATTAGGTATACATACATAAAATGGAGATATAAGGCATGGAATAAATTTAAAAAAAGCTATATGTATGGTCTGGTTCGGTTTGGATAGTTTCGATTAACAGAGGGTACAAAAAATCAATAACCGATTTTTGATTAATTCAAGTTTCAATTAATTAGTTTTTGATTAATTCGGTTTTCGGTAAGATTGTCCGTTTAGGGTCGCCCATGCTAATTTTGATTAACAACCAAAACCAAACATGGGCTAAACTTTTTGCTTAGAAATAAATGAAATTAAGTATAAATACGTGAAATATAGGTATACGAGATTAAATAGAGTTGTAAAAGCTATAAGTATATGACAAATATTTATGATTATGTTCGGTTTAGTTAATTTCTATTAACAGAGGGTACAAAAAGACTGATAACCGATTTTTGGTTAATTTGGTTTTCAATTAATTGGTTTTTGATTAATTTGGTTTCCGGTTAGATTGTTAGCTTTCGGGTTAGTCATGTTAATTTTGGTTAATAGCCAAAACCAAACGTGGCCAAAAATTTTTTGCTTATAAATAAATGAAATTAGGTATAAATACATGAAATGGAAGTATAAGACATAAAATAGAGTTATAAAAGCTTTACATATATGAAAATATACATGGCTCGGTTTAGTTTGGTTAATTTCGATTAACATAGGGTACAACAAAATAAGGGATTTTTGGTTAATTTAGCTTTCAATTAATTGGTTTTTGATTATTTCGGTTTTCGATTACATCGTAAGTTTTTGGGTCAACCCTCTTAATTTTGGTTAATAACCAACATCAAACTTAGCCTAATTTTTATGTTTAGAAATAAATAAAATTATGTATAAATACATAAGGTGTAAGAGATGAACACGTGAAATAAAGTTACAAGATATATATATATATATATATATATATATATATATGAAAATATGTATGGTTCGATTCAGTTTGGTTAATTTCGATTAACTGAGGCAAAAAATCCAATAACTTATTCTTGTTTAAATCAAATTTTCAATTAATTGGGTTTTGATTAATTTGGTTTTCGCTTAGATTTTCAGTTTTTGGGTGGGTCCTGTTATTTTTTATTAATAACCAACGTTGGATTAATTTTTTTTGCTTAAAATACGAAATTAGGTATAAATATATGAAATTGATGTATAAGACATCAAATAGAGTTATAAAAACTATAAATGTATGAAAATACATATGGTTTGGTTCAATGGGACAAAAAAAACAAATAACCAATTTATGGTTAATTCAGTTTTAAGTTAATTCGGTTTTCAGTTAGATTGTCAGTTTTTCAGGTTAATTTAAATTGTTAGTTTAATTGTTGTTAATAACCAAAATCAAACTTGGCCTAAATGTTTTGCTAGAATAAATGAAATTAGGTAAAAACACATGAAATGAAGGTATACAAATTGAGACGGAGTTATGAAAGCTATAAATATATGAAAATATGTATGGTTTGGTTCGGAATGGTTAATTTTGATTAACTATGGGAACAAAAAAACGATAGCCGATTTTTTGTTAATTCAGTTTTCAATTAATTGGTTTTTGATTAGTTCAGTTTTTTATTCGACTTCGTCTATTTTTGTTCAGTTGCGGTTAACTATGCAATTAATTGTCATCCTTAGACAATGTTAATCATGTAATGTATATAGTTTTTTTTTAATTTAAAACTATGTAAATATTGTACTGCACTTAAATTATACAGAATAAAATGCTATATTTTATAGTGTAACTATTAAAAAAATATATTAAGGTAAGAAAATGTTATGATCGTTTAAAAATCATGGTGGTAATTGGTTTATATTAAGAATGAAAAATGTAATTATTATTTAAATAATTAGAAATTGAGTAAAGTGGAAGAGAAAAAGGTGTAAGTATCGTTTAAAAATGCATATTTGTCCCGTAAATAAATTAGTACATAAATTAAATGTTGTTTGTATGACTTAGAATTTAATAGGTTTCATCCCAAATTTATTATAATATATTATAATATAATTGACATAATTATTGTTTTAACTTTAAAGATACTAATCAACACAACTAACCGGATGTATAGTAACCTCTTAATGATTTTATTAAGAGGCTATATCTGAATCAATCAGCTTTAAGCGTGTTTGGTTCAATGAAGTTCACTGAGTTTAATTGAACAAGTCATTAAGCCTCTTACCCATTAAGTTTCAATATGACGCAGAATGAAAATATTAACATTTTATACATTTACTTATATTCATAACCCTTAGTCAACCACTTATCTCTTCACCACTAACTAGTTAGATCGAGCCATGTCCGATCTCTTATTCAATCAGACCTTTAATACATCATCACTTTACTAGCACAAAAATTAACAAATAGCCCAAATACTAAGATTTAATGTCTAATAATATCATCCATTGCTTAAAAGTGTAGATGACTAAGGGTATGTTTGCTAAAACTAGCTGGAGGCTGTTAGCTGGAAGCTGGTAGCTGCAAGCTGCAAGCTGGTAGCTGAAAGCTTTTTAAATATATTTTGGTGTTTGACAGAATAGCTGGAGGCCTGGAGCTTTTAATAAAATGTATAAAATGACCAAAATGGGCATAATTAAAAGCTTGTAAGGAAGATTTTTATTTTGTTTTTAAAATAGAATGGGTATTTATGTCATTTACTAATTAAAAGTTTGTATCTAGTAGAGCTTTTTCTTAAAAGCTCGTAGTAGTAGCTTTTCACTATGGAGTTTTTTCTCCTAACCTAAAAGCTTTTAGCTCTTCAACCAAATAAGCCTTTTTATTGAGTAGAAGCTTTTTTTTAAAAGCTTGTAGCTTGAAACTCCTAAAAACTCCTTGCTAAATATACCCTAAATATATTCTCAAACATTTTCACAACTTGTATATTTTATATGAGATATCAACTCTCATGTCAGATTTATACAATTAAGAAAAAAAATCATGTAATTACTTGTGATTTTCCAAGCAATAATTATAATATTAAAACAATTTTTCTTGAACGACAAAGAATCTCACGTGTAAACCCACCCTTTCAGGGCTATGTCTAAGATCAACTTCTCAACCACTATGAGACCGTATCTCCCTGATGTGCAAGAACCGGATGAAATCCGTAAACCCTCACCCCCGTCACATTCAAACCCATGATTAAAGCCTCAATCCGTCCCTTCACCTTGATTTCCATTGTAAATGACCCAAACAAAAATTAAACCTGTGTCTCCTCCAGGGCATGCCTCTCTCACGACAATATTAAAACAATTGAAACACACTCCAAAGAAGATATTAAAACAAATCAAGATTAATGAAAAAAATAATAAAAAAAGGCACAAATAAATAAATAAAATATTTAATTTGAATGGAATAGAAAAGAATCGGAAGGGAAGACTCCCGCATAACGTGGTCAGTTTCCACCCATACACAAACCCACCCCTTCCTTTGCTCATCATAACAACCGTCTCCACCGTCATCCATTCCATTTCCACACCTTCACACACACACACACACCCCCTAACCAACTCTCTTCATATAATAATATCCTCACACACACAATCACAATCACAATCACAATCACAATTATTACAATTTCATGTCCCTCATGGGAGGTGGTTCACTAGGCGGAGGAGGAGTAATTGTCCCTTCAGCCAAATCCGAGCCGCCCGAGCCTTCCCTCGAGCGGCTCGGATCTCCGCCTCCACCACCGCCCGTGGCGCAGGAGCCTCAGTTGGAGGCTCCCGCGCCAAATTCTGTTGTGGCGGTGGTGGCGGAGGCGGGGACGAAGGGAAGTGATCTGGACACAGCTGTGGATAAGGATGTGTTGTGTCCTATATGCATGCAGATTATTAAGGATGCGTTTTTGACTGCTTGTGGACATAATTTTTGTTATATGTGTATTGCTACACATTTGCAGAATAAGAGTGATTGTCCTTGTTGTGCTCAGGGTCTTACTAGTAGTCAGATATTTCCTAATTTTTTGCTTAATAAGGTGAGGGTTTGGATATGTGGTTATTCGTTTGATTTGATGTGGTTTTGACTTAGGTTGTGATTTGTTTACATGTTTTGGTTAGTTGTTGGTAAGCGAATTGAAACATTTTGAGGATATTTTGAAATGTTAGGATCCGAGTTGAATGTTATTGCAAAACATGTGGAATATGGAAATTTGGTTTGGATAGTTGTTGTTAAGTGAATTTGAACATTTGTTAGGATATTTTGAAATGTTAGGATCCGGGTTGAATCATCATCATCGTTATATTTACTTAATCCCACTAATAGCAAAGCTAAGGTAGAGTATCAGAGGGGTAAGATGTAGATAGTCGACAGCCTTACCTCTACCTGTAAGAATAGAGAGGCTGCTTCTAGTGAGACCCCTGATTCGATAGTAGTTTTGCATCAAGCCTTGGTTATAAGGCACATAACACCTAGCAATCGGGACAAGCCTGATTGGTGCATGTATTCCCTTGTCTTTCCGCTATCAATGCTACGACATGATGCATGATTAATTATTTTTCACGAAATTTGTAAAATAATGTTAAAATTAGTGCCGCTTTCCTTTTGCACCCCCCCCCCCCCCCCCGAGCGCGCGCTAGGGCCTACGCATATATCTTTTATGCGCACACCGTGATCCGAGTTGAATGTTAATGAAAAACATGTAGAATATACAAATTTTGGTTTTGTTTGGTATGATTAATATAAATTCATCAATGTTAAAGAGTTATGTTCTTTAAAGTTGTCTGGTATGGTAACTTTTTGAAATTGGGAAAAGAATTGATTCAACGTTTTATTTGTGCAGATGTTGATGAAGGCTTCAGCATGTCAAGTAGCAAAAGGTGCTTCTCCTGTTGAACAGATTCGCCTAGCATTTCAGCAGGTCAGTTGTTGTGTTGATTATTAATTGCTCTTATAGTCTTATGATCATTATTTATGCTTGTTTCATTAAGATACTTACATTCTACAGTCTGCACTGATATAGATTCTCATATAAATGTTACAGATAGTTTGTGAATATTTTCATTAAAATCTTGTTTAATCTATGAACAAACGTCCTCTCAGTTGAAGCACTAGTTAGTCTTGCTGGTCATGTAATATTATATTAAAGGTGACTCTTTGTCTTAGACAGGGATGCGATGTGTCAGTAAAGGAACTGGATAGCTTGTTAACTCTTCTTAAAGATAAGAAAAAAAGAATGGAGCAAGAAGAAGCCGAGTCGAATATTCAAATTATGCATGAATTTTTGCATTGCTTAAGAAGGCAAAAGCTTGAAGAATTAAATGAGGTAATTTTAGTTTATTAACCGTTTTTGCTAATGCGTATATTATTCAAACGAGCATTTCGTCATGTGATGTGTGTACTACTGTAATGATTGCAGATACAAAACGATCTTCAGTACATTAAGGAAGATATAAATGCAGTAGAACGACACAGAATAGAACTGCATAGAGCTAGGGAAAGATGTTCCGTAAAATTAAGGATGATTGGTGATGATTTTAATGTAAAAACATCATTAATGGATAAACGCAGTATAATGAACATTCCTGATGTACATGAAAGAAAGGACACTAATACTTGCAGTGGGTCAGATTCACAAGTAGGGATCTCTGTTGCAAGAAAAAGGCGGGTCCACACACAGGTTAGCGCACTTTTTCCAACATTTGGCCGCCATTTAGAATCAGAAAGCGTTTTCATATAAACATTTTGATATTATTTAATAGTTAAAAGTTACTGAATTTGCAATTGCGTTTGTCTATGATTGCAATAGTTTAATGACTTGCAAGAATGTTACCTGCAAAAGCGAAGACATTGGGCAAAACAATTACAAAAACAGGAAGAAAGGGAGGGTAATCTTGTAAAAAGAGAAGGTTATCATGCAGGCCTAAAGGATTTTCAGTCTCTACTTACTTCATTTACGCGATACAGGTTTAGTGTGATCTTAATGGATGCTTTGTTCTTAATTTATGTCAAGCGGGAATTTTTATTTGTGTTTTTTTATTAGTCGATTGCGAGCCATTGCTGGACTTAGGAACGGGGATATTTTTCACTCGGCTGATATTATCTCAAGGTTAGTTGAATTGGTTAAGTATAAGTTGAAAAGTTATGTTGTATGATTGTTTCAACTAAATATGTGTATCTGATAATGTCAACATTGCAGCATAGAGTTTGACAGAGATGATGAGCTTTTTGCTACTGCTGGAGTTTCAAGGCGCATTAAAGTTTTTGAATTTGCCTCTGTAAGTTAAACATCAATCCAGATATCGACTTTCTATGTGTTCTTATGAATGTGTATTTATTGTTCAATAATTATATATTTATTTTATTTATCTTGCATTTTCAGGTAGTGAATGAACAAGCAGATGTTCAATGTCCTGTGGTGGAAATGTCAACACGATCGAAACTTAGTTGTTTGAGCTGGAACAAGTACACCAAAAGTCATATTGCTAGTAGTGATTATGAGGGTATTGTCACTGTTTGGGATGTAACCACTCGCCAGGTAGGATATTACCATCACTTCTTCTGTTTTTCTTTTTACTTATTCATTATGCCAGTCTTGATTACAACTATGACCTCAGAGTGTAATGGAGTATGAGGAACATGAGAAACGAGCTTGGAGTCTTGATTTTTCTCGTACTGATCCTACAATGTTAGTTTCTGGAAGTGACGACTGCAAGGTATTTGACCCATTTACTTATTCATGGTTGTATTTGGGTCATGTTTTGTTTTATCTATAACGGATAAAATAAAAAATATAGTAATAAAGAAATTTGCTTAAAAGGAAGTAAGGATCAGGTCAAACAGGCCGAAAGTCACTAACGCGCATCTTTAATGCATAATATGTTGTATATCTTTCTTTTTTTCAAATAAATTTTACTATTATTGAAGTAAAATATTTTTTTTGAGATCATATTTGACAGTTATTATGTATCCAACAGGTGAAGATATGGTGTACAAGACAAGAGGCGAGTGTCCTTAACATCGACATGAAAGCAAATATCTGCTCGGTGAAGTATAATCCTGGATCCAGCTTTCATGTGGCAGTAAGTTTCTATTACATTTCAAATCTTTTAGTCACTAACTATTCCTTTTTAACAAAATTATACATTATTCCAGGTGGGTTCTGCAGATCATCACATTCATTATTATGATTTAAGAAATATAAGCCAACCGTTACATATTTTCAGCGGACATCGAAAAGCCGTTTCCTATGTAAAATTCTTGTCTAATCACGAGCTTGCTTCCGCGTCTACTGACAGCACCTTACGCTTGTGGGATGTTAAGCAAAATATTCCGGTCAGTCTTATAACAGATTAGTTTTCTTTATCATATTTGAAGCATTAGCTTGTTTGTAAACGATCATATTAAATGTATTAATACGTATGCTATTTTTCTAATCTTGCAGCTGCGCACTTTCAGAGGACATGTGAACGAGAAGAACTTCGTGGGTCTAACTGTAAATAGCGAATACATTGCCTGTGGCAGTGAGACTAATGAAGTCTTCGTGTACCATAAGGTTATTTTGCAACTTTACACAAAAACTTCACTATCTACTTCAATTTAATGGGTTCACTGCATGAAAATGCATTCAGGACACATACTGTAATTGTGTTTAGCATAAATCATTGTCGTTAAATGTTCACAACTTTTTAAATTTTACCATTTTATATGCCGGGTGACTTGAACACAGGGTAACCGGTAAAAAAAATATGTTCGTACTTTTTTGCTTTTGATTTATTAGAAAAATATATATTATATAAATATTAAAATCAATCATTGGATATACACCATTAGTGTTTGTGCAAGTTCTGTACTACTGTACATTTTGATTCAAGTTACTGGGCCGCATAAGCAGTCTCTTAGTGTTAGATCTACCGTTACATTAATCTAAAAAAATTTGAAGTTAAGTACATTTGAAGATGATGATTTTAGCATGCTACATTACAAAATGTATAAGATCTTTGGTCATTATTATCTGAAATGTAACTTAATATAATTTGTTTGTTTTTGTGTTTCACTTGTAGGCTATTTCAAGGCCTGCAGCATGGCATGGATTTAATACCGATGCAACTGAAGGTGAGGAGCCGGGGTCATATTTCACAAGTGCTGTTTGTTGGAAAAACGACAGCCCGACAATGATAACTGCAAACAGTCGAGGAACGATTAAAGTTCTGGTTCTTGCCGAATAGTAAGTGTATAATATACATATAAACTTTATGCTGCCAAAGTGGTTCCTCAAAAAAGTGTCCTTATGATATGTTGCCATATTGTTTTGGTTAAGTAAATTAGAAGCCATTGTTGTATTGTAAAGAGGATTATGTTATAGTTGCCTAAAAGTATATGCAACAGTTGGGTAATATCAACGGTCGATGATCAATAATCTTTTGGTCATAGACTCATATTTTTAAAGCTCGTAATTCGTAATGAAAACTAGTATGTTCAATTTGTCAAACATAGTTTTCTCTGGTACAATGTCATCCCAATGCATATGTTCTTTGGCAAATATAGTGTTTTCCTTTGAGCAGCTTTGCCTTTCTTTGATCTTTGGCTTTTTCTTGAGCTCTCCATAAATAACCCCCCCCCCCCCCCCCCCCCCCCCCCCCCCCCCCTCTTTGGAAAAATCATTATAAGTAGCAAATTGGATTTTAATAATTCAACCTCTCTCTTTTTTGCTGATAATAATTCCACCTGAGTTTTTTTCCCTCCACCAGTCCCACCTTTCAGACATTTTGCTATTAGTGGACCCCCCGTTAACTCACACTAACGCCGTTAGCTGAAACTCACAATGCTAGGATATTATTCACGGGATTTGAAAGAGGGAATCGAGACGATGATATTGGTATGTTCAATTGCAGAAATAAGCATGGTTCGTCAGTTGTAAGTTGATGTTCTACTCGGATGGGATGACCGGAACCGATGATTAAACCATCGAACCATGCTTATTTCTGCAATTGAACATACCAATATCATCGTCTCGATTTCCTTTTTCAAACCCGGTGAATAATCGTCTAGAATTGTGGGTTTCAGCTAACGGCGTTAGTATGAGTTAACGGGGGTTTATTGAGAGCAAAATGTTTGAAAGGTGGGATTGTTACTCAGGTGGGATTATTATTGGCCAACAAGAAAAAGGTTGGATTATTGAAATCCAATTTGTCCAAGTATAAATATGTGAACGATGATGAGGTACATATGTGGTGGACCGAAGATACACACTCTTCTCCATATTTGTCGTGCCTAAGCTGATGCAGTTTCGGAAACAATCAAATGGCTCAAGAACAATTGAATAATCTAATAAAAAACGATAAATTGAACCAAAGGTTTCAAGAACAAAGTTCTTGTTTTATAAATCAACCAAAAACTAACTAAAGTAGGAAACATAGTTCAAATAGGAAACGAAATAGAAGATTAGGAAATTAAAATCTTAAACAAATAAAAGATATAATTCCCCATCAGAAGCTCTAGAGGATTGGAGGTGATGGTGACTCTTAGTAGCTCAAGGACCTTGTAAAAGGGATCAGCATTTTTTTGGCAGTGGTACAAATGATGCTAAATGAAAAGGCTTCATTTGGAAGGGACATCACAATAACAGATGGTGATTTGATGTCAAGATTAACAAGTTTCTAGTTTTTTTTTATTAGACCTTCGATTAGAAGGTCCTGAAAGCTATTTTTGTCGTTTTTTTAGATGCCGTTGGAGATGGCAACAAGTGATTAGGAACATGTTAACCATTCTTGAATTCCCATGAATATGACTGTCAACGGTTTCTATAAAGAGACGCGTACTACCTTTCCATATAGTAAAGTTGTTGCTAGAGCTCTGGGGTTTTCTAAATGACCAATTTCCATAATAAGAGGATGAAGAGATCACATGTGTATAGTAGGTGCAAGTGTTCTCACTAAGAGCTATGGCAACATGATTAGTTATGGAGTAAATGTTCTCAATAAATTCATTTACTTTATATGGTTGGTGCAAGAGTACTTATATCAGCTTGGGGCTTTAATGTGTACTAGATGTTGTCACCAACATATGACACGTATAAATGGCCTACATCATACAATTATCCTTTGGGCAGACATTGAACCTTAAAACGTACTTCTTTGTCTCCTACATGTTACAAAAGGTGTGTAACCTTTAACTAAAAATTACACAAGACAAGTTAAAAGTTCTGTGTGAATAAAATGCTTTGATCTTCATTCTTCTACATGCACATACAATATTATAAGTTTTAAGGAATAACTTCTTAGCATTTAAGCGAAGATAGAACTTTGCTCAATTGATAGACTATGTGCCCCTCGTTAGTATGCTTTAGCGTTGATCCACACATTTATCGAACCCTTTCTGGCTTGTGAACAACGTCGATGGGCATTCTTCCTAGACTATAAGCTTGGATAACAATTCATAGGAAACATATTTACAATATATGTACTAGGAACATGTTAAATGCATTTAGAGTTGGTAATGGGATGTGTTATGTGTATGGGTAATATTGTCAATCCTATACTTAGTTGTAAAACCGTGTCTCACACACAACAAAATACCCATCGAATATCGGGCATACTCGTTAGTTTGTTAAAATTTACATGTTAGAGATTCCCAAATATATTTCTTACAATTTTAAATTCTATATAAATATTTTATCCAAAGAAATTGGAAATAAAATACTAAAAATTAGCAAGTAGTAGATTATTTTATTACCAATGACAAAAGGAAATAAAAATAAAAAAGGAATATTTTTACTGATATGGGTTAGGTAAACAAGTATGAGCCATTGGGGTTGGTGACCCAATGGTAGAAGCAAAGCTTCTAGGAACACCTAAGGGGAGGTCATGGGTTCAAGTCCCACAAGGAGTGAAATTTGCCGTTCAAAAAAAAAGGTAAACAAGTATGTGTCGATTCTTGGGCACGGCGCCTCGCAAGGATAGTTGCCACACAGTTGTTCACCGATCAAAAAATAGGTAAACAAGTATGTATATTTTGGGTAATCATGTCCAGAATTATCTAACACGATAACCCAAAAAAACGAGACTATCAACTTTGTTCTTCTAAGATCATGTGTAAGGTTACCATCTCTAGAAGTAATCCATCCGACGTGACACACTACACAATCAACGCTATTCTACTAATTAGTGTTGATATAGCATACTATCAACTTTGTTCTTCTAAGGTCGTGTGTAAGGTTGCACATTTGGAAGTCGTGAAAACCCTTTTAGGTGAAAGGCGCTATACACCGCACCAATTGGGGCATGAGAGGCGTGAACTTTTTGGGCATGAAAGGCGCTATACACCGCGCTAGTTGGGGCATGAGAGGCGTGAAGGGTGTAGGCGTGAGGGCAAAAGCAGGCAAATCTACCTATGTGGCACTTTCTGAGAGTTGATCACACATTTACGCCCCTGGATGTTATCCACTACACACAACCAAGGTTCTAAACAAACTTTCCATTTTCAAAAGTTTAAAACGATATCAAATCATAGAAATCAAGATTAAACTAGATAATTTTGGGATAAATAGAATAAAATTTGATTAAAATAATTAAATAAACAATAAAAGTAGTAATTTTATAACAAATATAATTTAATAAATGTCGAGAATCTCAAGGATAGATCGGTTACAAAGAGGACAACTACCTCGGTTCAACCATAACTCCCTACAACACACCCTACAAAACGTATGTCCGCATGGAATCAACGCTGCACCCTTCTTCCTTCCCATGCACACGCAGCACATCTGATCCATCTCCACCCCTTCATCTTGACCGTCCGTTTCGTTTTCTGTTTCTTTCAACAACCTCATCAATGATATCCTCAACGGTGTCCCCACCATCTCCGTTGACATCATTAACAAATCACTGTTTGATGTCAATGGAGGAGACTGATGGATACCGTCCTCCCCGGTCCCTACTGCAGACCTAAACTGGCGCTCGGCGGCCAATGCGGCCGCCAAGTTCATTCTTGGAGATGGGGTCGTGCAGTCGGGACCGGGAGTGATGTCTGGTGTCACATTTACTTGTTGATGGGCTGATTCCACAACGTAGTTGTTGTAGTTATCTTCTTCGTTGTCATCGTTGTTATTGTCATCTTGTGTGCTCATGGTGGACGTACCAAAGCCCCATGTGGAGCCGCAGCAAACCATGCTTTTAAATCCTAGCCGTTGATGGAGACTCTTGCGTCTTCTCGTCCTGTTACCACCATCGTTCATTGCTCTCACTGTTTCTTCTTCAGTTTCCTGCAAAAACAGATGCAGGAGTTCACCGAATCGACTCATTATATATATTTATATTAATCTCAACAATCTATGTTGTTATTGAAATCGAGGTTATGGGTTTCATGAAAATGATCAAACTAATACAACCACACAAAAAAAAACTTATGTTTGTGTGTGTATATATAAGTAAGAGTAAGGGCGTGGAGATTGAGAGAGAGTTTACGTATATATAACGTATGTGTTAATATTAAGGTAAACGAATATTGAATTCACGTGAGTTTCGTCAAAAAATGAGAATGAAATTGATGATGGCGCGCAACCCACCTCCAGCACCACTTTGGTGGATTCAAAAACTGCACAAAGTCATAAATGAAGAGAGAGAAGGAGAAAGGTTAAAGAGATGAGTGAGAAAGAATTAAGTCAAAACGGAGATGGGGCTACGAGCTTTTTTATAGGTTTATCCTTTTAATTTTTAATATTGGCATGATTTCCCCTTATAGTTTTTTTTAATTATGAGTTAAATGCCAATTTCGTCCCTAAGGTTTATACCAGTTTGTCACTTCAGTATAAAAGTTTTTTTTTTTTTTTGCAATCCTTTACCTGAGGTTTGGATTTTTTTGCCAAATTCGTCCTTTTCACTAACCCGGTTAAAAAAACTTGTTAATGTCAGGGATAGTGTTGTCTTTTTACCTCAGGGACGAATTTGGCATTTAAAATTCAACCTTACCTCAGGGACGAATTTGGCATTTAAAATCTATATCATTAAATCGAGACCTACTTTTAAACCACAAGTACGTCAACGACTTCACACTCGCCACAATGTCACCTATTTTAACCTGCCTGCCTTTGAAAATTTTCTCATTACGCACCTTCCAAATACACCAAATCGTGACAACGACCACCCCGTGTACAATTTGTTTACCCATCTTTCCCCCACCGGCTGTCTTGTATATCATCAATAAATCTTGTACTTGAAACGCGAATATCGGCTGCAGTTTGCACCATCGGCCTATCAGCTCCCAAATCCTATCCGAAACACAACAGCCTGAGAATAGATGAGCTGCAGACTCCTCGACAGAATCACACAGCACACAATGCTTGTTTTAAACAAAAACATGTCGTTTTTCCAAAGCTGTAATGGTCGGTAGCCTATCCATCTCTGCTCGCCAAACTGCAATATTGTATTTGAATGGAACCCAAGCGACCCATTTCATAACAAAGTTTCTGCATTTTTGATCCGCACCTGTCCGCTACAACACTTCCTTAACCGATTGAACCGAGAACCTCTTAGAATCATCCCCATGCCACTCCCACTTGTCTGCTGCATCGGAGAGTGTCACTTCGCTAAAACCGAGTAGAAACTGTTGCGATTCAGATTGCTGCACATGTGTGTTTATATTCTGAATCCAGTTCGCTTGAAACACAGCACCCTAATCTTCCATCAACACACGCTCGTCTACGAAGCACAGTTTCTTAGATTCCAACCGGTACAAGTTCGGCCACTTATCTTTAAGAGCAATATTCCCCTAACCAGATATCATTCCAAACATATGAATTAAAGGAATGCATAGTATATCGAAAATTAACACTAATAGTAAAGGCAAAAAAAAACACATATTAAAAGCAAATACCATAACTTTCTGAACAAAACTGGATCAACTATTTGACCATTTAGCAACATTTAAAGCACAACGTTCTATAGCAAAATATATGCTGCAATATTAGCTATTACCAAAAAAATTGTTAAAGAAGCTTTATAATTGTTGATCTGTTTCTTTCACCTTCTTTGTGCAATGTCAAAGAGCATGCTATGATCACTTGTAAAGTTGAATTTTAAATGTCAAATTCGTCCCTGAGATAAGGTTGAATTTTAAATGTCAAATTCGTCTCTAAGGTAAAAAGACAACCCTACCCCTGACATTAACGAGCTTTTTTTAACTGGGTTAGTGAAAATGACGAATTTGGCAAAAAAATCCAAACCTCAGGTAAGGGATTGCAAAAAAACAAAAAAACTTTTGTACTGGAGTGACAAAGTGGTCCAAACCTCAAAGACGAAATTGACAATTAACTCTTTAATTATTGAACGATTAACAAAATTTTCATTCAAAATCTGGCTAGCGGGTCGCTAGCCAACAACCAAGGTCTTACATACACGAAGCACAAAACATCAAAACCTATAAATCTATAACACTACATTACCAACCTATATTATGTACATTAAAGCCCCTCCATGTATTCCAATCTAGACCTGACTGTTAGACCGAGACTTAATTAACCCATAAAAAGCTATGTGCCTTAACCTCTCTGAACACTTTCTGAGACCATGTGTAATGGAGGGGGTTAAATATAACGCCCCTGATTCTGATTGGTCCACGTGGCAGCTGAGTCAGTATGGGGATTGAAGTGAAAAAAATGGGTGTAGTAGTATGGGGAAAAATATAATGGCCCTTTTTCTGATTGGTTGTTTATTTTATTATTTTTTTAATTAATAAACTTAAAATAATTAAAATAAAAAATAAATAATATAAAAAAATTACAAATAATATTACAAACACACAACTAATATTAAACTAAATTCAAAACAACTAAACAAACAACTAAAAAAAATACAATAGCAAATTTAAAAAAAAAAAAAGCTAAACACACTAGAGGCGATATTTTGCAAGATTTTATTGCCTATGAAGTTGTATGTTTTTAGTTTGTGTTGTGGTGTGTTATATTTGTTAATATGGTGTGTGTGTATATATATAAAGTTTAAAAAAAAATTACCATTTGAAAAGGCAACGGTCAATTTTTTGACCGTTTTTTTCTTCCTCGCTGCCACGTGTCATAACATCATCGGGTGTTTCAAAGTTGTTCCAGTGTTATTTATATAACGCTTGCCCGGGTTTTGAAGGGATACCCACCCCCCCCCCCCCCCCCCGCCCCCGCGTAACGGTGTGGTGGCGCTATTTTTATTTATAACGCCTGATAACGCCCCCCACTACACCCAGTTGAGTAGAAAACTGAACTTTGCTAAAACGCGGCTTTATTCTTTGTCTTCCAAATCCACCTATACTATATGGTACTTTGTGATATAAAAATAAAGTGTGAAATAAAGCCCCTATACTATTTAGTACTTTGGGAAATAAAAATAAAAGTGTGAAATAAAGCCTATATACTATATGGTACTTTTGTGATATAAAAACAAAAGTGTGAAATCAGCATACAAGATTTACAAGAAAAGAAGCCAAAGTCAAAAGATGCCAACAAAACAAACTAGCATGAAGTTAAAGGATATAAAGAAGGATACAAACAGATCTCAAGAAAGTAGAGGAAACCATGTATGTGTGTTTATATGAAATGATGTAAACAACACTTACCACTCATTTTTTATTCGTGTTAACGTACATCAATTCTAATTATAATCATTTCTCCCCACCCTTATGTACTAGTGGGTTAGCCCGCGCGATGCGACGGGTGTCACCAAATCTCTTTTAGAAAGTGTTTTCTAACCCAATCTGTCTTAAACACCGATTTTAATTGGGTACCACCACTTTTACTACCACTACTATGACCGACCACGACCACTACTACTGCTATTATTATTAGTATATTTAGAAAGTATACCTAAAAAATAAAAATAAGATAATACTAAATTTAAATAGTATTTTACTTATAAAAAATATTAATATTATCTTGTACAAACATTTAATATTACTAATGGATTCATTGTACATGACTAATGAAAAGTCTTTGATATTACTTTGGTTCATTAACTATAATGTGGTGTAATTAAAAACAAGTTCAAAAGACAAATATGCCCCTAAAAAGTAGTTAAGATGTGCATTAGGTATTGTATGATAAGCAAATATACTTGCACTTCTTAATTTTTAAGAAGTCCTTAGAAAATGCTTATGTATATAGGAAGCATCGTATAAAAATGGTGCGTCTAACCCCTTACAATTTTACATCTACTTACTTGGTTTGACTCGTTATTGCAATGATTTGGATCAATAATTATATAGTGGTGTGTTTGCCCAATAATTTAGAATAGATGGAATATATGATTGGATATTGATAACATATAGTGGAGAGTTGTTACGTTTTGCCTATCCTATATTGTGACATAACACATGTTCATGTGCAAATTCTAAAATGTATGGGTATTATGCAAGCATATCATAAATGTGTTGAAGAATAGGCATGTGGAATCCATTCCCTGATCATTATATTTACCTAAATGAGCACTTGATGTTAGGTATAAGTTGGATAAGTGCACTATCGCCTTGAACATATACATAGATAAAATGGAATTGGTGCATAATTAACATTGTGGTGAGTTCAATATATTAAAAATTAGAATAACAATCGAACAACCATTTAGACTCCATCTAAGATAAAATTACATAGCATGGAGCTTTTAGAAGAATAGCGTATTCAAAATCACGTTTCACAATATTCTAACAATGAAAGTAATTCAAAATCATGTTTCAAAAACTTACTACATATATATACTTAGCGGTGCAAATTAGCCAAGCTACTTGAGCTGGGCTCGAAAAAAAATCAAAACGAGTCAAGCTTAAACCAGCTCGAGCTTCGGTTATTGAGCTCAAGCCGGCTCGCGAGCCTAAACGAGCGCACTATTTATATAACTTTAATTAATATATATATCTCTACTACCTTATTAAGGAGGAGAGGTGGCTAAAATGGTAATTCTACATACATTTTAAGATGGCATCTCAAAGGTTTCAAGCTTTAAACCCAAAATGTCATGAAATTGTTTCCCTTACTACCCTTTTCTTGCTTCACATAGTGGTACATTCCATCAGTTACCAAACTACTGAATTGCTCTTTCTTCAATCATCACCATAAATTCGTTAATTATTGATTTAAGTTTAATCATTCATCATAAATTCTTCATCAAGGGTAATTGAAACAGACTACCTTATTAAGGAGGAGAGGTGGCTAAAATGGTAATTCTACATACATTTTAAGATGGCATCTCAAAGGTTTCAAGCTTTAAACCCAAAATGTCATGAAATTGTTTCCCTTACTACCCTTTTCTTGCTTCACATAGTGGTACATTCCATCAGTTACCAAACTACTGAATTGCTCTTTCTTCAATCATCACCATAAATTCGTTAATTATTGATTTAAGTTTAATCATTCATCATAAATTCTTCATCAAGGGTAATTGAAACAGACTACCTTATTAAGGAGGAGAGGTGGCTAAAATGGTAATTCTACATACATTTTAAGATGGCATCTCAAAGGTTTCAAGCTTTAAACCCAAAATGTCATGAAATTGTTTCCCTTACTACCCTTTTCTTGCTTCACATAGTGGTACATTCCATCAGTTACCAAACTACTGAATTGCTCTTTCTTCAATCATCACCATAAATTCGTTAATTATTGATTTAAGTTTAATCATTCATCATAAATTCTTCATCAAGGGTAATTGAAACAGACTACCTTATTAAGGAGGAGAGGTGGCTAAAATGGTAATTCTACATACATTTTAAGATGGCATCTCAAAGGTTTCAAGCTTTAAACCCAAAATGTCATGAAATTGTTTCCCTTACTACCCTTTTCTTGCTTCACATAGTGGTACATTCCATCAGTTACCAAACTACTGAATTGCTCTTTCTTCAATCATCACCATAAATTCGTTAATTATTGATTTAAGTTTAATCATTCATCATAAATTCTTCATCAAGGGTAATTGAAACAGACTACCTTATTAAGGAGGAGAGGTGGCTAAAATGGTAATTCTACATACATTTTAAGATGGCATCTCAAAGGTTTCAAGCTTTAAACCCAAAATGTCATGAAATTGTTTCCCTTACTACCCTTTTCTTGCTTCACATAGTGGTACATTCCATCAGTTACCAAACTACTGAATTGCTCTTTCTTCAATCATCACCATAAATTCGTTAATTATTGATTTAAGTTTAATCATTCATCATAAATTCTTCATCAAGGGTAATTGAAACAGACTACCTTATTAAGGAGGAGAGGTGGCTAAAATGGTAATTCTACATACATTTTAAGATGGCATCTCAAAGGTTTCAAGCTTTAAACCCAAAATGTCATGAAATTGTTTCCCTTACTACCCTTTTCTTGCTTCACATAGTGGTACATTCCATCAGTTACCAAACTACTGAATTGCTCTTTCTTCAATCATCACCATAAATTCGTTAATTATTGATTTAAGTTTAATCATTCATCATAAATTCTTCATCAAGGGTAATTGAAACAGATGGCTGGAATGAAGGCGTTAGTTGTAATGGTTTAGTATTTAGGGTTCGATTGTGGGTGATTCTATTTGGGTGGTGGTTTAAGGCGATGTCTGGCCTGTTATCTGGGTTAGATTACTGTGGGATTTCGGGTCTTAAAAGAGATCTTCATATGACCAGGTTAGTTAATATCTTCACTAAGCAATTTCAATTTCAATTTCAATTCATTATTGAGCATCTTATTCACTCATGTAACATGTAGTTGCATAATATGCAAAGTTGTAGTGCTTGATGAGTGAAAGACTGGAATAAGAGGAGCACAATCACGAAATGGTAATAGGAATATCGTATATGATGTCGTTTCCGGTGGTTCTACAGGAATTGCTTGTTTCAATTTGAAATTGATTGTTTGTTTAATCATGAATCTAGAACTTGAATTTCTAGGTTGTTGAATTAGTTTCATTTGTTTGATTTTTATATATGACATGCAGCATCCTAATAGTGTTGTTGAATTTAGAGAATCTATTGAAGATCATATAAATAATAATAATAATAATAATAATAATAATAATAATAAAAATAATAATAACCGAGTGTTTTCTTGATCCCTTCATGAATAAATGATGGATGTTGAGTCCCAAATATGTGATTTATGTTGCTTTTTGGCTTCTGAATTCAAATATCATGTAACTTTAATCGAGTTTATAATCATTTTAACGGGTTTTTGGAGCAGGTCGTTTTCATGCTTTCGTAGTTGCACATGATTTGGATCCTAAATCAAGTGGACGTGGAGTTAGCCAATTCAAGACTGCTCTTCTTCAGAGACTTGAACAGGTGGATTTCAAACTTAAATAAAACACCCTGAAATTTTATTTTCATGTTTTTTATGATAACAAATAATTATCTTGCTGGGATGTTTTGACTAAAGCTCGTGCGATTGCCGATGTATTTTATGAAGTGTCAAATACACTAACTATAGCTGCTGGTACACAGCTTAGTATTTGCTATAAGCTGTCTGAATTTCAATGGTACTATATATTCAATTATCCATTAATGATTTGGATTATGTTATGTGATAGGCCCATGCTGATAATGACGTTAAAAGATTTTGATTTGGGAGACGCAAAAGGATGCATCACGTGCACAAAGTTACTTTAATCAAGTGGTTAATGCTTCTCCAGATGACAGGTCAGATAACATCTTGATTTTGATATGTAAATTAAGTTATTTTCATTATTTGACTGAAGAATTTTCATTTGATGATGATACGGTTATGTTATATGGCTTCTTATGCGCGGTTTCTATGGGACGCCGATGAAGAAGATTCTGATGCGAACCTAGCAGCACCAAGTTTCATACATGAAGCTTCACAATAGTTTCCGATTGCTGCAGCATCATAGGGATGGCGAATCATATTATACGGCAGGTACCGTAAGAAGATTCTACGGCAGGTACCGTAAGAAAGTTTCATACAAGAAGATTCTAATACCCCTAAGATTATACGGCAGGTACCGTAAGAAAATCAAATGTTAGTCATTGATTTCTTCTAAAGTATACAAAAAAATTTTACAATTCATCAAATATGACTGTTCTCCCTTGCTTTGTGCTAAAAATTTATCTTCTTTTAGGCCATTATGTGACTCATTTACTATGTCATGTAGGTATTTAAAGAAAGTACTCTGGAGATTGGTTAAATTTCGATTAGAATAACATGCAGTGGCTTCAAAAACCTTATATTATTGCAAATTAATTTCATCCCAGACACTTGGGTTAATTTGGTCTCTGAAAAAAGATTAATATTTAAGCATCATTTTAAATTGTCGTTTGTGTTTATAACGAAGAATAAGTCTTTTTTTTATGATCAATGTTGCACTTTGCAAATCAAACCAATTGTGTGAACAATAGAACTCTGTTAACATTTTAGATACATTTTATGATGCAGGTTGTATCTGTTCCATTGAACATCTTGCATCGTCATCTGAGCTCAATGAACTTATGGAATTAGGGGTGTTCACAATACCAATTTGGCTGGTCAATGGCAAAGGTTTGAATGTAGCATATTCACTAATAAAAATGATGGTCAATTTTAAGTGTGTTAATGTGCAGGTGCACATTTTAGTGTTTGATTCCAAGGTAAAAGTCCCTGACATTGGATACAGCAATAGGAGTGTGGCAATTGTTTGCAAAAAAACGAATCTTAGGTTGTTGCTTCCTACTTCATGTCGCCATAAGGAATAGCCAACAAATGCCATACCCACACTACAAGCCCCAACAACTTGTGGCAACAAAACGGACGCACCCGCCGCAACGCGCGGGCATTCCCGCTAGTAGTTATAAAAATAACTAACTTTGGTATAAAATATATAGTTAATAAACTAATTAATAAATAATAATGAGTCGAGATCGAGCCAAACTCAAGCTTAGAAAACTACCCACGAGCCAAACTCGAGCTCTAGAAACAAAGCTCGAATTGAATCAAGCTTAAGTCAGAGCCTAGTCGAACTCGGGCTTGACTTGGCTCAACTCTCATTTGCACCCATATGTATATATACTAAACATTTTTTTATGAAACTACATACCGTTTACTTTTTTAGGGTGTTTCATTTACATGACCACTACTTTCGTTAAATCCGAGAGACGTACAAGGATACAAAGATTTGTCTCACCTTTTTTAAAAATCTTAACTTGATGCTTTGGCTTTCATTTTTTATTTAAAGATGATGAAGTTGACGAGGAAATAATATATGTTTTCTTCTTCTTAATTAGTATGGTCGTGTTTGGTGATTAACCTAACACATCTTTTAAAGAAAGAAAAGAATGACAAGTTACATCTTCTTTATAAATAGCTCACATGCAGTTTCATTTTTTTAGAATACGAGATTGCGTATTGTACTAATTTAATCATTAAAATGTTTAGGAAAATTTAATAATGACAATCAAGGAAGGGCTCACAAACAATTTAAATTAGCTTATCCTGTTCCCTTATACATCTGTCATTATAGAGGAAATATACAAATATACGTGTCACACATTTCCCTTGATGTGTTTAACACCACATAATTTTCTGGTTCGTTTTACGTTCAATCCATGAACACCATCAGTTTAAGAGTCTTGTATAGAATGAAGGTGATTCTCGGTTACCTCGAGTCATGAGCAATGTCGATTGCAAGGGGTTACCGGTGCTTTTCAATTTCTTTACGTATTCATTTTCTAATTATTTTGATAGATTTCATAATCACTTAATTATAAAATATTTATTGATAAAACTAAAACGATTTGGTTAATTGGGACTTCCTTTTGGGGAATCTAAAAGAAACGAACTTTCCTAATCTTTGGAGGAATTGGATAAAATCATGTTTGTGTTGTGTTCGGGGCAATCTTCGGTAGCTTGTGAACGGGTCTCCTACTCGGGAGTTTCAACTTTTTAGGGGGCTTCACTAAGGAGATCCTATGTCCCCTTTTTTGTTTGTAGTCATCTTGGAGGCTTTAAATGTCATCATGGAGAGAGCGGTGGAAAGGGATTTGTTTCGAGGCATAACTTTGCCGAATGGAGGGCCTTCTATATCTCACTTGTTTTACACGGATGATATTGTGTTTGTGGGAGAATGGTCGAAAGAAAACATTATAAACCTTAATCGGATTCTAAGATGTTTTAATCTTTGCTCGGGGTTGAAAGTGAATCTCGCCAAGAGTAGTAGTATCCTTGGGTCAGGGGTGAAAGAAGAGGAAGTTTTCGATATGGCTAGAACAATTCGTTGCAAAGCCGATAAGTTTCTCTTCACTTTCCTTGGCATCCCAATCGAAGCCAATATGAAGCGAATGAAGTTTTGGAAGCCGATTATAGATATGTTTTAACGCTAAACTTTTGGAGTGGAAAGCGAAAAGTCTTACATTGGCGGGTAGAGCGGTTTTGGCCAAGGCGGTTCTAGGGGCACTTTCAAACTATTATCTTTCTATGTTTAAAGCTCATGTTGGTGTGATTAACATGCTTGAACAAATTAGAAAGAATTTCTTTTGGGGTACAAAACATGGAAATAGAAACATTAAATGGATTGCTTGGAGCAAGATGGTAATGCCGAAGCGTAAAGGAGGGTTGGGCATCGGGGATATTCGAAGCTAAAATCTAGCCTTACTTGCTAAATGGTGGTGGAAACTAAAAGAAAACGAAGAGACGCTTTGGGCTCGCGCTATTAAGACGATCCATAAGGTGGAAAATAGATAGTATTCTTTTGCTTTCAACAAGAGAATCGCAGGGTTTTGGAAGGACATGGGAACTGTGGGAAAAGAATTTATGAAGCTAAATATGTCACTAAAGAATTTGTTTGACAACTCGAAAGACGGATCAACATGTGGTCGTTATCTTTGTTGGTTGTTGACAAGTAAAGGGTTTCATCTAGGTTGTATGTCAACTTAGTTTCGGTATTATCGAGTTGAAAGCTGTTGGAGGCAGTACGGTTTTCAGGGGAACGCTACCAAGACTAACAAGCAGGCCCGGATCTGATAGAATACAGAGTTTGGCCAGCTTTGGCAGGATGACGACTTTGGTCGGCATCATAACAATGGGTCACTCATAAGAAAGTCACCGCTAAAAAAAACTAGATTCAAATAGATTTAACATGTAACATGTATATTCATAAAAAATAACAATAAAATTAAAGAATTAAAGTAATCTTTATTCATTATACTCGAATCAAATCACACGATTTAGACCAACAAATTCAACTTTCAAGTGTCTTCAGGCAATCCAAGATTGTATCGACTTGGCACAATAAAAACCCACCACAAACCCCAATACAAGTGCCAAAACCTTAAGCACATCGTACCTCGACACTTTCAACTCCATGACCCTCTTCTTTGACACATCACAAACACCTTTCGACTCCTTCAACTCATTAACTCTCCCTTCATAATTGTCATCTTTTTTCTCCACAACCTTCTCCGAACCTACGAGTTTGGAATCGGCTTGTTCCCGATCATGCACATTTGGTTTTTCGGGCATTGGAGTAGGAGCGTTCATCGTAGTTTTTTCTTCTTGCTTCGCTACATGAGTCCTTGATTTCGGCATTTTAACGTTGAGTATGCTGCCTTCGAATTTGGCATTGATTTTGGTTAGATCACAATGCTCGGCAATAGGGAATTCTTTTCGAAATCGGGTCCATGTGTTATCATGGAGTTTGCGTTGACCGCTAATGATCAATGTCCTTGATCTTAATTGAACTTTTAGTTGTTCCTTAATGAAACCTGTCGAGTTGGCACACATTTTACATATAAATTAATCAGTCTACAATTGAATCAAGTCAAGTATATTTTTTTTAATGTAGACTTGTAACAAATTTGTTTATGTTTGTTTAAGTCAAACTATAACAAAATAAACGTTGGATGCTCCTATTGTTATACTAGTTGGCTTATTAGACGGTTAATTGACCATGAAGTAGGGTTCAATAGGCTCGTGGCTCGCTTAAAACTTGAATATCGAGCCGATGGCCGAAATTCTAAATGAACCGAGCTCGAGCCTTGGTAAGCGCAATTGTTTGGCTTGCTTAAGTTAAACACAGTTTTTAATGTTTATATAAGTTATGACTTAATTGCATTTATGAATAAGCCCACACAATATTAGCCCACTAGAGACCACATTAGTGATTAGTTATTTAAGTTTAACTCAAATTTTAAAAATTAATTTGATTTAATATTGAGCTGGATCAAGTTTTTTACAAGTTGAGCTCGAGCTCAAAGTGAGCCCGAGCCGATAGGTTTGTAACGAGTCGATCTCAAGCTTAAATAAGCTCAATTGTTTGGTACGTTTAAGTTAAACATAGATTGTGATGTTTATAAAGTTGTAACTCAGTTAGATTTATAAATAAATCCACACAACATGGTACACTAAAAACCACCGTAATATTAATTTTGAAATTAACATTTACGTAAATATTAACCATTCATTTTAACCTAAACGAATTTGATCGACCTTTTACAAGCCGAGGTCAAGTTAAAATCTCAGCTCATTTTAAGATAAGTGAGCCGACTCAGTCTACTTGTTTAATTTTAAGTCATGGCCCACGCTGAAGTTGGGTCGGGTCAAGTCGGTACTTATGCGGTACTTATGCAGCCCTACCCCGAAACCATCGCTAATTACTAGGGGTGCTTAACGGGCCGGGTTCTTGGGTTAGCGGGTCCAACCCGACCCGAACCCAAAAATTTTACATGAACCCGAATCCGAAAATTGTGAGATACATATGAGCCCGAACCCGACCTGAATATTATCGGGTTGACCCGAACCGACCCGTTCAACCTGAATTTTTTTATTTTTTTTGCAAACTAATGTATTAAAATTAAAATTTTACTACAAAAAACACAAAAATATATAAAACACTAGATTATACTCCGGGAGCGTCCCGGGTTGAGAAATTTAATATGATACATCAATTTTACATATGAAATAGACTGATGTATAACTCTAATATTAATATCTAACCTAAAACAAATTAACAATGTACAACTCTAATGCTAACACCTAACCTAAAAGAATGTAGAACTTTAATGTAACTCTAATATTAACACATATCCTAAAGACTAAACAAATGTACAACTCTAACATACTAATATTGATACCTAACTTAAAATAACGTATAACTCTATTAACCTATTCGGCTCTGGTTGAAAAAAAAAATATTTACTGATTTAAACATAATTAGTGATTTGTCATGATTAATGATTTACCTGAACACTTTGTGTTTTTGTTCCTGTATGAACAAAACCCCACAAAAAAATTTCTTCGTTTTTTATATAGCACTATGGTACTCGTTGGAAAGATAATAAAACGTTCGTTAATTTGGTGTAATTTTTTTCTTTAAAAAATCTCGTATATTAAAGATATTAACATTTAAAAATTATGGGAGGAAACATGAGGGTGAAAAATTCAATTTTGTTTTTAAATTATTTTTTTTCTAAAATATCTCAATGCCACATGGGATGACACATGGCACACTCAAGGAAGAGAATGCCTCTTTGAGTGTCATGTCATTAAAATGGCTTTCGTTTATTATATGTATAGATTTATGTTTTATTTATAAAATCTCATACCAATTTCTATTTTAAGTTATAAGTGTAGCATAAAATAACTAACCAATTTAATTTATAACATAAAACACATTGTAAAAAAACAATATATAGTATAAATAGGTTAAACGGGTCAACCCGTCAACCTACCCAGGTTGACCCCTAAACGGGTTCTTGGGTTCAACCCGAACCCATTTAAACTAAACCAAAACCCGCTAATTTCGTGTTAGGTTCGAATCGTGTTTTCGGGTCGTGTCAGAAATTCACACCCCTACTAATTACATTGATGAATACTATAAAGGCGATAGAAGAATTTATTACCTGGCAAATAAACAAGAAGAGTGTCACAATCGTCCTCATTCAACCACTCAATCGAGGGTTCGAATTCAGTCGCTCCTTGTGGGTTCATGTTTGTGTTCGGTTATATTGTTTGAGTTGGTTGGTGTTTGAATTGCAAAATAGTACCAAGAAATTGTTGTTTAAATACAGAGCATATGGTTGCAATTTGAGGTCTGAATGGTGTCTAAGCTTGTGATGTTTTCTTTCAAGTTAAATATACCTTTGCTAATATGGTATCCTTCCATGTAAACGTTTTTTTATATTTTAAGTATGCTCTCTTTTCTTTTGGGTTTTCCTACCTATATTAGACATTATATTGAATTATTCGATATATTTTTAATAATTTCGATTTTAAAATTAAGTAAACTAATGGTGCTATGATCCCATCTAGAAAGTAATTGTTTTGAAATTAAACCTTTTTTTTAAATGTCGATAAACAATTTCATCACTTAAACTTGTCAAGTTAGATCAAAATATAAGATAGATGAATAACTATTTTGCCCTTGGTGAAAAGTTTCATGCATAAATCGTATTGATGTATTTTTGAGGTTTCCTTATGCATAGCACAATGCTTGAAATAACTTTTTAGTCGGTAAAAATTTACTTTTTAGTTTTTTTTTGAACGGCTAATTTTTTCCACTATTTTTTACAACATTTTTTATTACACCCTTTTTTTTACACCCTTTGAATTTGAACTCCTAATCTTCTTTAGAAAGGATTTCCTCTGTGGGACTCCTCAAAGGGGTGAGGGCAATTACTTTTTAGTTAATTCCTGCAAATCTTGTATCTCTTGCGTGTGTTCCTATGATGAAGTTAGAATATTTAAACATGATAAATATTCTATTTTTTCCTTTTATATTTTTGATATTATTTGTCTTGAGTCCAAGGTTTTGGATTCTAATGATTTATTCCTAGCTCTTTAAAAAAAAGTAATGTATGTAATATAAACATCATACTAATCTTTGTATTTGTTCATCTTTACTTTCATCTGGGAATTTTTTTACAAATGCCATAATACACAAAATTCTTAACAAAAGTCTATCTTAGACTTCAAATGCCATAATACACAAAATTCTGATTGATCATGCTTCAGATAAAATGACTATTCAATTCGTAACGATCAAAATACACAATAAATTTGTTTAATGTTGATCTTCTTCTTATTTGTTTTTATGCTAGAAGTGCTTCTGGTCACTTATGCCTGCGCCGCGCAGACGCGGGCAGACATTTGAGGCGGAAAGCTTGTTTGTTTTTTAGAAGACAAAAGAGCTCAAAACCTCTTCCTCTCCTCTTTCCCGTGACTTCTCAAAACCAAAAACCTCTTCTGCCTCTTCTTTCACTCATCTCCCTTTTCTCAACACCAAAACCCTCCTCCTCCCACACAGATATGTTCCTCTCTCTCGTTTTCAACCTTCAGTCGCCACCACAACCACCCTCCTCCAGCACCTTCCGTCGCCACCTCCTCCCTCATCCCTCCCAGCGGCGGCGCCTCCTCCTCCCTCCTCCCTCCCACCGGCGGCGCCTCCTCTCCCTCCTTCTCTCCTCCCGTCGACCCCCTCCCTCCCTCTCCCCTTCAGCCTCCACCACAACCACCCTGCTGTACAGGTACGATTTCAGTTTTTTTTTTTTTTTTTTTAATTCTTGTACAGATTTCGATTAATAGAAATGATATATTTTCTTATTTAAGTCATTTGTGTATGTTTGCTATTTGTATGTGATTATTAGAAATGATTATTTAAGTTTTTGTTTTTTTAATTCTTGTACAGAGAGTTCGATTAATTCTTGTACAGTTACTATTATATGTATATTTTTTTATGTGTTTGTTTATGATGGGATTGATTGTTGATTAATAGAAATGATGATTTTCTTATTTAAGTTATTTGTATATGTTTGCTATTTGTATATGATGATTTTGGTTATGGTGGGTTGTGATTGGTTATGGTTATGGTTATGGTTATGGTTATGGTGGGGTGTGGTTGGTTATGGTTATGGTTATGGTTATGATGGGGTGTGGTTGGTTATGGTTATGGTTATGGTTATGGTTATGGTTATGGTTATGGTTATGGTTATGATAGGTTATAGTTATGGTTTTGGGTTACACTGCAGACGTTAAAAAACAAACAGTCTTCCTCTTGCAGACTGCAGACGTTTGGTCCACCTCTTCTCCTGCAGATGTGGTCTGCAGACTGCAGACCTTTTACCTCTTCAAAAACAAACAACACCTTATTCTTCAACACTTCTATAGAGGAACACTCACCCTAAGGGAAAGACATAATCGGCTTACGATGAATAACATTAAACATAAAAACCCTTCCGAAATGTATTTGTAAGTATCTTTTTGAGTATAAAGTTGTCATCGCAAAATATTAGTTGGGCGGATTGTTATGAGTTCACTGGTAGTGGAGCGTTTTGTGGGGCGTTTTGCACCCATAGCGCCGGGGAACACCGCCCCCGGGCGCTATGGGGGCGTTTTGGTCTTGGACGCTAAAAATATAACGAGCGTTATGCACTGACGATGATTATATTATTATTGTTGTTGTTGTTGTTGTTGTTGTTGTGTCTGTGTGTGTGTCGCCGGAGAAGAAGAAGAAGAAGGGTGTCGCCGGAGAAAGTTGGTAACTTGATGGATCTAGGAAGTGGGTTGGTGTTTCTTGATTTTGTTAAAGAGTTTAAGGTTTGGTTGGTGAGTAATGTGGGCTCTGGATATGAGAAATGAGATTTGGGTGTTTATGGTTGGAGAGAGAGAGAGAGATGATGAAGGAAGAAGATTAATAGGGGAATCTGAGTGGGGTTGGTGGTGTGGTGTTGAAAGTGTTTGGAAGGTAGAGGATTAATAATAATAATAATAATAATAATAATAATAATAATAATAATAATAATAATAATAATAATAATAAACAATAAAAAGCAATTATTACCCAATCATTTATAAAGCCCCATAACGCCCCTTCCCACTACACCCTCTTTTTCCATAACGCCCTATAACCCCCCTTCTATTACTTTTTAATATTTTAATCCCCATAACGCCCTATAACCCCCCTCCACTACACATGCCCTGAGCACATTTGTAATGTATGTACTTGATGATTATTTTTGTAATTTATATTTAGACCTTATCGTACACATGTTAAAGATTTTTTTTTCACATAACAACTAGATATTGACAATAAAACGAAATACAAAAGTTACATTAAAATAGAAGGTAGACGGATAACAAGTTGCGCCGCCACCCCATTTTGAATTGCGAACCCTAGTCTGCTAAAGACAAAACTATTGCTGTGGACGACCCGTTGGACCCTGGTCAAGAAACGAATAGCTTCTGGCACTAGGGAGCCAAAGGTATCAAAGGCCAAGGGGATAAAGACATGTTGGTTCTCTACACAAGCTTTAGCATGCTTATCTACTTTCTTCAATTCCGCCTTTCTCGACGTCTGCCCAGCTACAAACCCTGTTTCCCTTAACCCAACCAAATGAGATACCCCCCTGAGGTCCACGCAAGCATGTTTCCCCTTCGCCCAACCAAAGACAAGCAAATCCGCTGGTTACAGGGTGGATCTCCCTTCCACAGGGTCTGTGAGAAATTTACAAGGGCCCCCTTAGTGGCAGAATTCCCAGCTCTTCTCAGGATGTTCCACAAATTGTCCCTCACCCAGTCATGCCGGTATTTGAAACCAATGAGCTCTTTGCAGTGAATTGCGTGCTCCTCATATTTATCTATGCAAGCTTTACGGCAGATGGGGCATGTTTCATCTTCCGGATACATAGAGATCATCAACCGATACTTGAGAATAGCCCTGTACTCCACTGCGGACATGCATTGACCCGAACCCTCAATCGGGATAACGGTCAAAAAATCCTGAGCATGGGGACCCTTCAGGCATTCAATCACCGCCTTATGGCGGGAGGACAATTCAAAAACTTCTCCCAGGCTATGGCCAATTTTGCTAAACAGAGCATTTGCCAAAGTTTTTTGTGGCTTTGAGGGGACGGTGTCCTTATTAGAAAAAACGCCAATATCAAAGTCCAGGAGATAGACATTTAAACGTTCGAGCACCTGCTGATAGTTTGGGTCTAGCCCGACGACCCCACTGTTCCGAAGGATATGATCCTGAAGTTTTCAAGACTGAGCTCTAGACGCCACAAAGGCATAAACCCCAACATCTCGAGCTGAAAGGAGGCCAAAATCACCTAGATGTGTCGGCAAAGATACCAATCACCACTGAAGGTCACCGTGACACAAAGTGAAGAAAGTAAATATCATTGTTTACATATATGTCCATACACATTTAGACGATTTTTCCAAGTTTGTTTTGAGATTGATCAACGTGACACAAAGTGATGATAAATGGTCAAAATATACGTATATGTGTTGGTCAAATTAAGCAGTTTCACTAGCTAGTTACTTAGAGCATTCACAAAAGCTCCCTCATTTTTCTGTGAGTGTCTTCTCAAATTATATAGAGTGGGTGTAGGTGGTTGTGAGTAAAGAAAATGGGGAATCTAATATTTTGAGTTATTTGGGAATTTTTTGGGGAAAACAGGAAACTATATTTATTTTTTAATATTTGTTGAAAGTGGTGAGTAGAGGGGAGAGAAAGTGTAATGATTTTTAATATAATATGTGTTTGTGATTGGTTGTGAGTAAATGGTGATGAGGAAACTAATGTGAATGCTCTTAGAGAGGTAGTCAGCTAGATACTTAGGAATTGTAAGTAGTTATAAAACTCGACCAATATGACCATCTTAGCCACTTTACCCACGTAGTAGAGAACAAGGTTTACTTAGTTAGTCTTCACACAAACCTTAATATCAACATGACAACATCGACACATCAAAAGGTTACACTTTTAAGCTAACCTCCTAAACAAACATTCTTTGCGGACGAACTAAAGTTAGTAGCACTTCAGTCATGTTAAAAGTAGAGATTGGAGCACAAAATCTTGAAGTTGTAGTTCAACTGCAACTCCAAGACTAAGATTTGTAAAATTTGAAAGCGTATTTTACAAACACAACAATGATTTGAAATAGTGATTTTAATTAAATATACACCGATGCGGCTTCTGACCAGATGTGGTTCCTGCTAAATTGGCGTAACAAGTGGCATGTAAAAATTTGAGCCTCCACCTGAGATCATATACAAAAGAGACATAGCTCAACTATGAACCATCTTTGGTTTATGTAGTATGACAACCTATACATCTTTTAGTTCTCTCATCCTCGTTTGCAAACACTAAAAGTTACCTATTTTATGCGTTAAACAATAAAATTACCTATTCGACCCGTTTAAAAAATAATAATTTATTATGGAAAGTGGTCTGCACCCTACATTTGGGGAAAAAAATTGTCAAATAAGAATTTAATTTCTAGTCATAGCCAATAAACAATGAGAATGAGATCGTTTTAGTTATTCCATCCAAATTTGTAAGTCTACCAACACAAAAGCAAAATGACTTGAATGCGAACTAATATGACATGATTTGTAAGACACTTTTTTTTTTTACATTAACTTTCATTAAAACACCAGGCAAAACCTCAAACGAGGCTCGCCTAAAACTAATTACACATATACAAGGGGTCCTTGACCCAATCATTCCAGATAATACATTTAAAAATAGATTAGTCTTTCACATATACTAATGCAAATTGGGCAGAGTTTCCCCTGTTTTCATTCAAACCAGACAACACAAGTTGTCTACAAGTTTTCCAAATAATAATAATAATAATCAAAGATTTTATAAAAACAAATGGGCAGAGTTTCCCCTGTTTTCATTCAAACCAGACAACAAAAGTTGTCTACAAGTTTCCCAAATAATAATAATAATAATAATAATAATAATAATAGTAATAATAATAATAATAATATGTATAATAATAATACTAACATCTTCTTTCGCATCCTCCTCCTGTTTTTTTTCTATGATTTTGTAGTAGGGGGTCTACGAGTATTCTTTTGTACCTCAGGAGGTTGAGTGTCACTCATACTTGGATTTACCACCGACTTTATTTTTGACAACATATTTCTTTGAACCCGTGGTGATTGAGACAGTAGTGTCTCTCTGACTATTTCCCACTCACTCGCAAGGTCATGTTCCCCCCTACTACATCCGGTTCGCAATTCAGTCGTATCCAGAAGACGTCTACTTCGGACAACTGTATTTTTATTCCTGTATTCAATAATAATATTAATAATAATAATAATAATAAGAAGAATTAATAAAGTAATGTTATTACCTTTATTTATATACGAATCTAATCGACATGCACACGACAACCCACAACTCGTGAAAAGCTGGTGACCACAACTCCTTTTTTTCCTCAACTTCTCTATCTTTTTTTATCTTAGTTATCAACAACTCGATCACTGCATGGGAAACTTTACCGAGTAGGTCCTCAAAAATCGGTATGTCATGGTGCACCTTTTTCACCGACAGACTCTCTTCAAATGAGCGGTTTATTGCCATCTCTTGTGACGTTACCATATCGTCTGTAATCATCACAAGTTTGTGGAGCGAGTTGTTAGGCCCCTTAATGTGCATCTTAAACCTTGAATGTTGGCTCTCAACTCTGTTGGTCGTATACTAACCAAAGTTGTAGTTTGTGTCTGTCCATGTAGAAACAAACCTTTCTTTGTAGTCACGGAGCCAGACCCGGTCTATATATTCAAAAACATCTGTAAAAAATAGAACAAAGATATTTGTTAATGTGTGTATGCATGCGTTTTAAACTAAATTAATATAATATGTACCAGATCGTTCGTCCTGACATAGTCGTCTGTAGAATCGGTCTAACCAGTGCCGGTAAAATTCCGGAGATCAAGATCTACATAGTCACTTAAAAGATTTCACAAATATTTTCCAATCTGCATCTCCAAATGCTTGTCTGCAGTGCTTTAATATATTTCGTTGAATGTGCCACCTGCATGCATAATAATAATAATAATATGTATTACCTGCATAACAACTTCGAAGCTGCTGGAAATACTATGTTGCATGCATTCATCAAGGTTTTCTCATAATAAGTTATTATAGCACGGGGCTCCATACTATCTTCTAGCAACTCTTTAAGCCTTTGTAGCACCCATATGTAGTTATCCTTTTTTTCACGGGAGATAAATGCACGAGCGACACAAAACGACTTGGATAGTTGGATGTTGATGTCATACCCACAACTTGAACAAACTGAAGTTTATGCTCGTTCGATTTGTAGGTCGCATCAATCATCGGCACATGCTGGAACGCACGCCATAATGTGTGTGAGGTGGGATGGACAAACAAAATATCCTCGATCATATTTGTCGGGGCAGTCTTCCGGGTGAAGTAAATAAAATTTTTTTCCACCAATTTGCCTTCGAGTACCTGCATAGCAATAATAATAATTAAAAAATAATAAAGAAGTGGTAGTGGTAGTGGTAGTGGTAGTGGTAGTGGTAGTGGTGGTAGTGGTAGTGGTAGTGGTGGTGGTGGTGGTGGTAGTGGTAGTGGTAGTAGTCGTAGTGGTGGTAGTGGTAGTGGAGTGGTGGTAGTGGTAGTAGTGTGGTAGTAGTGGTAGTGGTAGTAGTGGTAGTAGTGGTAGTAGTGGTAGTAGTGGTAGTGGTAGTAGTGGTAGTAGTGGTAGTGGTAGTGGTAGTAGTGGTAGTGGTGGTGGTAGTAGTAGTGGTGGTGGTGGTGGTGGTGGTGGTGGTGGTCGTGGTGGTGGTGGTCGTGGTTGGTGGTGGTGGTGGTGGTCGTGGTGGTGGTGGTGGTTGTGGTTGGTGGTGGTGGTGGTTGTGACAACCGGCAAATTCTGGTTAACAACGTTGTCTAGATGAAAGTCTACCTTAGCGAGTCGCGCGTATATTGCACTTAACTGGGTTAGTTAAGTCGGGTTATGGTTCGGGAACTATCGGTTTAGTCTAGAAGATCATTGGATGTTGGTCTAGAGGTTCATTAGATGTCAGTCCTTAACCAAGTATACAAACGGTGACGATTTGTAGGATCGTCAGAGCATACGGAACATACAAGTCTCGAGTCCCGGGAATTGGTGAACGAGTGTGAATATGTGTATTTACAAGTGTTATGTGTTTACAATCATTATGTGACTTGTCGGTATGTGAATATGTGTTAACATATGTTAAAACGGGGTTTAACGCGCAAAATACCAGGAACCAGCCCCTATAGGCGATTAGGGGTAGCTAATCGCCTATAGGAGGGGCGATTGGGCAGGGTTATAGGCGATTGGGGGCCAAATGCATGATGTTTCATGCGATTAGGCCCCAAATGCATGAAGTTACATGCGATTAGGACTCCTAATCGCGTGTAAATGCTGCACAATCGCTAGTTACGGGCTGGACGACTAAAAACGACTATAAATACCATACTTGACCTCCTAAACTTCATAATACAAACCCTAGTCGTCCCATAACCCGCCTCAACACACACACAACCTCTGGAACGCGATTTTTGATCAAAACACAAGGTTTCAAGCTTAATCCATCATTCTTTCACAAATCTAAGGTTTGGTTTCCATCCATGCAATCTTTATAAACGTTTTTATTCAATCCCTAATGGTCCAGACCTGTTCTAAAACGAAAAAGCTTTCTGAAAATCGTTAATAAGTGTTGTTAATCGGATTCTAACAATCATACATGTGTTATGTGTGTTTATGATTAATATCTAGGGTTTTTATGATTAAAGATGAGTGATTAACATGTTGTTAGGTTAGTTCAGAATAATATTGATGTCATGATTAATGAAATCTGAGTAATTGATTATTAGGGTTATAGTTATGCATGTTAATGTGGTGTTCATGCTATGTGTATGGTGTTTGGATTACATGGTTGCATGCAGGGCTGATAATACGAGGCTAAACGAAGGATTTTGGTTTAAACATGTTTAGAATAGTTGTTGGGTTGATATTGGATGGTTACACACGTTCTGGATCTGATTTGGAGCGTTAAACGCGCGAAAAACCGGAACAGCAAGGTTACAGGCGATTAGCAACCCTAATCGCCTATGTTAGAGGCGATTAGGAGGCCAATCGCCTATGTTTCATGCGATTAGGGGCTAATTGCTAGTAGATACATGTCTTATGAGCTAAATGCTAGTAGTTACATGTGGTATAGCCCTAAATGCTAGTAGTTACATGTGGTATAGCCCTAAATGCTAGTAGTTACATGTGGTATAGCCCTAAATGCTAGTAGTTACATGTGGTATAGCCCTAATCGCCTATAAAGTCAAGGTTTACATGTCTTATGACCCTAAATGCCTATATTACATGCGATTAGCCTTCCTAAATGCCAGTTGACCAACCTAAATGCTAGTTGACTTTTCCTAATCGCGTGTACTGCTGCTGTAAGTGTAAATTAGCATTCCGAGACCCGATTTGACATGTAGGAACATGCTAGGAACCCCGTAACATATCTAATAACTTGGTAACATATGTTTGGATGTAATTCGGTGATACGTGAGCTATGTGCTATAACTTGTTGTGAGTTAACGTATGTTAAGTGTGATTGCATGATTGCATGTTTGAGAGCGTAAACATAACACGGGGAGTCTCGGGTCACCAATGGGATGTCGAGTCTTGTACTTTGGGTCAGTTAAACAGTCACGGTGTTTTCAAACGAATTTGGTTATGGTCTGGACATCTAGGGACTAACTAACCTGCGGGTTATTAGTCTAAGTACTTGTAACTGTCATATGTTAGGTCGCCGCTTTACGGGACTAGCATAGCTGCTGAGTTATTCGTATTACGAAGTAACGCAACTTAAGGTGAGTTTACGGCCCCTCTTTTAAACTGGTTTCACATTTTCGGGGGAGAAAACATGTGTTAAAACGATTATTTGGTAACTACTGTCATCTATGGGTTTCTATTGTGTACTACACGATCTTTGGAAGTCCCGGGGGGGAACCATGAATGTGCGGGTTTGCACAACGGGGAAATGTGAATAGCGCTATTGGGAGTGACCAACCCCGCTCGTCGACTTGGAGGGTCGGCGGGTGCATATTGTCTCAAACAGGAACAACAGGAACAACAGGGTTACTACATCGGGCACACATTTGGTTTACGAGTTAGTAATGGTTTTCCAATCGTGGTAGTAACAAAACATACGCCTAGCTAGCGTACACTGGTTTTCGATTTGTTATAGTATGGACAGGTTGACTTGGTACTTGGATTACAAAACCTGTAAACTCACCAGCATTTTTGTGCTAACGTAAACTTTTACATGTTTTCTCAGGTCGCTAAGGTAGCACGACTGGACTAGGGCGCACGCGTCTGCACGGCGTCTAGTTAGGGTTGCATGGTTTTACAAACGTTGAACATTGGTTTACTATTGAATAATTGTTTTGAATAAGCTTCCGCTGTAAACGGGGATTTTAAACATTGTTTTGAAATTGCATTATGTTCATGTTAGACTTGTTTATTGTGATCGTTGGTTTGGATCCTGGTTTGTCATGCGCCTCGCGGTAAAACTCCGCAAGTGGATTTTGAGGGTGTGACAGTGGTGGTGGTGGTAGTGGTAGTGGAGTGGTGGTAGTGGTAGTAGTGTGGTAGTAGTGGTAGTAGTAGTAGTGGTAGTAGTAGTAGTGGTAGTGGTAGTAGTGGTAGTGGTCGTAGTGGTTATTGTGTGTGACATCCGTCACCTTTCATTTTATCTTTTGTCCGACTTTAGTCCCTCTCATTTCATGAATTTACATTTATAATCTTTGTAATTCGAAGATTCGATAATAAAACTTGCGAACTTGTTTCTTGCGATTATTAACTATTCACTCGAATCGTTGTCGTAACAAAAAAAATTTATTTTCTGTTATAATAATAATAATAATAATAATAATAATAATAATAATAAAAATAATAGTAACAATAATCAGATTTTTTAGAAGTGTATTGTCCAAACCAAACCCAACCAATCCACCCATTTCTTTTAGCCTACAAATAGAAGCCCATATAATAAAGCCCAACCCAATACCAGGCCCACACTCCTTGCCTTCCTCATTCCCTGTTAAAAAAAAAAAAAGTTTGAAGCTGACCGGACTCGAACCCGAGTCTGATCCTATTTTGGCATTAACAAACATCAGCTTACCACTAGGCCACATTGTGTTGTTGGTTAGAAACTAAACTCCATATAATTTTAAACACATCCTAAACTCAATCTGTTGACATTGAAGGTCAACACCCAGCTCAATCTTTCCAAATTAAACCTCAAAAACGCGTTTCTACTCAATCAAATTCCGCAATCTTCTCCTCATTGATTGTTATACCTTCCAAAATCAACCAAACGTGTTATAAGTCCGCTAAACATGGATAATTGACCGATTTAAGAGCCATTATAACCTTCCAAATCGTCCCATATCAAACCCGTATAAATACTCATTAATATTTCAATCAAACTCGCACACACAACCTAAGAGTAGCGATTTAGAAAACCCCTCTATCACATTCACCTATCAAACGCTGAAACTCCTTGAATTTGAAGCCTTGTGGTCGCAATATTGTGCTCGGGTTTCATTAAATTTGGGTACACTTTAAACTCAATTTTTATATCATTAGAATCGAAATTTATGTATGGATAAAAGCCCTATGATTTTCGCTACTAGCTGCTTCATTTTCGTGGTTTATTGGATCGATTAGCAGTTAGGGTTCATAATACTTAATTTGGGGATTTATTTGCATTCAGGTTTCATTATAAATAAAGTATAGATCTGATAGAAACAACAAAAGCACTCCCAGACCAGCTGGTTCTGGGCGCGTTTTATCAATAGCAAGGTCCCGGGTTCGAGTCCCCTATGGGACTGGATCTGTTTTTTTTATTTTTATTTCTCTATTAGTTATTTAAAAATTATTATAAATCCCTTTTAATTATTAAAAATAGTAAACTTAATCCAAATTTTTTATAAAAATTATCCTATCTTATCATAACCTTAAAGTTTATATTCCAAATTTTATTTTTATAAAAATATTTATTTATTATTTTTAATGTATTTATTTTGTTTAAACCATAATTAATTCATAGAAAATTCATTTTTCATCATTTTAATACCAAAATTTTTGTGGAATTATTTCTATCCATTTAAAACTTTTTGGAAAAATTATTTTCCGAAAAAAAAGGGTTGTTTTACCTATTTTCATGATTTAATCATATTTAATGGATTATATTAGAATAAAATCTGTTTTAAATGAAATAATTTGTAAAATAATTTTTAAAAATTATTTTTCACTTATACCACATACTAACTACTGTTAGAAAATGAAAATAATATTTTTTACATTTTATTTGTATTTAAATCCTAATTATTGCATTTTAATGTTGATAAATAAATTTAAAATACAAAAATATCAAAATTTTGAGTTCTATAAATTCTGAAATTATATTCTAATATCTCAATGACTTATAAATTTTACTTTTATTTGATTATTTACTTTCTTCTTTTATTTCCACTTTTACTCCATGGTAATTACATAAAATTGTATTATTTAATCTCGAGTTGTTCATTGGTTTGCACTTTTAATTATTTTACATGTTTTCATAATTTGAAATTATTAAAAGATCATTGGTTTTATAAAACTTTCTTTAAATATTGAAATTTCTTAAAACTAATTTTAGTTTAAATCAAAAACCATAAAATCCCCAAATTCTAGTCTAAAAACCCTAAGTGCCTAATCCTAGATAACTTAGACTCTAAGTTCATTCCCTTACAAATTATTTATTTATTTAGGTTAATCCTTTGGGATAATCCTAATTCACATCACGTTGTTCGGTAGAGTTTAAAGTTATTACGCGAACGGTGAGTATTTCCTATCCCCTTTTTGCTTTTATTCATTTTTGGGGTGTTACATGTACACTTATACAAATTACAAATACAAGTTCACATTTTTACAATACAATTCTAGTACTATGTGCATTTGCTTACATACGTGCTTTATGCTTAGACACTACATGTAGAATACATTTGTACTTAGTGAAATCATTAACATTGTACAAGCCGACCTTATCATTGGATAGCGCTATTGGATTGACAACCCGCCTAGGTTGATTCTCCCCCTTTTTCATCGGAGAATCCGTGGTCATTGTTAAGATATTATCCAATTATTTGGATAAGTACACCGCCGTTCATTTAGTACATTATACAGTCACAAGATTGATTTCGCTCATTTGTATGATACATAGTTTACATAATTGCACTGTAGCTTTTGCACTTAAATTGTATACCATTTTTCCAACTTACTATATGTATTAAAACTAGGAATGCTCACCAACATTTCTTATGTTGACAAAACCTATTTTGTACATGTTTCAGGTGCAGTTTGATCTTAAGTTCCATTGCATTGGATTTTAGTGCTTGCTTTTAATAAGTTATTTCAATTTACATGTTTCGTTCAGACTTTTGTATTTTTCCCATTTCATCTATGTAAGACAATTTAAATTATTCAATAATATATTTACATTTTAGTACCATGTGCTTTTGAACAATCGTCACTACGTGACACCTCGATGATTCCGCCATCGGTTGGGGTGTTACATTGTGTTATGTATGTCTCTTAAAATGCAGGGACTATTCGGTTTTTGTTTTCTAACGACCGAATGTATGTCTACTGGCGTAACATTTTGAAAATAAAGTGTATCCACCAATTTTATCTCGCCCGGACTCAGCCTCCTAGCATACGCGTGACCCTCGATGTGTTGGAAAGGTTTGTGATTATGTGTTTGGTTCTGGACCTCCAAAATATAACCATCGTAGTTGGATTTGTATTTCTCTATTAGTTTAAACGGGCAATTACATTTTTACTGCCCGTCTTTCGAACTGTGGCTACACTACGATGTACGCCACTACGGTCACATCGTATCCATGCCGTCGTTACCCTCCTATTCGCCCCCCTGCCTTCAGAAACAGTACGTCCGGATACGGTAATATAACCATTATTTTTGGCCCTTTCATAAACCCAGTCTGTCAGGTCTTTAAGAGACCCGAATACCTGCAAAATTTATATACGAGTTCAAATAACTACTAATATTTACGACTTCAAATCTCACAAACCCTACGAGTTCAAATAACAACTGATATATACGAGTTCAAATCTCACAAACCCTAAAACAAATTTATGTACGGCATAAATATACGAGTCTAAATATGTACACTACTAAATATACACGGGTCTAAATTATAAACAAGTGTAAATACATAAACACACCTGACTTGTTTCAAACGAAACATTCGGGACAGGTTCGTCGCCACCGTTATCACCTCCCTCGTGTGATTCCTTGAAGCTGCCATGACCCTCCTCGTGCGAATGATAAGTCCCGTATTCGTACTGTGGATGACTTGGCGGCACGTCAAATGACTCCGGTTTTTCTACGTACTCCTGGTTCAAATCGGGTAGCGCCTTCCCGTCACCACAGTGAACAATGGATCTAACCTCCTCCTCACCACGTTCCACCATGGGTCCGAAAAGGCTTTCCGAGACGTGAGATATGCTAAACGAGTGCCCCCATCCATCCGAAACATTACTGAGGTGCCCTGAAGACATCGCGGTAGCTTGGTATGATCGGAATTTAGGTGGTCCGGTTTTTTTTTGAAAATTTTCGTCGACTGAGAAAAGAAGACAAGGAAGAAGAATATATATGAACCTCTATGGGCCGTAGGGGTCTCTACGGGCCGTAGAGGGTTTAATTCTCCCACCAAACACTGATATCTACGGCCCGTAGTGTCACACCCCAAACGATGGCGGAATCATTGAGGTGAGACTTAGTGGTAGATTGTTCAAAGACTTCATGGCACTAGATTTTGTGACAATATATTTTAAAGATAGAATTTCATTTACTGTCTAAAAATAGAAATACAAGTAGTTCATATAACGAAAAATACAACAACAAGAATATGATAACTTGAACTAGAGTGAGTTTCTATGTCCAATCCTAAGTAGTTTTCTTGAATGTCCTGCAATAAATATTTCATGCAACATGTATAAAATATCCGTCAACACATAAAGCATTGGTGAGCATACTAGTTTTGACATACATACATAGTATAATAAAGTTTTGCTTATAGGCATATGCAAGAGAACCATACAAACGGCGACTAGCCACGAAGAATTTTGCTTAACATGACCCATGTAGGGGGCGGATAGCCAATCCTATAGCGCTATACATACAAGGTGGGTTGTCAACTATATGAACATTTGTACGTTAGAGTAAATAATTCTACATAGCATAGTGTACAAGCATATAATAGAAGATGAACCACCTTTGAGGCCTCATTTTGGTGTCCTACTCGTATTCATTTGCCATAGCAAACAAGAGCAAGGTCCTAGAGGTTTCCCCAAGGGGTTAGAAGAAGAAAAGAAGTGAAGAAAGAATAATAAAGTTGGAGTTTATGAGAAAACTCACTTAGAAGTGGACTTCCACACTTGAGATATCTTTGAAGAATTGGGAGGTTTAGAGAGGATTTAGGAATGAGCAAGTGTTAGAATGGGTAGAAGTGGTGTATTTATAGTTGGGGTGAAGGGGTTGGGTATTTAATGAATTAATTAGGGTGATTAGAAGTGAATTAGGTGGTAGGTATATATATCTCAAAATAAAGAAAAAAATAATAAATAAATAACAAATAAATAAACGAACGGCAAATAACAATTTGGATAAAAAAAAGTCAACTAACTCTAAAATCACATTTTACATTTTTTTTCATTTTTCTTTTTCCTTTTTTTTCTTTTTTTTTAAATTGAAAGTATTAAGATATATATATATATATATATATATATATATATTTTTAAAATAAATATATATTAAGATTTTAACTAAATGAGTTTCTAAATTGATTAGGATAACTTATATTGACGACTCGTCAATAATTGGTAGGAAAGAAGCGAATAAAGGCGAACTTGGAATTTGTTAAGTATAGAATTTAAAATACATGAAAAGTAAAAATCACCCGATGTTACACGTAGAGACCCCTACGGCCCGTAGAGGGGTTACTTTTCAGACTGACACACTGCAAGTCAGTCTGTTAATTGATTATCCTCGTACCTCGTACGTGCCTACGGGCCGTGGAGACCTCTACGGGCCGTCTAGGGTTTAAATACACTCCACCAACCCAACTCTACGGACCGTAGAGGCCTGTACGGGCCGTAGAGGCTACCCTCATTTATTGCACTGACACCCTCTACGGCCCATAGAGACCTCTACAGCCCGTAGAGGGTTATGCAAACCTAATTTGTTCTTGTGTAAATAACATGCCTCATTACAAATGAGTTAGGATATGACTGAGATTTTTTTTTTCTTTTGCATGATTCTACTGAATAGACGAGTTAGGAGAATTTTAGCTTTTAATTGTTTTGTTTTGCATGAGATCGATAGATTCCAGTTCTCTATAATAACCTAACAAAAGTTTTAGTATTGTTTTTTTTCTTGCATGACTCGATTGGATCTCATGAGTGGAAGGTGTGTGAAGTGTAGGTGCAATGTATATGTTATGTGTGTTATCACTAAACTCATGTAGCAAGTTAGTTTAATAATAATATTTAATGTATAGTATTGATTTGTGATTTGGCACTGCTTTGTTTGAGTCACGACGGGCAGAAAAGGATAGAAGAAGGAGAAGGAGAAGTGGTGGTCCATATGTTTAGCTTTGGTCTTTTTGATAAAGAAGAAAAGATACAAAAGGTGTGGTTGGTAGCGTATTAGGCGGTTAGGAGATATGGTAATAGTCGAAATGGTTTATATTTCTTTGTTCTAATTGTAGATAATTGACGTTATAGTTGTGATGACAATTCGTGATTTAAGTTTTGTTTTAGATTTAAGTTTATGTTTTTACTTTAGTTTATGTAGTGGTATTCTTTTGTAATCATTAGTGGCTAATATAGGAATCAAATCCATAAGGGACCAATATAATTGAGATGGTAGTATATTAGGCGGTTAGGGGATATTGTAATAGTCGAAATGGTTTATATTTCTTTGTTCTGATTGTAAATAATTGATGTTATAGTTGTGATAACAATTCATGATTTGAGTTTTGTTTTAGATTTAAGTTTATGTCTTTGCTTTAGTTTATGTAGTGGTATTCTATTGTAATTATTAGTGGCTAATATAGGAATCAAATTCATAGGGGGCCAATATTATTTAGATGATAGTGTATTAGGCGGTTGGGGAATACGGTAACAGTCGAAATTGTTTATATTTCTTTGTTATAATTGTAGATAATTGATGTTATAGTTGTGATGACAATTCGTGATTCGAGTTTTGACCTTAGAGATATGGAGTGTGTATACTTAGATGTAGTGGTATTTTATTGTAATCATTAGTGGCTAATATAGGAATCAAATCCATATGGGACCAATATAATTGAGATGGTAGCGTATTAGGCGGTTAGAGGATACGATAACAGTCAAAATTGTAGGCTTTCTTTGCAGCCGTATTTGGTTGAGTTTTTCTTGTGCAAATCATATATTGAATATTTTATTACGTCATATTAGATTTTTCAACCCCGGGACCCTCCCGGGATATTAACTAGTGAATGTAATAAAAGTAAAAAACATAGCTTTAGTGTTGTGTTTCCGAGTCTCATTTAAGGAATGAAAAGAAAAGGAAAGTGAAAATGATTGTTGTTCCTGGTTTTTTTTTTAAGGATGGAAAAGAAAGAAAATAGGAGGATTTGTGTTCTAGAGTTTTTTTTAGGAAGGAAAATAAGGTGATGCCCCCTCCGTCCTTGCCCGTCAACTCTGACGTCATGTCCGCCGTTGTTGTGGATCGGAATTGTGTGCTTGGATGCCTCTGATCTTTCCCTAAAGGGACTTCATGTGGAAGAGATGGTCTTAGGGCCCAACATTTGCTAGATGTTATTAGTGGAGAAGGGTCAGTGACGGCCACGGGGTTACTCTCAGCTATTACTGAAGTCGTCAACTTATGTCTAGGGGGTTTGTGTCCCAGGGTTCTAGCTAAATTTATTTCTTCGTCCCCCTTACCCCTTTATTAAAACCTGATAACGGGATACAACCCATTACAATAGGGGCCATTTGGCGTAGATTAGTTTCCAAAGTGGCTATGAGGAAGGTTGGGAAGGAAATGGCTAAGTACCTGGGAGACTTTCAATTTAGGGTGGGGACTCCCAATGGGGCTGAGGCGGTGCTTCACGGCGCGAATAGATTCTTAAGCTCCTTCCATGCGGATGGGTCTTTGGCTATTCTTACTGTGGATTTTTCGAACGCGTTTAATATGATCGACCGCACTGCCCTTCTTCGAGAGGTTCATTAGCATTGCTCATCTATCTATTTATGGGTCCAGTTCTTATATGCCTAACCAGCTAGGTTGTATGTTGGTAATGATTGTATAGGGGCTACTACGGGGGTTCAACAAGGGGACCCTTTATGTCCCCTCCTTTTCGCCCTTGCTTTACACCCTATGGTTCTTCGGGTACAAGAAAATTGTAAACTCCCATTTCACGCGTGGTACCTGGACGATGGGACGATTAATGGTGATGCCACCAAAGTTGCTAAAGCCTTAGACATTATCCGGCTGGAGGGGCCATTCTTGGGGCTTCAGCTTAATATTAAGAAAACTGAGGTTTTTTGGCCGTCTTGTAATTGTGTGAAACTTAAGAACGGGCTTTTTCCCAGTGGGCTTGGTAGGCCAGAAAAAGGGGTGAAGCTCCTCGGAGTGGCCGTTAGTCGTGACTCTTACTTTATTCACGAATTGGCAACACAGAGAGCATCACGCGCGGTTGAACTTATGAAACTCATACCCTGCCCTAGGGATCCCCATAGTGAACTCTTCTTGCTCAGGTCTTGTATGGGGGTTGCTAAGTTGTTTTTTTGGGTTACGGGCCTACTAACCCTCTATGATGGATGAAGTTGTGTCATGTTTTGATAAGGGCCTAAGGGAAGCCATTGAAAACATAGTGGTATGTGGGGGGCGTTCTTTGGTGACCTACAGTGGTGGATGGCGTCTTTCCCAATGTGTTTGAGAGGATTATGGCTCCTCTCCGCAAAGGATGTCGGGATGTATGCGTTTGTGGCATCGCAAGCTCAGTCTTGGAACCTTCAAGACCACATCCTACGAAATAGCAGGGTTGTCGGCGTGGACTTGGACTACAAGCAGGCCCTTGAAAGGCTAAATGACTACCTCCCAGGTTTTGATATTAGCGGTTTTTCTACCAAGGACACCCCCCAAAGCCTCAGAAAACTTTGGTGAATGCTCTGTTTGGAAAAATCGCTCAGAGCCTAGGTGAAGTTTTTGGTCTGTCCCCCCGCCAGAGGGCAGTTATTGAATGCTTGCAAGGCCCTCAGGCCCAAGATTTCCTAACTGTTATCCCGATCAAAGGTCTGGGCCAGAGCATGTCCGCTATTGAATACAAGTTCATTCCTAAATATCGTTTGATGATCCCTATGTACCAAGAGGATGAAATCTATCCGATTTGCCGTAAGGCCTGCCTGTATGAATACGGGGAACATGCGGTTCACTGCAAGGAGTTACCCGGGTTCAAATATCGGCATGATTGGGTTCGAGACGTTATGTGGGACATCTTAAGACGTACTGAGATCTCAACCAAGAACGAGGCCACTGTGAGCTTCCTCTTGGATCCCGCAGAAGGGAGATCCAACTTGCATCCAGCAGATCTCCTTGTCTTTGGGTGGGCCGGGGGAAGCATGCTTGTGTTGACCTAACATGTGTATCTCCTTTAGTTGGGTTGAGGGATAGTGGGTTTGTATCAGGGTAAGCGGTGCGGAAAGCAGAGGCGAAGAAGGTAGAAAAGCATGCTAAAGCCTGCGAGGAGAACCAACATGTTTTCGTACCCCTGACTTTTGATACATTTGGCTCATTGGCACTGGAGGCTACCCGTTTCCTGACCAGGGTCCAGCGAGTTATTCATAGTAGTGTCTCGGCTCCGGGTGGGCAAGGTTACGTTTTAGTCGATTAGGGTTTGCTGTTCAGAAATGGGTGGTGGCGCAGCTTGTTGCCCGCCTTCCCGCTATCTTGATGTAATTTGTAATGTTTTTTATTTAATGAAATATAATTGAGTATTAAAAAAATAAGGGAAATAGAGAGAAAATTAGACTAATATTCATCCTCCCAAATTGAAGAAATTTGGAGAGAAATTAAAAGATGGGAAAAATTTGGGAATGAAAAGAAAGAGAGGGAGGGTTTTCTTTTCTTTTCTTTTCTTTTCTCTCGTCAAGTAAACTCAGGAATATAGCTAGAAGCCAGATGTTGAGAGGAGGAATTGAAGGTAGGACGCTTCCTTTGCATCCTTTATTCAATACGATTGAATTGTGCATTCAATATGTGGTTTAATTTGTAACTGCTGATTGTTGATTATAGCAATCAATAAAAGAAGCCGATTGAATTGTGCATTCAATCTACATCTACATCTACACTATATAATAAAAGAAAACACATGAGGGACACATGACACTCTCTCATGAATTCTCTCATTTTATTATTTAATACAATAAATTCAAATATAATATATAAATGAATTAATTGATTTTAGTAATATAATATTAATAATCTTAGTTGTAACAGAAATAATTAAAAACGAATTGAATAATTTCTGTTATTAATATAAATAGATTCTCATTCATTCGGTTTCTAATGATTCATGTTACAATACAATAAATTCAAATATAATATATTAAATGAATTAATTGATTTTAGTAATATAATATTAATAATCTTAGTTGTAACAAAAATAATAAAAAACGAATTGAATTATTTCTGTTATTAATAAAAATAGATTCTCATTCATTCGGTTTCTAATGATTTATGTTACAACTATTATTGTTAATATAATTACTAAATTTTAATTTAATATATTTATATTATGTTTTTGAGGTTAGTATAATTATATTTTAATAAAAAATTAGAAATAAATTATTAGACATACTTTGAAAAGGTTTATTAACTAACCGAATTAAACATTATTAAAACATTAGTGATTCTTTTTTATATAACATATTTATATGTTATTAACATTGATTTTAAATTATGTATTTTAAATTAACCCATTTTAAAAAAATGATCTTTTATTCTAAGTTTAAAACTATGTTTGCTACGATGTTTGACAAATGATTGCTAAGTTTTATTATTACGGGTTTTAGTCATTGTTTTAAATATTAAATATGCTGACCAAATACATATTAATTTTAGATATTTAAAATAGTTCAAAAGTCAAATAAACAAATTAATAATAACAGAATGTGATTAGTTAAGTTTTTTTTGTGAAACTTTCATATTGTTTTGAACAAATAAATAAAATAAATCAATCAACATTAATCTATTTCTATATATATTAATAAAAGACAACACATGGATTACATAGAACTACCTCATAAGCCATCCATTATTTTATTTAAAACAATACATTTATTTTATTTTGTTTATTTATTTAATAATTATTATTTTTTTAGTTTTTATTGGTTATAACTATAATTATTAAAATAATTACTGAAATCCAGTTTAATATATAATATATGTTTTTGTAAATCAATTAATATAATTATATTTCAATACAAAATTAGAAATAAATTATTAGACATAATTTTAAAATGTTTATTAACTAATATAAGTAAACTTTATGAAAAAACTATTCCCTTTTAAGATAGGATATTTATATTATTAAATTTAAATTTAAACTGTGTACCTTAAATTAACTTATCTTTTAATGCGTGGTCTTACACTTTAAGTTTAAAACTATATTTCTTATAATGTTCTTAACAAACAAAATAAAATAAATCAATCTACATCAATTACATATTTAAATTTATACAAAACTAAGTATGTTTGGGTATTTTCGTATCATACTAGCTTGATATATAAAATACATTTTATATATGAAAAATCATTGTTTGAAATATTCAATAAGTTTGTTTTTTAAGTTACTTCAACAAAGCAATGCAATATCTAAGTGAGTGGCCACAGTCTTTTCATTACTAATTCATTTCAATCTTCATTTCCATGCTATTAATTCACGCAATCTTCTTTTTTGTAATTACAATTAGATTGAACCAATAAATGTCATTATGTTTAAAGATCTTGATGTTAGAAAAAAAATGATTATACACTCACGGTTATATATATACTTTGGCTTTGGAAGAAACTTGATGTCAAATTCTAAAATGAACGATACTCGATTGAGATGGTTTAACGGATGGGGACATACTTTTAAATTAATTTCATATTTTTATATCTTAGCCTAAACATATTTACTTTTATTACTTTTTATTTTTTTTGTTTTATTGTACATGCAATCTACAAAGTAATTTAATTTAATATATAATATATATAATTTAATTTTTTCAACCCGTGTATCACACGGGTACATAACCTAGTCATACAATAAAGCGGAGGCATTCAATTGGTGTTTAAAGATCACTGCATTGTGTCTTAAGACCATGCTTAATGGGCATTATAGGGGCATGAATAAGCATGATAATGCCTCCAACACCATCCCCTTAGGCATTTTATGGGCATTAAGAGGGAGGGGCATTTCTAGTAGAATGCCCAAATAAGATATAAATATGGAAAGTAATAACTAAAAAGGGCATTAAGTGACTTTAACCATTACACATTTTTTTGAGGGGGCCTTATGATAATGATGTGGCGAAAAATGCCCCTTATGGGGCATGAACCATTACTTATGGTCAAAGAAAGATGGTTACAACATTGGGTGTTTATGAAGGAGGGTTACATCTTGTGAGAGAAAGATGTATAAATTGTGTATTATATACTTTTACAATTGTTTATGAAGGAGGGTCACATCGAGCCGAAGGTCTCACTGGAAGCAGCCTCTCTATTCTTAGGGGTAGAGGTAAGCCTGTCTACATCTTACCTTCTTCAGACCCTACCTTAGCTTTGCTACCAGGGCCATCTCTGGGAACGCTAAAAAAAATTTGGGCCTCGGGCGAAAAAAAATTTGGGCCCAAAATTTTATAAAGATAAATGAATTTAAAAAAAAAAACTAAATATAGTGCTAGAGCAAAGGCTTGAACTTGAGACCTCTACATTAAATTTGCATGGTTTTTCTAACTCCACTAACAAGACTTTTATTTATAAAACACAAATATATATCCTCAATATAGAATCTATATATATATATATATATATATTGCAAAGGGACTAATCCTACATGTCATACTCTTATGCAATCTCTCCTTTGAGAGATGCCACATAGGATGCGATGTGGCAACTCTAAACCAATTAAAAAATAAATAAATATGAATTAACCTAATCTATTATAATCTTTAAACTAATCTATTAAATAACTAATCTACTAAATCTAAATATAAACCTTTATTATTTTATCTCTCGTGTTTCCTTCCATAACTTTTAAACGTTAATATCTTTTATATACGAGATTTTAAAAAAAAATTACACCAAATTTACGAGTGTTTTATTATCTTTCCAACGAGTACCATAGTGCTATATAAAAATCAGAGAAAAAAATGACTATTTTTGCGTTCGATATTTCAATAATTAACTTTTTTTTTTCTTATTTCATGTTAGTTTTTTTTAGAATGATCGATTACAAACTTCCGAATTCATTTGTAATGGCACTAGATTTATACCCCGGCGCAGAGATTCGTTTTTTTTTTATATATTAGAATATGATAACTTATGGCAGAGATTTGTTTAAAATAATAATAATAATAATAATAATAATATATTTTATTATGTTATATTAGATATTTCAACCCGGGACGCTCCCGGGATAAAAACTAGTTTAATATATATATATATATATATATATATATATATATATATGTATATATTTTTTTTTAAAGTTCGGGCCCATTTGTGGGTCGAGCCCTGAGCCGGTGACCACACGGCCCATGCTCAGGGTAAGCCTTGTTTGCTACAGGTAGGATTAACTGAGTATGATGATGATGTTAACGAACAAATACACCTTTAAAATCTACTAAAAGAAGTCACTTGTTGCGTAAAAATCGAAGCCGCACCACTTTAGCATAGATAAAACCCAAAACCTGTTATCGCCTGCCTGAAAACACTAAACCCTAGGAATTCTCAACTCTCTGTCCTTCACAAAAACCCTCGTCTCAAGATTGTTTTCGGAGTCCTGATTTCGTCTCAAGAAGGTTTACCCACTTTGTGGGGTTCCTGCCCTGGGAGGTCACAGGTTCGAATCCCACTCAGAGTAGGGTTATTCTGAAATGAGGGGCTGGACCTTAGGGGGGCCTGGGGACCGGACCTGAGGGTGCGGGGCTTCGTTATGGGTGGTAGCGTTGGCCGTTCAAAAAAAAAAAAAATTATATTCCATTTTCCTATTCCATTATTACTTGTTTTACTAATTACTTAATTTCTTTATTTAATTGCAACATCGATCCACTTTTAGGGTATATCAAATTATTATTATTATTATTATTATTATTATTATTATTATTATTATTATTATTATTATTATTATTATTATTATTATGTTTTGGGGAAATTGAAAGTGTTATTGTTTAATTTAGCTAGTTAGGGTAAAATCGTTTTAGCTAAGTAATTATATATTTGTTGAGTCAATTTAATGTTAATATGGATTGTTTTTTCTCTGATTTTATATATTTGATCAGCTCTATTTGTGTTAATGAAGGGCTTATCAAAATGCAGCACCTTTTTATATCTTTATCTATTAGGCTTCTAATTTCTTTTGAGTTATTTTGTACAACTTTACACATAACATGAGTGGATTTAGAAACTGTATGTTGCCAAAAAGAAAACATACATACCATGTCGAGCGTGTTGATTGTAGCCGATAAGAAAAAACATACATACCATGTCGAACGTGTTGCTATTTTGGTTAATAAGCTGTTAGGGATGTTATAGTTGTAAGACCACTCGGTATGGGGACCGGCAAGGGGCCGGCGTTGCCAAGCCGGGCCGGGCTACACCGCCCCCCTGGCGCGGCAACGGCATAGCCGGCACCCCTTTGCCGTTGATGCCGGGGCTGCTGGTGCATTGGGACGCGTGAAAGTGGGGGGACGTGCCATTTGACCGTTGCAATATATGACCGTTTAAAAAAAAAAAAAAAGGAATTTTTTTTCAAAACTCTATTTAAACCCACTCATTTTATACCATTTTCAACACAAATCCAACCCCACTTTTTATACCAACCCTTATTTTATATAAAAAATACTTTATACTTTATTCAATGGATCCCAACCAAAACAACCCAAACCCGAATCAACCACCACAATATAACCAAAACAACCCGAATCCAAACCCGTTCACGATGCCAATGGATCCATCTTGGGCTACTTTTGCGGGTTTTCAACAAACTCCCAACCCTTTCACCCAATATCCTCAAATGCACCAAAGCCCTACTACCTTTAACCAATTCCATAATTTGCAAATGCATCATAACCCTCAATCCTTTACCCAACTTTTACAAACTCCGCCATTCCGTCAATCTCTACCACCACAACGACAACCCAATTTTGAACTCGAAGATGAAGAAGATGATGAGGTGGAGGTTGTCCCCGAAACACAAGTCCAACGTTCGAAGGGGAAGGCGAAGGCGAGTGCGAGTGCGAAGGGGAAGGGGAAAAAAAAGCCAACCGAACGAAGCCTTTGGACGAAATTGGAAGAAGAAGCGTTAGCGAAGGCGTATCTGGCTAGTTCGAAAGATCCCATCGTTGGTAAAAAAATTTAATTTTTTTGTAGTATACAATAAAAAAAATTTATTTTTTTTATTCTCTAATATATGTTTTATTTAAATGTAGGGACTAATCAAACGGGCGATAGTTTATACACCCAAGTGCGAGATACATTTCACCAATTGATGGAGCAAGGAGAGTATCGGGGGCATGAGGCTTTAAGTTCTAAATGGAGGAAAATGAGTACTACAATCGGGAAGTTCATCGCCTTTTATAATCCGTTGTATGTGAACCCTCCAAGCGGGTTTAACCAGGAAATGATTTTCAAGGAGGCGATGCGAAAATATAAAGACAAGTATGGCCATGTTTTTCCTCATGTTCGAGCTTGGACGGTGTTGAAGTCATCTCGCAAATGGCAACCGGTTCCAAACGAGGTTGCAAGCGCCAAACGAAGCAAGACTTCGGAGTCGGGCGATTATAGCGTGGGAGGCGGGTCGACCGGTCATTGTCAAATAAATATAAACGATGACCCAGACCCAGAGTTCGAGGATACTCCCGTTCAAGAGGAGCCACGACCCATAGGGAGGGACAGAGCAAAAAAACAAGCGGCGGCTGCAAAAAAACAAGCCGCGTCAGGAAGCGGGAGCGGGTCAATGTTGGACGGTTTGGTCGCTGAATTGGCATCCTTCAAAAATACTTTTAGTGAAAGTCAAGCGGAGAAGAAGAAATTGAAGGAACGGGAAGTCGAAGAAAAGCTTCGTTTGAAGCAAAAGAGGGTGGAGGAAAGCATTCGCCAAAAGAACGAGGATAGGCAAATAGAAGAATGGCGAATAATGACGGCAAACATCAACGACTACCCCGAAGAAGACCGTCCCGTTTTGTTGAAGATGAAGGAGAGCATCGCAAAAAAATATAATCAGTAGTTTATGTTTTTTTTTTTATTTAAGTGTTTGTTTTTATTTGAAAATTGTACTTTTTTTTATTTAGGTGTATTTTTTTTTTAATTTAAGTGTTTGTTTTTAATTTAAATACATCTTCACATTTTATATTAATATGATAATATTATTTAATTAAAAAAAAAGAAAAAGAAAATGAAATAGCATTAAATGTTGTTGGGCCTCCTCCACACCCCTAGGAGCATCATCCTAAGGATGCTCCTACCCCACGCTGACGTGGCAGGTGAGGTGGAGGCAAGGCATGGATGTTGGGCCTCCTCCACACCTAATGGTCTAAGGAGTAAGGAAGCCTGCTGGATTAGTCAAATAAACAGGTTTACCTAGTTTGACCGTAGATGGCTGGCTCAAAGTCGATATAAAAATTATAAAAGCCATGTTGTGTGAAATAAAAAAGGGCGTGTCGTGTAAATTCCGAAAGCTGATGTGGAGCGCCTATGCCGTGCTACTTGCTGTAATGGCGACCTGAGGCACAGATCCATGCGCCTTATGCCACTCAAGGCGCGCAGTGTACAGAAAGCGCGCTTTTTTTTGGCAAAAAAACCGCAGAAAAGCGCGCTTTTTGTACATGGGGTGTTTTTGTGCTTCAAAGTGTTATACATATAGCTAAAAAGGTTATACATTTAAGTTAAATCATATATAAACCTTATTTATTATTTATATCTATATTTTGGGGTAAGGATGCTAAAAACCTATAGAATATATAGAAAAAATTATATAATCGTCTTGCGTTTCGCGTACGAAAAGCCCACCGGTTTTGCGCTCTGCGCTTTGCGCCTCAATTTTAGACCTCGTCGCTTTTGTGCGCTTCACACTTTTTAAAACCAAGAATGGCGCTGCTTCATCCATCATGAAGTGCTAGGTCCCTCACCTTATGCTTTGGGCGTGCTTTTTAAAACCATGTTGTAATGTTAACTTAAGCTAACAAAATGTTTGAACTAATGCGGTCTTGTGTAAACTGTAAGGATAAATTGTTACTTCTTTTCATGCTTGGCTATAAAAAGCACGCGTCCTTACAGGGGAGGATTTATGTCTATCGGGTGGGTTCCCGGGAACCCACTCAGTTTGGAAACTACAATGTTAATGTATATAAAAACCGGAAAGGAACCCATAAGTAAATATTTAAGGAACCCATAACTAAAGATACAAAGTACTCCAGCGATTGAAATCCTTCATTTAATCCTACACAGACCTGGTTTGCATCCCATCAAGCGCATTTCATTTTTTTTTTTCGTTTCTGTTTTTTAAAATTCAAAACGCAACCCACTCTACGGTTTGATAAGAAAAATAATAGAACACCTGCAACCACACCTCCTCTCACGCCTCCACCCTGCAAAACCCAACCGTCACCTCGGCTCCAAACCCATTGCCTCGGTGCGCCTTACGCTTTTTAAGACCAAGATTAAGTATAATTATAAAATGTACTATGATAGCTGTAATCTTCTTTTAGTAAAAATGGTTTACTATAATATAATAATTTGAATACATTTTTGCTGATTTTGGATATTTTTCTTAAGGATTCTCTATTATTTTCCCGCTTTATCGGTTGTAAATATTTTGAGTTTTGTTGTTACAGCTGACTGCTGTCCTCATTCTTCAATATGTCGTCCCTAAGGAATGCTGTTCATAGACGGGCCCACAAGGAGCGAGCTCAACCGTGAGGGCTTCTATTACTTTGCTTCTTTTTTTTTCCTTTTGACTCTCTCTTACTTGGTGACTTGCTCATTCTTACATGTGCATTGTATTCAGTAAAGAAAGAAAAAGATTTGGGCTTCTTGAGAAACACAAGGACTATGTTGTCCGTGCGAAAGCCTTCCATAAAAAGGAGGATTACTTTGTTGGGTCTGCTGACCTGGAGAAGAACAGATGATTAGAAAGCCAAAACATTCTATCAGTTTGATCCTTGAATAAACAGTCTTTACAACTTGCTTCTCCCAAAAGACTGCTGACCCTAACTACTGTTCTATCCAAACAACTGCTCAACAACTGCTGATATAAAGAACTGCTGAGGAAACAACTGATGAAGAACAACTGCTGACCAAAGGTCTGATGAAGAGCAACTGCTGATACAAGTACTGAAGACTAAAGCACTGCTGGAACCAACAGCAATTAGGCTCCAGCAGTGGATACAAGACCATCAGAGTTTATCTTCAACAGCTGTTTAATATCAGTGCTTTCAATGTAACAGTAGTTTGTAATAGGCAGATGTTTATGTTTGTTATTCTGTTAGAGGTCACTGTCTTAGGTGACGTCAGCCTAGGTCATCAGTGCTTTGAGTCTGTCTATAAATAGAACAGTGCTTGTACTGTTCTATTGCATCACACACAAAACATTCTCTCTGACAAACACTGTGTGATCAGGCTGAGGGGGAGTAATTGTACGATTGTAATCTTTGAGTTAATGAAAGCATTCGATCTAAAAACATTTACTCTCTTGTTTTGATTTACAGTTTATTATTCCGCTGCACTTTCATTCTACATTCATTTCATTATTTCCATCATTTAGTTAAACAATCAAAACAAGCAAACTCAGATCCTAACAATTGGTATCAGAGCTTGGTCAATTAAATTCGATCTAACAAATCAATTTAATAATCAGATCACAATTATTGATATCGTTTGTCAGTTAGATTGAAAACAGAGTAATAGTTTAATTTCGCTTCAACCGTTGTTAAACAGACTTTGTTTTTTGAAAAATCAGAGAATGGCTTCTATCAATCATGATCCACATAACACTGGCACGAACAACAAGCCACCGATGCTTGTCAGATCTGAATACAATATCTGGCAACGTCGGATGAGCCATGTTCTAGCTCAACAAAACACTGGGTGTTGGAAGTCGGTTATCTTCGGACCACATGTTCCGACTGTGCCGAGCACTGAAGATCCCAAAGTGTTTGAGCCAAAGAAACTTGAAAACTACTCCGACCAGGATTTTCAGAAAATTGAGCTAGATGCTAAGGCCTTCAGTATTGTGGCCATGGCTCTACCCAATGATATATATGCTGGGTTGTTACACTGTAACAGTGCAAAGGAGTTGTGGGATGCACTGAAAGAACAGTTTGGTGGGACTGAGGAGGTTATTGAAAACAACCGTGAAATACTTAACCAACAATATGAAACATTCAGTCATGTCAAAGGAGAGTCATTAACTCAACAGTTTGAGAGATTTAATTGCTTAATAAGTGAACTAAAATTGGTTGGTCTTACTTACCCTCATTCAACTTTGAACCATAGGTTTTTAAGATCATTACCAGACAAATGGGACACTATTGCTATTGTAATGAGAAACTCAATAGGATTTAAAGACCTATCACTGACCCAGCTTCATGGTAAGCTCTTGACCTATGAAAGAGAGCTTAACCAGAAAAAGAAGCTCCAGGACTCTGGAAAAGTGTCTGATGACTATGTGTTTGGGAATACAGCACTTTTGGGTCATGATGAGGTGCCTGGAAACACAAAGGATCAGAGTTATGATCATTTTATTGACATAACTTCAGGTTTTAACTCAGGTTTTAACTCTGATTCTTATTCACCAAACTATGCTTTCACAGCAAGTGGTGGTGATATACAGGCATCTGACAATATATCCTTTGAGTATGATGACCTGAAATACTTTGACCCTAATGATTTGGAAGAAATGGACATTATGCACCAATTGGCCCTTCTCAGTGTAAGAACTAATAATTTTTACAAGAAAACTGGGAGAAGGTTTCCAGGGTTGACTGGCAGATCTAAGGTTGGGTTGGATAAATCAAAGATCAAGTGTTATAAATGTCATAGGTTTGGTCATTTTGCTAGGGAATGTAGGGGTCAGCATGGTACACCTATGATAACCTATCCAAATCAAAGACCACAGACCAACACTTATCAGAATTCCTATAATACCCCTGGACCTAATGTGCAAAACACTGCCCATTTTGCACAGTCCTCAAACACTGTTCCTGTCCAGTATGTCCAAACCACTGTTCCTCAGATTCACTATGTGCAAACACCTGTTGCTCAAACACCTGTGCAAACGACTGTTGCTCCATCCTCTGCTCCTGCAGAGACCAGTCAACAGAGCTTCTTTACACAAGGCTTTGTTGATTGGAGCAGTCTACCTGATGAGCTAACAGATGAGAATTTTGCACTAGTTGCCAAAGCTGAAAATGAACCAGAAAATTTTTGTTTCATGGCTATGGTAGATGAGATTGAATCTGAGGAAGTGGTAACTGAATCTGATGTTGTGACTGATGATATTGTTAGTGAAGCTGTTACAGGTGAAAAACCTGAAGAAGAGGTGGTGAATCTCTCAGATCCCTGGGGTGCATCTGATGATTGTGAGTGCAAGTGTGATTGTGCTTTGATGGCTGCTGCTAAGGTATCTCCTCAAATTCTTAAAGAGTTGTGTTCTGACAAATGTGTAATAGCATTTGCTAACATCAAAGAGGTGAATGAAAACCTTAGAAAGAAAATTTTGGATGATGAAGTTAAATTTGAAAAACTCACAAAAGATTTGAAAACAAGTTTAACTGCAAAAGAGTCTGAAATTAGCAGTTTAAAACATGAAGCAACTATAACCAAAGACCAGCTCCAAACTATGATAACAAAATATCAAAGTTGTAAAAGTGAGCTTGAGTCCACCCAAGTTGAATGTAAAAAATGGGTGGAATCATGTAGAGGATTTGAGATGCTACTCAACAAACAAACCAAAAGTCATGTGAAGTTTGGCTTTGGTTTTGCAACCACTGCTCCAGCTTTTGAAAACACTGACACAAAGAGTCAAAAGTCTGTTGAGATAGTACCAACAAACCTGCAGGGTCAAGAGATTAAAATCACTGAACCAAATGGTAAGAAAATTGTTCTTGAAAAACCAGAAGGTTCCTCATCTTTTGCTGAACTTGAAAAGTATGAATTTAAACCTACTTGGTCTGATGAGTGTGATACTCTTGAGAATTATAAACCTGTAGATTTTAAAACACCTGAGGGAAAGACAGCTCCTCAGGCAAGGGTCATTCCCTTGGCAAAAGTCATTCCCCTGAAAGATCCTCCAGCAGATGCTCAAACATCTGCTGAAAAGAAGACTGAAAAGGGGAAGAAGAAAGAAAAGACTGTTAACTTGTTCTGTGATTTCTGTGAAAAGAAGAATCATGTCACCAAAAACTGTTTTCTTCTAAAAGCATATGATATTAACAAAGGAACAAGTGAATGTGATTCCAAAGCCACATGCTCAATATGTGGGAAAAAGAATCACAAGACCAAAGAGTGCTTGTATCTCAAAAATTTTGATGTAAAAATACAAGAATACAAAGCTAAAACTCTTGCAAACCCTGTGGTTAGTACTCCAAAAGGAAAGCCCAAACAGACCTTCACCCCTGTCCAAACATCTGTTACAAAAAGGCTTGAAACATCTGCTTCTAGAGATGTCCAAGTAACAGATGCTCCACCCACAAGCAAATACCCAAGAGGTTATGGTCAACCTCCATGTCACAGTCTGCCACATGTTTATGAGGAGCCAAAAAGACCCTCTAAACCAAGAGTGAACAGAAATCCATATGGGTATTATCATCTGTCAGGAAGTGATCAAACAACTGCTGCCCCAAGTGTTGACATCCAAGCACTGGCAAATGGTCAGCAGCAGTTGTTGACCTTAATTCAGAAATTGGTCCAAACCACTGATCACCTTCCAAAGCTTGAGTCTGAAAGGTCTGAGGACCCATCCAAAGCCAACTTGGCTTTGGACACTCACCAAAACTAATCATTTACTGATGTGCAGGGAGCTTCTGCTTGTTTAGATAGTCTTTGGTATGTAGATAGTGGAGGTTCCAGGCACATGACAGGATGTAGAGCCCTACTTCTGGACTTCTTGGCTCATGGAGGGGGTGATATATCTTTTGGTAATGATTCTAAAGGTAAGGTGTTGGGTTCAGGGACTGTACAGGCTGGAAAACTCAAGTTTGAAAATGTCAATCTTATTGATAATCTCAAGTTTAATCTTCTGAGTGTTTCCCAAATGAGTGACAAAGGTTATGGCTCATTTTTCACAAAGAAAACTTGTAAGATTATTGGGCCAGAAGTGGTGAAAAAGATTGATACCATTATTGCTGAGAGCAAAGCACAGCTTGTTGCTCATAGAAGTGGCAATGTGTATGTTGTTGATATGTTAAAGGACAATCCTATGGCAAATGTCTGTCTGTTTTCTGCTGCCTCCACTAAGGAGACAGAATTGTGGCATAGGAGATTGGGTCACACCAACCTTAATACTATCAACACACTCTCAAAACAAAGCCTTGTCAGAGGTTTACCATTAAAAGAATTTAAATGTGATGAGCATTGTGTTTCTTGCTTAAAAGGAAAACAACATAAAAGCTCTTACAAATCCATTGATGAGTCCAAAACTAGTCAGTGTTTACAACTGTTGCACATGGACTTGTTTGGCCCTGTTAAAATCATGAGTCTAAGAAGAAAGAGATTTTGTCTTGTCATAGTTGATGATTTTTCTAGGTTTACATGGACTTACTTTTTACATTCTAAGGATGAGACTGCAGGTATATTGAAGGACTTTGTCACCAAAGTTGAAAAGCAATATGACTTGCCAGTAAAAGTCTTCAGGAGTGACAATGGAACAGAGTTTAAAACTAAGGAGTTGGATGACTTCTGTGTGTCAAAAGGGATTATGAGGCAGTTCAGCATCCCAAGAACACCAGAACAAAATGGGGTAGTTGAGAGGAAAAATAGAACTCTTATAGAAGCTGCAAGAACCATGCTAGCAGATTCTGGTTTGCCATTGTCCTTTTGGGCAGAAGCTGTAAACACTGCTTGCTATGTTCAAAACAGAGTTTTGATCAACCCCAGACATCAAAAAACTGCTTATGAAATTTTGTTCAAAATCAAACCATTAATCTCATTTTTCAAAATCTTTGGTTGCCCATGTTTCATTTTAAATCTCAAAGATTCCATTTCAAAATTTGCAGCCAAAGTAGACTGTGGTTATTTTCTGGGATATTCTTCTACTGCTAAGGCCTACAAAGTGTTTAACACAAGGACTAAGACAATAGAAGAAACTCTGAATGTAAAGTTCAATGAACTTTCATCTCTAAAAATCCCTGCAAACCCTGCTGAATTATTTGATTTAGATAAATTCAAATTTGAAGATATCACTGTTAAAACTAACAATGCAGGTATTCCACAGTCTCCACAGCAAGATTACAGAACAGATGTTGTGATCCCCAGTCACTACAAAGTCTATTCTGCCTCAGAGGAAGCAGCTGTTCAAAACAATTGTCAAAACTCTGCCACAGCTGTGTCAACCACTGTTGGCCAGTCCTATCCTCAAACCACTGCCTCACCCCTCACAATCACTGACCTATCATCTGCTGACAAAAGTCAATCATCTGTTGACAAAAGTCAGTCAAGTTTCACACCACTTGGACCCATTCCTCCATTACCATTTCAAACATCTGATGGCACTACAGAAGTACCAACAGATGTTACACCAACAGAGTCACCAAACCTCTGTCCATCACCTCAAAATGCCATTGTTCCATATCAAGGAGATCTTATTTACTTAAGAGCTCATCCACCAGACCAGATCATTGGCAACATCAGAGAGGGTGTGCTCACAAGAAGCCAATCCTCAAATATCTGTCTTTTTGCAGGTTTCTTATCCCTCACACAACCTGTCAAGTACCAAGAGGCACTGAAAGACAACAGTTGGGTAGAAGCCATGCAAGAAGAACTCCTTCAATTCAAAAGACAACAAGTATGGGAGCTTGTACCACTTCCTAAGGATGTTTGTCCTATAGGAACAAAGTGGGTCTTCAAAAACAAGACTGATGAAAGGGGTATTGTTGTCAAGAATAAAGCCAGGCTTGTGGTTCAAGGCTTCAGACAAGAAGAAGGAATAGATTATGATGAGACCTTTGCTCCTGTAGCTAGACTAGAGGCCATCAGACTCTTTTTAGCCTTTGCTGTCAACCACAACATAAAGGTGTATCAGATGGACATCAAATGTGCTTTCCTTTATGGCAAAATTCAGGAGGAAGTCTATGTATGTCAGCCACCTGGTTTTGAAGACACATTCCATCCTGACTATGTCTACAAGCTCAACAAAGCTTTGTATGGACTCAAACAAGCACCAAGGGCCTGGTATGAAACTCTTTCCACATTTCTCTTATCCATTGGCTTCACAAGAGGTAAAATTGACAAAACTTTATTTCTTAAATGGAAAGGGAAACACTTAATGATTGTTCAAATATATGTGGATGACATCATTTTTGGATCCACATGTAACCAAATGTGTGAAGAGTACAGAAAACTCATGACAGCAGAGTTTGAGATGAGTGCCATGGGTGAGCTTCAGTGTTTCCTTGGTCTTCAAGTGAAACAACTGCAAAATGGCACATTCATTCACCAAAACAAATATGTAAAGAACTTATTAACCAGATTTGAGATGAATGATTGTAAGCCATGTAGCACACCCATGAGTACAGTCAAGCTGCTCACTATTGATGACAAGGATGAACTGGTTGATCAAACACATTATAGATGTATGATTGGGTCTTTATTGTACCTAACTGCATCTAGACCAGACATTATGTTTGCTACCTGTGTCTGTGCCAGATCCCAGGCTTCACCCAGAAAGTCAAACCTTATTTCTGTGAAAAGGATATTCAGATACCTCAAAGGTGCTCCCACACTTGGTATCTGGTATCCTGCTAATGGAAACATTGAGCTTTCAGGTTATTCAGATAGTGACTTTGCTGGCTGTCACACCACAAGAAAATCCACTTCAGGAGGGTGCCAATTTCTAGGGAATGCCTTAGTTTCATGGCAAAGCAAAAAGCAGGCAGCTGTTTCAACTTCAACAGCTGAAGCTGAATACATTGCTGCTGCAAGCTGTACAGCCCAACTCATGTGGCTTCAAAATCAACTACTGGATTTTGGGATAACTGCACTTAGGACTCCACTCATGTTGGACAGCCAAGCTGCTGAAAATATCATCAAAAATCCAGTCTCTCATTCCACTACCAAGCACATTGACATAAGACATCATTTTGTCAGAGACAGCTATGAAAAAGGTTTGATTTCTTTACACCATGTTCCAACAGAGGATCAGTTGGCAGATGTGTTAACAAAAGCTTTAGACACATCTACCTTTACAAATCTGATTTCCAGAATTGGTATGTTAAACATGGATTAAACAAATAAAGTTTCTATAAATCATAATAAAATGTTTCAGAAAATCAATTTTTCAAATAGCTGTTTGGTTGAAAAATCTGTTTATAACATCTGCTCAGATAAAACAACCACTGTTTCATTCATATCCACTGTTGGTTGAAAAGTCTGTTTCAAAACATCTGATCAGATAAAACAACTGTTAGTTGAAAAATCTGTTTCAGAACATCTGTTCAGATATAACAACTGTCCGCCTATATATATATATATATATATTATATCCAAAAAAAAAAAAAACCACAACAGTTGGATCCATCAGCTGTTTGTATCAGTTGTTTACCAAAAACAGCTGTTCTCCACCAGATGTTTCATCCATCAGATGATTGCCACGTCTGCTCATATAAGCAGAGGTTTGGCCACATCAGCGGTTTCATTGAGCCTATATAAAAACCCTGTTTTACCACAACAGATGTTACACTGTCTCATTGTATTCAAAATACTGTAAACCGCCTTCTTCATTCTCAAACCCTTCATCAATCTTCAATCATTTTCACCTTCGAAATCCATTACAATGGATCTTCAAGCCAAAGCTACACACAACTGTCTCCCCTATCTGATTAAAACAGATGACAACACTCCATTTCATTCCACCATCGATATTTTCCTTAACTCCAAATACTTACCCATCCTAACCGCTAACGCCCCCATTTATCTTGATACACTCCAAGAATTTTGGTTGAATGCTGAGTTTCTACTACAAGACAAAAAGCCTACCTCCATTATTTCCAAAATTGGAGAAACCAGTATCGTCATTACCCCTGAAATCATATCCACAACCTTCACACTGAATGACCTGGCAGGTAAGGATTCCTTTACTAAAACAGAGCTTCACACTGAGTTCCAAGAAAGAGGATATGATGGTCAGATGACTGGATCAACTCTTTTCAAAAAGTTTTTCCCTCCAGTCATGAAATTTTTCTTCCATACTCTTCTTCTTTGTGTCTCTGCTAAGTCCACATCCTTTAATGAAATTCCATTGAGGATGCAATATCTGGGTTATGCTATGTTGTCAAACTCTGACTTCAATCTTTCCCAGGGATTGTTCATGGACTTGGTATCAAATGTGAAAGCAGTCAAGTCTGGGTCAAACAATGCTTTTCTTATTTACCCAAGAATTCTTAGTGTAATCTTACAAAAAGTCTTACCAGAAAAAGTTTTCAAAAAGGGTGAGGCTATGCAAATGAAAAGCTTAACTGATGAAACTTTCACAAGAATGCTGGGTGGAAGCACCCAAGAAAAAGTGTCTAAAGTGTCAAAAGTTTCCAAAACACAAACAAAGAGGACAAAGGCAACAACTGTTGTCAAAACCTCTGTTGTTGAGCCCACTGCTCCTGGTGGTCATGGCACTACATCCAGTGCTGTGAAACCCACACCAGCCACTTCCAAAATGAAACATCCATCCACAAAAACCTCCACTCAACCACAAATGAGGCTTCTGGATGATGAGGTACCAGAAGAAACCTCTGTTGCACAACAAAAGCAACCTGAAACCACTGTTGTTACTTCCTCACAACAGTTGGACATACCTCCACCTGACCAAACTCCTCATGAATCCTCTCAAAAGGATCATGTTGTAAGCCAAGGGGACACACATCATGATACATTTGAGTCACTTGACCATATGTTCACAAGCCCCTCTCCCAGGGCTAATTCTCTTGTTACTCCTCCACACTCACCATCACATGTCCCACAAACAATGCAACCTCTGTTTGAAGCAATTGACAAATCTCAGGAAGATCCCAGTTCCTCTCTTCCACCTGTCACTGAGAGTATACTCCAACAAGTGACTGGCCCTGAGAATATTCAATCTGCTATCCCTCAAACAGAAGAGGAGGTTACACCACCTGAGTTCAATGAGACTCTAGGTGAGTTTTCAAGTGGAGCAGCCACTACTGATGTAGAGACCACTGTCTCACATCAGGACAGTGATTACATAGCTAAGACTCCCTTGAAGGCAACAACTGTTGAAGACACTATAGTGTCTCCAAAAACAGTTGGAAGTCCCCAGTACCAAGACAAAGGGGCATCTGATTCACCTATTAGGCCTGAATCAGGTAGAACTACCACTGGTAGGGACTCAGATGATCCTATTAATTTAGGAGATGGGTCAAAATACCAAGAATTGACGGACAGAGTTTCTGTCATTGAAACCTCTGTTGCTGACATCAAATCTGATGTCAAGCTTCTACTGAGCTCAATTGCAGATCTTTCCAAGAGTCAACCATCCACAGCTGATATAGCCAATGAGTTATGGAAATCAGTTTCCCCCATCATCATAGCTCACAGAAAATTGGCTGATTAGACACATGAAACCTACATGGCTGAGATCAGGAATATGGTAGATGCAAGGTACAAAGATACCCATGCTGATATCAAAGCCATCAAGGATCACCTGCTGAAGACTACTGGCTCTGCCCCTACCACCATCCTCAGGGATGAAAATGATGATGCTTTCACGGCTGATGATGCCAAAAAGGGGGAGAGTGGCAGAGATAGGCTACCAAAACTAGATCCTTTTGGTTGTCCTCCTTCTCAAAAAGGTCAAGCCAAGTCTGCCAAGAAACCAGAGTCTACCAAATCAGCTCCACAACAACAACAACAAGCAACACCAACAGCACCACCACAACAAACCACTGAGAAGAATAAAGCAGTAGATGACTCTGCAAACATAGAAGCTGAAAAGGCAGCTCAGGCCAAACAAAAGAGGGCTGACACCTTGGAAGCTAAAGCAGAGTTACTGGTGAATCTCAAAAGAGAACAACAGCAGGAGAAAGAAGATGTGGGATCCTCTAAAAGGATGAAAAGACCTGCTAAGCATGTTAGAAAACCACCATCTAAATTAAACACCACCTCTGTTGACAAAACCACTGCTACTACAACCACTGCCACCCAAAACACTGAAACTACCCAAAACACTGAAACCACTGTACCCAAACCAACACACACACCTGAACAAACAACCACCAAACCTACATCACCAGCCAAAACCCCAACATCTGCTGGTTCTACTAAAAGGCCAACAGAGGTTAATCCAACCACTGCTACCAAATCACCTTCACCAAAAATCATGTACACAAGGAAGAGAAAATCAACCTTTGTTGTGCATGATGAAAATATACACACATCACCAACCACCATTTCAACTGCCTAATCCACTCCTCCCATCACAGCTATTCCAATCACATCATTCTCACCACATACATCCAAGTTCAAATCCCATAGACCACCACCAACCATTACACCATTGGTTGTTCAGTATCCCCTTGAACTTGATCTACTCAAGGGGGAATTACAATCCTTCTACAATACTGAACAGCCATCTGAAAGATCCTTCCCATCTCTCCCAAACTTCCCTGTTCCCCTCAATATTGATACTTATCTGAAATACAAGGGTGAGCAGGTGGATGCCATCATCAGGGAGAAATGCAAAGGGAAGGATGACAGGACTGCTCAGGGCATCCATTCAGCAGAGCTTAGCAAACTCAGAAGGATTGAAGACTTTGCTAAGACCCTGAGCAATTCCATGTCCTCCATGCCTCTCAGTGTTGATTTGGAAAAGGAGGTAAGGGAATCTCTTCTTGAACAGATAATGGCAACCAAGCCTTACAAAGCAAACAAAAAGCAGTTCAATGGTTGGACTACTCATGCTTTGAGAGAAGAACTACTCAGAATTGAAGAAATGGCCAAAGACCCCAAAGCTAAAGTCTCCACTCCTAATTTTGGCAAAGGCAGAGACCCAGTCAGAGCCTTGAAATTCAAAAGGATGAGGCAAGAGATTGTAGCTGCCAACTATGGGGAGATGAGGTCTGTTTCCAGATGGTCTGAGTTAAGGCTGGTTGAAACCTACAAAAGTCTGGAAGAAAATAGAAAGAAGGATCCCAGCCTTCCAAGAAAACCAATTTACACTGATGAGCCAATGATGAAGAGACCCCAACAGACTTTTAATCTGGACAGCTTACTTGAAACCTCTGATCTCACAGCTGCTGCAAGTAGACAGTTCAAGAAGCAGAAGGAGATGTCAGAGGAAGATCAAAGAAAGTTTGCTGATACATTCATCAAGGAAGGGCTCTTCAATCAAATACATTATTTCTCTGATCCTACAACAGAGAAACTCAGAGAACTCATTGGAAGACCTCCTTCACCCAACTCATCAAGAATAAAAGTTCATCTCAGCAAATCCACTGACTCAAAAATTCTAAAGTGGAAGGTCAACAAAGACAACCACGAATTGACACTGCTCAGGTCAGATGGAAGGGTTCAGAAGATCAGCATGGATGATGCTTACAGCCTATGTGCAGAAGATCACCAAGCATTGCTAAATCTGGATCTAGAAAGAGATGAAGAAGACTTATTTGCTCTGAACTTTGAACTACAATTCAAAGGTCAAATCAGAGAAAGTCTGATGAGGAATAAAGATCAATAAATAAAGCTGAGTTTTGGCATCATCTGTTCTAGGGGGAGATTGTTGGGTCTGCTGACCTGGAGAAGAACAGATGATTAGAAAGCCAAAACATGCTATCAGTTTGATCCTTGAATAAACAGTCTTTACAACTTGCTTCTCCCAAAAGACTGCTGACCCTAACTACTGTTCTATCCAAACAGCTGCTCAACAACTGCTGATATAAAGAACTGCTGAGGAAACAACTGATGAAGAACAACTGCTAACCAAAGGTCTGATGAAGAGCAATTGCTGATACAAGTACTGAAGACCAAAGCACTGCTGGAACCAACAGCAATTAGGCTCCAGCAGTGGATACAAGACCATCAGAGTTTATCTTCAACAGCTGTTTAATATCAGTGCTTTCAATGTAACAGTAGTTTGTAATAGGCAGATGTTTATGTTTGTTATTCTGTTAGAGGTCACTGTCTTAGGTGACGTCAGCCTAGGTCATCAGTGCTTTGAGTCTGTCTATAAATAGAACAGTGCTTGTACTGTTCTATTGCATCACACACAAAACATTCTCTCTGACAAACACTGTGTGATCAGGCTGAGGGGGAGTAATTGTACGATTGTAATCTTTGAGTTAATGAAAGCATTCGATCTAAAAACATTTACTCTCTTGTTTTGATTTACAGTTTATTATTCCGCTGCACTTTCATTCTATTTTCATTTCATTATTTCCATCATTTAGTTAAACAATCAAAACAAACAAACTCAGATCCTAACATACTTGCAGGTAAAACTGTCTTTTGTTTGATTACATTCGTGTTATACGAGTTTGTTTGTTTGTTTTTTTGGAATTTGCTAAAAATATAACCCTACTTTTATAACAGAAACTCAAGGAAAAGGCGGCATTTAGGAATCCAGATGAGTTCTACTTCAAGATGATCAACTCCAAAACTGTTGATGGAGTACATAAGCAAGGGTAATTTTCTATATGTTTATTATCTAGAGGGAAGAAAAACATAATTTGATGTTAAATTCATGTATATATTTAATATGCTGCAGGAGTGATTCAGACAGGTACACTGCAGAGGAACTCTTGCTGATGAAGTCACAAGATATAGGTTATATCTTGCAGAAACTACAATCTGAAAAAAAGGTAGTGAGACTGTTCTTTTGAATTTTATAAGTTTTAGAATTCAGAATATTCGTAGCTAAAACCATATATATATATATATATATATATATATATATATATATATTTAATGCAGAAAATTGAAAGGCTAACTGCAACACTGCATTCACTTGATTCCCAGCCATCAAACAAACATATGCACTATGCTGAAGATAGGTTTGAACCTCACGGTCTCTTTATTATTTCGCGCTTGCGTACTGGAGTTTGAGTGGTAGCACATGTTTTGGACCTTAAAATTATAGTTCTAATATCAGATTAATCCGTGTGTGACAGATGTTACACATGTGTTTTTATTTTTATTTTTATTTTTATTTTTATTTTTATTTTTATTTTGTGACCATGAGACCCTGTTGGGGAAAACTCATGGCCACCCATGAATACCTCCTACCTGCTAACTGGTTGGGTTTGTAAAGCCCAACATACGTTGGGCAGGTAACGTTAAAGAAGTTATGGCAGAATGACAGATTCCAGTGGAAGTTTAATTTCTAACCTGAGACGTCTGCTAGAGGAGTGTAAATAAATATTTCTTTTATGGTTAAAATGGTTTTTCTTATTTTGTATAGGGAGGATGCTAAGAGAAAACTATCAGAAACAAAGAATGATGGAGGATTGCCAGCTTTTGAGGATTTACCTGAGAGCATCAAAAGGTAAAGTAATTTGTTAATATATATAGGGCCATATTCGTTTCATAATCAATAGGACGTTGAGATTGAAAACCGCATAATGCACTTGAGCACGGTGCATAAAAGATGGGTTAGAGGTAACGGGAGAGAAACAGTGGTGAATAACGTTTTGGGTATCGCATTCAAAGCAATAGGTATAAATACATTATGTGGTTCAACATGTTATTGGTTTCGAAATGAGCGCCCCTCTATATCTATCTAAGAATGTTTTGCTGAAGGAAATGCTTCAGATGTTTTAACGACAAGGTGTTTAAAAGGATCTTGTTGTTGTTTATGTGCAGGAAGACTGCTACTTCATACAGAGAGTTGGAAGCCAGAAGAAACCGAGTCCAAGAGTTGGAGAAAGTTTATAATGAAATGGCATTGAAACAAGAATTGCAGGTATGTATGGTCAAAACACAAAAATTATATATATACGGTTCTTTCACGAAAGGTAGGTTCTCATTGGAACCTAATCGAGAAAGGGTAAAACGAGAACCTCACTTTCGTGAAAGGACTAAAGAACTCACTTTATAATCACAAACTTATTTTAATCAAAAAGGAATTTGTGGTTGAAAATTAAAGTTGAATAAAATATTAAAGGGAATATTCCCTTTTGGAAAAAGAAAAACATTGGTGGGACCAGATCTTTACACCGATGTAAACCGGTCGTAATTTTTTTTTACGGTGGGGTTACCCATTTTTACATCAGTGTGTAATTTTTTTTTTTTAAAATTCACATTTTACGTCGGGGTTCTTACGGTTATTTCACGAAAGGTAGGTTCTCATTGGAACCTAATCCTATATATATATATATCTATAATACATTATAAAGGAGGAGTGATGGCCAACATGGTCATTTTCACCTCCGTACAACTTAACAAGCACTATGTACAACATATTTAAGCAAGAAATTTAAGGGTATAATGGGGATAATGGTGACAATTAAGACACTTAGGAGGGTAATGTAGACATTTCACCATCCTCCTCCTTTACAATATGAAAACAAATTTCCAATACTACCCTTGATTTCCCTATCTGCCCTCACAATGCTGGTTGGCCCTCTTGAAACCTACGAATCCAAATCGACATGCCCTCTTAATTACTATGCGTGGATTACACAACGTCGGAGAGAGCATTGAGACGTTGGGTGTGGAAACGACAGCCAGAAATTAATACGCCGGAACTTCAAATTAAAGACATCACTTTGTCTTCCCCATCACCTACCATTTAATTCTCTTCCCTTTACCAATCCTAGACCATACAAATCCCATAAAAACACCACCGTCCAACACCCTAATGTATTTCTCTTTGTCTTGATTTCCTTGCCTTCACAACGACAAACCCAACCAACAAGGAACCAGCTTCATCAATAATATGTGCTTCACCCCATTACACCTCAGCTAACAAACCCAAATTGATTCTTACTGTATGAGACACAAGAGTGTTACTTTACGACGTTTTCAAACTCACAGCCGCCGGACTGCCACTGCTCTGTGACGTTAATTCACCACTAAGGTTGTTATTCAACTTTTCTTTATGTGGGTGTTTACAACTTTCGGTTAGGGCACAAAATTAATTGTTATTTTTTTGTGTCTATAGTGCAGTAAATTTTGTTGTGGCTGAACTGGTGAATATGCAACTTGCCAATTCTCCGTTGATATATGGATAATGTTATTGATTTTAGTATACACAGTTCTCTTGGTTGTAATTATTGAAGAGTAATTAGATTTTTGGCCAATTGTATAGGTAGCTCAAAATTTCTAGCTTTGACGGGACCAAAGGGGATAACAGATGTTTGTAACTAATTATAGATGTTTTAATAGAGATTAATATACACTATTGTTACATGATTGTGAAGCTAACAGTGAAATAAACAATGAAGATGGATTTTTCCCATTACTATTGTTTGTCTTTTTTTATCCGTTCTTGTTTAAATTATGTAGCTATTTTTGTTGGAAATTGATTATTTGGAAAGGTTTGTGTAGTTTCTTTATCTAACTATATCATATTCATATTTTTTTTGCTAGGGATACACGTGTCTTCCCATTATATACACCAGTGGTTCAACGGCCATTGCTAGATCAATGTACACGGTTCTCTTGATTTCATCATGGGTGAAGAAAACGGTTTCTTATAGGCAAATCTACCCAACTGTGTTTTCTGACAAATATGCATTTCATCTGTCAAAGCATAAAGTAGACAATGTATTTGTAACATCTTTCATTTTGGTTAAATACATCAGTATATCAATTTTCATCTCATATACATGTTTATGATCTATTCTATACATCTATCTTTAAATCTTGTATATTTTTAAATTGAAACTTCTATGCCTTGAACTATGATTTATGGAGCAGGGAATTACCAAACCTTTTACTATGTGATACAACTGTTTATATCCATATGAATGCAAAGTTTTTCTTATTTATAAGTTGAAATTTTCACAATACCTTGTAGTGTGTATCTTATTTATATCTGGTGAATTGTCAGGGAAAACAAGATCGAGTCCCATTTGGGTCCAAATTAGCCGCATGCAGCAGATACAGCCTGGCCAGAGGATGTTTTGGAGCAGCTATCTTCCGATAATTTTTTGGAGCAGCAAGGGTTTTGTACTGCTCAACTCTCATCCCACCAAAAGCTGTATAAGGGGCAACTAGAAAATGGTATTCGTTACCTCATCTTGCCCAGTAAAGTTCCACAAAACAGGTTAATTTTTATTTCTCAACATTTGATTCTAATGTTTTTGCTTACCTATTTTATTATATACTTCAACTATTGTTATATGAAGGTTTAAAGCCCACATGGAGATACATGTAGAGTCTGCTAACTAGGAAGTTGATGAGCAAGGCATTGCACATATGATTGAGCATGTTGCATTTATATGGTTCGTGATGATGCTTTGAATTGTTTAAATGGGAAAATATATTTTGAATCACTACAAGTAACTTTTTATGCTATGACCTTTACAAAATTTTTTATTTATGATTTTTGTTTTGTGGTGATATATCTATTCAATTTTCTATCCTCTTTTAGTTCTTATATGATACTTGCAGAACTAGCAATGGAAGCCGATTTACCGAGCGATGTGTTAAGTATTGTTAATGTCACCAATGTACGTCTTCCTTACTAATCATAATATATATGTTATGTTTATGTCATTATGTGCTTATAGACTAATGAGTAGGGGTGCAAACAAGCCGAGCCACTTGCGCTCTACTCGAGATCGGCTCGATAAAAAGCTCGAAACGATGCGAGCCTTTTCGAGCCTGAGCCGAGCTTGTGCCTAAAACAAATCTCATTTATTTTTGGAGCCTGAGCTCGAGCTTAACATGTGAAGCTCGCTAGGCTCGTTGAACCTTATTGAACCTTAGTGTAATGTAATATTAGGTTTATTATTATTTAATAATGTCTATCTATCATACTTATTTTGTAAACCAGCCGAGCCTAGCTAATTATACTTCTTTACGAGTCGAGTCCGAACCTATTTTTATTTAATATATTAACCAATAAATTATAAACGAGCCAAGCTCAACCTTGAGAAATTACCATCGAGCCAAGCTCGAGCTCTCACAAGGTGATTGAGTTTGAATTCGAGCTCAAGCCTGGTCCATCTCAGGCTCGGCTCGGCTTGGCTTTTTTACACCCATTATTATTGAGTTTGTAGTTGAGTTAAAAATTCATAGAAAGAAGCAAATGAAACTTTTATTTTACTTATTCTTCCAGTGTTAAGACTGTATTTGTGTTATTACTATTGTTTTGAACTTTTGATTTTCGAATGTCCTAAATCTGTGTCCTTCTATTTTACTTTACAATAATGATGTTACATCCTACTGATTTATGTTTCCTTTTCAATTATTATTGTGAATTCTGCAGAGGCTGGGATGCATATTTATGCAACAGCATCAACAAAAGGAATGCATACTATGCAAGAACAAAAAAAAAATGAAAATGTGTAGAATCACTATTGTGTTGAACAAGTGTTCTTTATCTAACTGATATGAGAAAAAAATTGATGCTGACCTACATCCATTAATTAGCAAACAGGAAAGGTACTATCAATATACTTTATGCTTTGTTGGTTCGCAACTGAACTTTAATACAGCTCCAAACCCTCTTTGAACAATCCTTATGCTAACATTTTTCTTTGTTAGAACATAATAAACTTATGACATTAATTCTCATATGTTAGTTGATTGCTTGAACTGTTACACGTATCTTGGGTAATTAAACTATGCTTATGTGTAAGCTTTAGATAGAAAACTTGATCCATATGTACTCTGTTAATCTAATTATGTGTTGTCTCTATTTTGTAACTACTAGGTCTCATAATTTGACTTCAATTGCATATGAATGGTTTTCTAGGGATAAATGGTGACACAAGCGGCAAGAAAAAGGCGAGGGATACACATGTTTAGCATTCTCCTTTGTAATTCATTCCCACGAATACCTACATATTTAGAAGTGGGGATCGAATTTGCGTCCTCTAGATATGGAAAACAGTAAACATGTGCTATATTTTATGAATGGAAATTTATATGTATTAGGTAGGTACACACATTCTATCAATAAATGTAAAATTCAATATGTTTCACCTTAAATTTTCTATTTTTCAAGTTTTCATGGTATCACCCGACCCAAGTTAGTAGCATCAACGACAACGACATGCACACATGAAAAACCTTACACCACAAACCCCAAAAACAACTACGGTGCAAAAAAACAACGCACCCGCAGCAACGCGCGGGCATTCCCACTAGTATATATATAGGGGAAAGATCCGGTACAAATAGCTTTTTTGGTAAGAACTGTGAGAATCAAAGGAGGGTATTTTTTTTTTATTTTTTTTTCAAATTTTTTTCCCCATATTGTTAAACATGTATTATAGTATTGAAAACTAAAAAAAATAAAATTTGGTGTAGAGTAATTACGTGTAGAGTAATTACATAATTACTCTAGTGTAAACTAATGTATTTACCTTAATGACGTAATTACACTAAATAAAAAAAAAATTTTTTTGTATTATTCATCTAGAAAGAATGTTTAAGCACATGGGAAAAAAAATTCTAAAAAAAATAATTTTTTTTTACCCCCTTTGATTCTCACAGTTCTTACAAAAAAACTATATGTATTTGATCTTTACTCTATATATATATAGGATTTGGATCATTTGAGAACCACCATTTAGGGATAGAACCAAAGAACCAAGTGTGAACACAAAAACCTCTCCACCAAAAAATATAAAAAATAATAAAAAAATTATATAACCTAAAAAAATAAAAAAAATAAAAAAAGTAAAAACACCAAAATGTTTTTTTAGTGTTAATCTTTCTAAAAAAATAAAAAAAAATACAAAAAAATAAAAAAACAAAAAAATGGCCTTTTTTACGTCATAATTACGTCAGATCTTATGCACATGTGCATTTTGCTGTTATATATATACATACATATACCGTATGCACATGTGCATTTCACTATTAGAGCACACTTTTGAATAAATTATCAATTGCCATAATGAAATGTCATTAAATGGACGTGATATGATATATAAGGTGGAAAAAAATTTATTCAATGATCCTTAAATAAACGCGAAGTGCATTTCAGTATTATAGTTAGGTTTTTTTCATGGGTTTAGCTTTAGGGTTTAGTTTTTAGGTATGATGGGAATGAGGTTAGGTTTTTTGGGGTTGTTGGTGAATAAACTTAAAAAAACCTCTATATAAAACTATAAAATAAGATAATTGTACTACATGCACATGTGCATTTCACTATTATAGTTAAGTTTTTTAATGGGTTTAGCTTTAGGGTTTAGTTTTTGGGTATGGTGGAAGAGGGGGTATCTTTTTGGGGGGGATGGGATGGAGCGTTTTGGTTTTTGGGGGGTGTGGGGTTAGCTGCACATGGTTATCTGGTTCTCTCCCTAAAGTTGGTTCTCGTATGATCCATACCCTATATATATATACACACACTCTTTTTGAGTCGATAAATAAAATCACATTGTTGGATCAGAAAAAGGGTACAAAGCGAAAGCTACGTGAAGACGAGATTGTGTGCCCAACTTCTAGACCAGTATACAAGTGGAGAACCGAACGAAAACGATAAACTAAGGTTTTATATCCGTGTTCTTGTAGTTTAATGTTTTTGGTTCATTCATATGTTTTGTTTACCTACACGATAAACCAATAGTGTCATAATTATTGGTCGCAGATCAAAGTTTTCTGGCAATGCAACTGTGTAAGTGAGTTTTGATGTGTTCTATGGCTGGTTTCTTGTAAAAGTGATTCAGGGACTTGGTCTTCAACTGTTTTTATAAGATTTTAACCAAATTGTTATGCAATTCAGTAAAACCAAACAATTGCATGATGGCATGATTCTAGATCCCTAGTTTCTTTTTCATACAGGTTTCATAGGTTTAAACTACCCATGCTTGCATCAAAATTATGATCAACAAGTTCTAAAAAGTTCGCTTAAACCCAAGGTTATTGGATATCTTATTGTTCGGGCCAAGCAAGTAGAGGTGTTTGCCTTTTAGCAGTACTTTCAGAAACAGACCATTGAAGAGGTCTTATTGGTCCGACGGTTAGACCGAATTTAAGAGCCTAGCGATGTCATGTATAAAATAAAAAATATTTCCAGTTTTGGTGTAGGTTTGTAAATTTTCTTGGGTTAATGTACGTTTGCGATTTTGATATAAATATACACACTTGAATATATAGTGTATGGAGTCTCGAGTAGTGAATGAACCACCGATTCTGGGTCTGATTTTTTGTCAGGACAAGCTGTTCAAGTCTGGTTGCGGAAACACTGCTTTTTGGAGCTCTTTAGTAACTTGTTCTTGTAATTGAAGCGTTGCCGTTTAGAGCTCGTTGAATCGTTGGTAAGATGTTTTTGTAATTGCCATTTAGAGCTCGTTGAGTGACTTGAGTCGTTGGTAAGATATTTTTGTAATGGACCATTCGTTTAAACATAGTCAAAGCCCAAAGGGCCTTTAAACTTTAAAGCCGTATGATCTTAAAAAACCATATTTAGCTTTTAACGTTTGTTACTGATGGTGCTAGGTAGAGGTGTACAAAATATCCGAACCCAAAAAAATACCCGATCCCGGGTATTTTAAAACCCGGGTATTTAATACCCAAACCCAACCCTACCCGTAGGGTATTTAAATAAAGACGATGAATTACTCCATTATTAACGAAGACTTAACTATCTATGTTTTGTTTATCACTTGTACATAGAGGTGCTTAACGGGTCGGGTTCGCAGGTTGGTGGGTCCAACCGACCTGAACCCGAAATTTTTACATAAACCCGAACCCGAAAATTGTGACATACATATGAACCCGAACCCGACCTGAATATTCTTGGGTTGACCCGACCCGTTCAACCTGATTTTTTTTATTTTTTCGCAAACTAATGTATTAAAATTAAAATTTTACTATAAAAAACACAAATATATATAAAACATTTATGTTTTATTTATAAAATCTCATACCAATTTCTATTTAAGTTATAAGTGAGCATAAAATACCTAACCAATTTAATTTATAACATAAAACATATTGTAAAAAAACAGAATCCTTTGCATAAATAGGGGGTTTTTCATTTTACAAATTACATTTGGGGGGTATTGGGGGAAAAAATTGAAATTGGTGATGTGTGGAACTCGATTGGCGGCATCTAATAAACTAAAGCTTGATGCCGCCAATTCAGTTATAGACATTGAAGCCGCCATTTTATTTCTATACATTGATGCCGCCAATTGAGTTCTAGGCTTCATTTCTTATATAAGCCCCCTGCCCATTCTCTCCATCCCATTCAGACTACAAACCACAATAAACCCCCCCCCCCCCAATATAAGATATAATACTTTTCCTGCAATTGTTCTGGATGGTATGGTTTTTTATTGATATTGGGTCGATGTTACATTCACATGGAGTTTTAACTGTTTTCGGCGGGGATGAGTCATGCTTAACAGCATCGTCTGCCGTTTCATCCCCCGCTTGACATCGCTTTTCTAGGGTCCAAAAAAGCGGTGTCTTTGGATCGGTGTTACATCCACATTAAACTACACTTCTTAATACATCTACACGTGGTATAACACGTGTAGAATGCAACATTGATACTTTAGTTTAAAATATTAGAGAGTTATGGATCGTTGGAAGTCTGAACCTCTAGTCTACCAAAGCTGGACATTCCAACGGGCTCTTTAGGCGGGTCTACTTTCCAGGCAAACCCACGCCATCCGGTGTTGATGAATCACATCACGTCATTAGCGACCTGTCCGACAACGGATGATGCGATTCTTCACCGTACTACTTTCGTATGGCAGGCTGGTTTGAACATTGGGTACCTGTAGATTTGGTACACATATTCAACAGGTAGAACCATGTTCTCCTGGATCAAATTCAGATGGGTTTGAATCTGAATGCGGTCCTGAGTTCCCGCTGACTGGAAAAGAGAAGTTTCTGGGTGCACAACACAAGCTATTGTTGATTTCAACAAAGCAATTGTGATTGAAGGTGCGAAACAAAAACTGAATGAACTCTGCAACAAGAAACGGTGGTAGAATATTGGAATAGGTGATCTCGGAAAATATAGTGTCTTGTAAATCCGTAGATTGTATAGTTTGAGTGACTAGTTTTGAAAAACAGTTGTTAAATAAATTTGTAATATTTGTTTTAAATAAATCTATCAAATTTGTATTATTTGTTTGAGACATTCCAAAAATGGAAAGTCTGTGTGTTATTATTTGATTTAAATAAATCTATCCCTCCGAGCCGGTTTTGAGAAAAACACCTCCGAGCCGTTTTCGGGCCACCGGGATCAGGCCTCGGAGACCCGAAAGCTGCCCGGACTTCGTGCGACGCCCGTGTGTTACCCAAGGGCAACGCGTCCGTCAGTCCGGTTACCTGTCCGGCAGGCCCAGCCAGGCTGCACAAAGGCCCAAAGAGGGCAGCCTGGCCCGTTTTCAACATAGTGTGGGTTTTGAGAAAAACACCTCCGAGCCGTTTTCGGGCCACCGGGATCAGGCCCCGGAGACCCGAAAACTGCCCGGACTTCGTGCGACGCCCGTGTGTTACCCAAGGGCAACGCGTCCGTCAGTCCAGTTACCTGTCCGGCAGGCCCAGCCAGGCTGCACAGAGGCCCAAAGAGGGCAGCCTGGCCCGTTTTCAACATAGTGTGGGTTTTGAGAAAAACACCTCCGAGCCACCGATAAATGATTACGTAATCTTGTTTTAGTGTTTAACGCTTTTATTTGGATTTTAATTTTAGTGGTTGTTTCTCCTATCAATTTTCGAATCACAGGTGGCTAAACGATTCATATATTCATATATTTATAAAGCAAATCAATAATTAATGTTATAAAGCAAATCAAAATGTTACAACAAGTAATTAACAACACACTTGAATTCGACAATGTTACGAGTTAAACCAGTCCAGAGAGTTCGAGGGACCCTGATTCATAAGACGTTCAGATTGCCTCCTGGGTGGTTGTTTGGTGGGTGGTGCTCCTTCATTACCGTACTCATCATCAGGAAAGAGGTTTAAATTCAGTGTGGTCGATGGTCCTGGCCGGCTTGAAGGTCCTTCATCACACGAATTATGCGGGGCATGGTAATGAAAATCACTAAAAAGGTCGTGATCAAACCGTGCCAACCCCTGTCCAACCGGCGTCACGTAACCCGGTGATGAAGGAAACACCCAACTATCTCCGATGCCAATTCCGCCTGCACGAAAGTTAGCTAGCGGATCCATCTCCGCCGGTTGACTGCCACCGGACCCACCAACATCACCAGTTCCCTGTACGAATGATCCACCCAATCCAAATGGAGTTCCCATCTGGTCCAATCCACTGTCCATGAATTGCGGGACATATCCCCCGGTCTGGTTCTGATTGTTGCTGGCCGCAACAGATGCACGAAACCCTGCGTCATTGTCAAAGTGACTTCCAGCAGCTTGGTCTTCATTTTCCGGCACGTTTTCCGGCACCTGACGGGGAGCGCGTCGCCGGCGCACCCTTTGAGGCCGTGCAGGTGCCGACAAGTCAACGGCGTCCCTGGTAAGATGCGTCGGATTTTGTAAGTGTCCGACATTGTGTGACATCATCATACTGTGAAACGTCGTGTTTTGTATGCGCTCAAGCTGCGTGGAGAATGCCTGAGGATTATTAAATGCCTCCTGAGATGACCGGTAAATATCACCCATGGCATCCCTCTGCAAACAAAATTTTTAGTTAGAAACAGCAAACTGAAAATAATTAATGTATGAATTAGGCACGTAAAAATGCTTTACCATCAACTGGATTCTAGCACCGTCGTCTTGGAAACCGCCAGCTGGGGCCGGTGCTACACCCGGATTTCCAATAAATGCAACGGTACGCCCATATACCATTGCATATAACCGGGCGCTGTTGAAGCTGTCCTTATGAGTTCAGAGCGGATAACCGTGTTACGACGGTTATTCCATGCATTGACGTAGGCTTCATGCCTACTCATCCAGTCCGCCCCGTTGTGTCCTTGCCGCCCCAAAGCATGCAGTTTTTCAAGCTGAGTCGTGGGTACGGCTAAGGTTATCTGGGGAGGTATGTACTGGACCATGCCGAATTGCTTCAAAACCCGTTGAGGGTAATGATGCTCAACGATCTCGAAGCATATAAGCGGACAGCAACTCCTCCAGCTTTCCATCCCGTTTGAGCACATGGCCGGTAGTCGATCCAAAACCGAGTTGTAGGGGGTCCAGTTGAACTAAAAACAAACACTTAAGTCAGTAACAAAACACAATAAATGCATGATTAATACAAAAAACTAAAAATAATTACTAACATACCATGTCCTCGTCCAACGATTGTAGCTGCGAACGATATGCCTTAAGGCAGTGTGTGGCCACCTCCTGGAAGTTTAACCGCCGGTCTCGCCACCTACAAAATTAACATGAAAAAACGTGTTCAGAAAAAAAAATACAAAGGGATGCCATGCAGGCAAGTATAATCAAACTGGGATTTGCGATATATACCGAGCCGCTATCGGGCAAGTATAATCAAACCGGTTTGAGGGTGGTCGTGGCGCGAGACACCGAATCCTCTCCCATGCCCATACTTGAAGAAGCATCATGGGTCCGTTCACGGCTTTCCTATCCGGCTGGGTGGCATCACAAAGCCGCCTGTATAAACAAGCCATAACCGCACTGCCCCAGCTATAAGATGTTGTACGGTTGAGGTCTCGTAAAAATCTTAAGTAAAAAACATTTATTCTATTATTATTATTATTATCAGGGAGTAAGGTGGAACCGATCAAAAGGAAAAGGATTAAACGAGCACGAAAAATGCACTCTTCATCCGTAGCCTCTGCTTCAACAAAGTCCTGCTTTAGTTTATTAATAATAACAGTACCCAAAACGGACTTGCCGGACATTTGGGCCTCTGTAGGCGTAACACCTAAAAATCGTCGGCACAACGCTATTGCGTCGGCAGTAGACAAATTATCATCTACCCCAGACACAACAGCTCCCTCAATAGGTAACCCCCCACAAGACGTTAACATCTTGTAAGGTGACAGTAGCTTCACCAAATGGAAGGTGGAACGTGTGAGTTTCGGGCCTCCATCGTTCCACCAAAGCTGTTGTCAAGGAGTGGTCAACGTATCGATAACCACAATCTATAAGGCCACCAAACCCTGCAGCATCGATAAGGTGACGAACCCGTCCTACAACAGGGTGGTCACGAAGTAACTTCCATATGGCTCTATCGCTACGCTTTACCATCATAGCTCTATTGAAGTTTTCCGCGTCTGTGAAAACGTGAAAGGCACGATGTCGATCACGCAGATACAACACATCGTCGTTTAGGGGACCAGGGTGTAAGTTCATGTTTTGATTCATGGTGGGAGGAATTTGGTTGGTATGATTTTTTATAAATTTCAAAGGTTTCAGATGGAGATTGTAGTGTTGATGGTGTGTTCTTGGATGTGGGTGGTGCTCCTTCTTCACCTCAACCTCCATTTTATAACCTTCAAAGCCTGAATACTTACACTCCCAAGAACACTATTTTCCTATCAAATCATCTGCAACTTACAAGACCATTGCATGCAATGCTAGAGACCTTGTGAGTGTGTTTTATAGGCTGCATGGTTTGCAGGTGAAGACTGATTTTCATTTGCTGGTTTGAATGCATGAAAATGGATTGGCGGGATCATGACGGCAATATTGAAGAACACACCAACTCAATTGGCGGCATCAATGACACCTCTAACTGGATTGGCGGCATCAAGAGGTGACCCCTCCAACCCATTTGGCGGCATCTAGGCGATTTTATTTGATACCTCTACTTGGTTTGGCGGCATTAACCACACTGACAAAAGCCCCTTGATACCGCCGTTTGGTTTGGCGGCATCAACTTTTTATTATTTTGATACCGCCAATCGAGTTCCACACATCACCAATTTCAATTTTTCCCCCCAATACCCCCCAAATGTAATTTGTAAAATGATAAACCCCCTATTTATGCAAAGGATTCAATAGGTTAAACGGGTCAACCCGCCCGGGTGGACCCGAACCCGACCCGTTTAGCTAAACGGGTTCGTAGGCTCAACCCAAACCCATTTAGACTAAACCTAAACCCGCTAATTTCGTGTTAGGTTCGGGTCATGTCGAATAGGGTTTTTTTATACTCGAAAATAATAAATACAAACAACTATAAAAAAAGAAAAAAAAACACACGGATAGGGTTTTTTATACTCGAAAATAGGTATATAGTACCTTCGGGTGGGTATACCCGAAACCGGGTATTGAAAACCCGAACCCGACCTAACCTGGTATATAGGGTATGGCTTTTCACGAAAATACCCTACCCGAACCCGACCCGGTTATTTCGTAGTACCCGGTTATACCCTACCCGATCATACCCGAACCCGGGTACGTAACCGAACCCGGGTATTCAAAAAACCCGGTTTTGTGCACCTCTAGTGTTAGGTGTAGGGTACTCAATTCATCAATTGGGTCAAGCCCAAAGCCCAACAAGAAAGCCCATTAGGGTTTTAACCCATCCCCACTCTATAAATAGAGGGGCAAACCACACATCTAAGGCAGATTGGTCACCATATCAAACCTTTCTCACTCTCTCTCACACACACACACACACACACTCTCTCTCTCTCTCTCTCTAGAGTTATTCTCTTTAATAATGTTTTCAGCAGCAGCAGACTGAAGCCTTGAAGCCTTCGAGCTGCTGCTATACATTCTTAGAAATCTACAACCATGCTGATTCTACAACCAAGCTGGCTGCCATAGCCACTATGTGTGGAATCACACTCTGTTACTCGCAAGTCTCAGCCTTCATCGGCTTACATGGATGGTCCTTAGTTGTAACTTGGGTTCAAGAGTTCCTTTCTTCAAGATCATACTCTTATGTTTGATCTTTTCTTAAGTTAACCAATAATAACAACATTCTGACTTCGGGTCGATCCCAAATCAGAATCATAACAACTAAAATAGCAAAACTCTTGAACCTCCCATCTACGTGTACAACGTAGAGGGACACCACGACCTGCATTTGGTTAACCGGAGCCCTTTAACCCTTTTACCCCTTTTGACGAGTTCTTTCATGCTGCTGGTCCAACCCCTTAAGGCAGCAGACGAAGTCAGAAGCTTGACGACCTTGGAACGTTCAGACCCTCTCCGGACCTATATTTGTTGTAGCAACAAGTTGGCGCCCACCGTGGGGCCGTGCTACTTAGAACAGCAACTCCTTGTAATTCGGCTCCGTCGATCTATTTTCTATGTTCTTTCAACGTTTGGAGAAAACGTTTCTGAGAAAGTCACTTCTACACCTCCTACACTCCACCGTAACTAGATACGTGCTTTTCGGCCCATTCGAATGTCGATCAAACTTACGGTTGGCTACTCGGTGAAACAGATCCGAGCATCTTATGCTCTTGAATACGATACTCAGATCTACCCAAAACTCCATGACCCGTTTCTTGTAAAATAAATAAAAAAATAGTTATGGCAAGAGATCTCAAAAAATTATACTTTATGAACCGAAGGTGCACTCATTAACCTGAAGGTTAGATATTTGTACTAAATAAGCATAATTATACACATATGTGTAAAGTTCTCACAGAATGCTTTCGTACAAATTTTTACAAAAAAAAAAAAAAAAAAAAAAAAGAATCTTGATATAATCTTTACACACATCATCTTGTACTTTAGTTTTTTTGTTAAAAAGAAAAAATAAAAGGAGAACTACTTTTTGTAAAGAAAAGTCAAATGAGAACTAGGGGTGTTCAACGAATCGAATAACGAATTTTCGAATTATTCGAATCGAATTATTCGAATTTTTAATATTTTTACCTGAATTCGTATTCGTTTAAAATTCAATTTATTCGATTCGTATTCGATTCGAATAAGAAACTCGAATTCGAATCGAATTCGAATAAATTCGATTTAGTTCAAATTCACCTTAAATAACAAATTGTTTTACTTTTAGTTTTAAAACTAATACAAACTCATTATTTTTAACATATAAAATACAAATCTACAAATTGATAAACAACAATATGTCAAATACGAGAATAGTAAAAATAGTAGAGAGTATAGTTTTATAGAGTTTTGTGATATATAAGGTAAATATATAAAACATGGTTATGCTAAAAGTTATAGACACTATGGGTTCTTAGAGTTTGACCAAAATTTAGAAGTTTTTTTTTCAATGTGTATACTTGTGTATATAATAATGTGTATATGTGTGTATATATTTAAAAAATATACATGTACAATTTTTATTCGAATTTCGAATCGAATCGAATTTAAAATCATAAATTCGTATTCGATTCGTATTCGATTTACTGGACTCGAATTCGAATCGAATCGAATTCGAATTCTTAATAATCGAATCGAATTCTTGGTAATCGAATCGAACTAAATCGAATTTCGAATTTTTCGAATTCGAATCGAATTCTGAACACCCCTAATGAGAACTACTTTTTGTAGAGTAAAGTGACATTTTCATTAGGCTATACAAATGTTTTGCTAGCTCAACGATATTGGGAAAGTAAATTTTCACAAAAGGATAAGAAGTACAGATTCATCACTAGTGTCAATAACTAATGATAAGAATAGAGAGCCGTCCTGATTCGACCAATCCGTATCAACCACGAATCATCCGATCAGAATGCCAAGAGTAAAAGAGTTCCGAATGAATAATCATTCCTAGGTATACTATTCTAAGTACAAGTGCAAGATAGTGTGTGAGCAAGTGTGTCCATTGGAGCAGAAAGGAAGATGTCCGAATGCTAGACAGATCTCGAAGATACGTCAAAGTCGCTCCAATGCGCAACACCACCATGCCAAGAATCAACAAGTCCATCCCTTCGTCTTCAAATCCCGAAGAAGAAGGTAAGATAAAGAATAGGCCAACCCCAAGTAAGGATAGATGACGTAACACACAAGTATGATGATATAGACACCCCGACAAAGTCAGTAAGTTTCCCACTAAAACGACTCATAACGTGTGACCGTCTAGTGTGTGACTCGGCTATAGACTAGACTCTACATGAAGTCCTTGATGTGTCGTAAAACACATCTATTTTCCTATGTATTTTGTATATTATTTGGTCAAGTTTGTATTCGTTTCGTGTCATTTTTAGTAGGTATTTATTTATTTTATTATTTTATAGGTGTTCGTGGAAAATTGGCTTAAAACGAAAGAATTTTAATTGACACACGAGCACTTTAGAGCATGTGTTCATGGACGTCGGAGCGTAAACGAGAAACTTTGGTCGAGCTAAGAGCAACCGAGCCAGGGAACTAGAGTTATAATAATAATAATAATATAATATAATATATATATATATATAAAAAAAAAAAAAATTGCCAAGACTTGGGCTCGGCCCAAAGTCAAGGTCGGTCGAAATATTGATATATATGTTGAAGATTGGTCGGCAGAAGAAAAGAATTGAATTTGATTCATTCTACAATTCCTACAATCGCATATACAGCAAAAGTAGACGAATCAAGAACGGTGACGAGCGGAAGGGCACGGAAGGAGAAAAGGCCACGGGCACGGTAAAGATCAAGAGCCAACGAGCCTTGGGTTAGGTTTAGTTTTTATTTATTTTCTCTATAGACATGGTTAAAGCTATATTTATTTATTTTGTGAAGATGTTTTTAAATATTATTGGCTAGACCTTTATTGGTAACTTGGGATGATGAACTAGATTATGGTTTTTAATTAAAGACTTATGTTTTCCGTTTTGGATGTGTTGGGTTACATGATTTAATTTTTATGTTTGATTTTGAATATTTGTGTGCTGGTGCTTTTTGATTTGATTACTTGTTTGTTGGTTTTGATGTTCTAGGTATATAGGAATATCCCCTAGATCTAGAAATCATTCTAGTTTGATTAACTTTTATTGTCGAGCTAGTTCTTGCAGTTAGGAATAGCGCAAGTTTAACAGGTTTTTAAAATCAATTAGCTAAGGTGTGCAATCCCTTCCCGAAGGTTAGGAATATAATTCGGGATTGCTAGGTTGACTAACTAGGCATTGTTTGGTAGCTTGGTTATCGCTGGGGCGAGACCGGTTACTTATTCGTGTTTAGAGTTTTCCTAGGATTTCATTCGTACTAGTTAAGTCTGCTTCACAGTTTGGGAGTTTTCGATCCAAGAGTGGTCGATTAAAGGATTACTGTGGGATTTGGTTTCGCTGGGGCGATCCACTTTCATTTTAGCATCTCAATACTTGTCCCGCCTTGAGTCTAGTCAGCTATCCTTGACAGGAGGTTTATTAGATGAGAACAGGGTCTCCAACCGGATTACATAAGTCAGCTTTTATAACCAGAGTCTAGGGATTCTACCCAGGTTACCAGTTTTCTCCTCATTAGAGTTTCAACCCAGTTCGTCAGCTTTCGTTTATTTTCAGTTTCTTAGTTTAATTTAGTAATTTAGTTTTAATTAGTTTATTTTAATTTCAGTTTAAACCCCCCAATCAATCAATCCATTTAATAATAATAATAATAATAATAATAATAATATTTTATCAGGTAATTCATTAAAAGTGATCTCAAAAGTGTTAGATAAAGTCCTTAGGTTCGATACCTGGTCTTGCCTACTTGCTACTTGCGATCGGTACACTTGCCGATAGTGTGTGGTTTTAGAAGAGTCTAGGATTTTAACTTGATCAATTTATTTATATACTTATTTGCACACATCAGTCCTAGTTCACTATAACCATTGGCTCTGACACCAATCTGTCACACCTTCAAATTCCGCTTGCGGGGTTTTACCGCGAGGCGCGTGACATACCAGGATCCAATTCAACGGTCACAATAAACGACATCTATATGCATTAAAAATTACGTAGAAATACCAACCACACAGTTTATAAGTTTAAAAGTAAAGCAGACAACGACAGCGGAAGCCAAAATAAATGTTTACAAAACTAATGTCAAAATATGAATGCAAACACAACCCGATTTGCTTATGCATGCAAAACTAGACGCAGTGCGACTCCAGTGCGCCTAAGACTCCCGGCTACCTTAGCGACCTGAGAAAACATGCGAAGTTAAAGAACACATAAAGTGTTGGTGAGTCACAGAGATAAAGTTTGTAAAAGTTTGCCACAAAGTAAACCAGACCTAACAATCCTTACATCTATATCTGATGCTAGCTAGACATCGTTACATGATACTATAGTGTCGTGAACCAATGCTGACAAATAAGAATGCCTCAAACCCGTCACCGGTCATCACCCGGTGCCGTAAGATATAGGACAAATATGCACCCGCCACCGACCTCCAGTCGGCCCGAGTGGGGCTTGCCAGGCCCAATAGATCTATTCACACTTTCCCCGCTATGTACCCACATATTGATGGTTCACTAAGACATGAGAAGACTTTAATGATGAAGTAAGAGTCACTAAGTATCCATGTGATATAATGTAATATGTTGGTCTAAAAGTTAGAAAGTTTTACCGCATGTTTCTCCCCAGAATGTTCCGAAAACAGTAAAGAATGGGGTTGTGACACTCACCTTAGTTTGCGTTCTCGAAATAAGAATAAAGACAAGTCTTGATAATCCCAAATACCGGCGATCTATCAATAATGTTTGTATAAGAGTTTTGACTAATAACCCTAAGGTTAACTAGTCCCCGATTGTCCAGATCATGACTAAGTAAGTTTGAAAACGTGTTTGACAGTTTAACCGACACAGTAGACTAACTCGACATCCCGTTGGTGATCCATTACACAAGCAAATCAAGTACACATAGATTACAAGTAAGGTTCAAGCATAACATACTTAGTTTGCATCAAGAATTGCACATACGAAGTATTTGGGTTAAATAAGGAAGGAAGTAAACCAGGTTTGACCCCAAGAAGCTTGGTTCGACCCTTTTTAAGTTCCTTCGACCCCAATGTAAGTTCATGCAATCTAAAACAAGTTCATTCGACCTTAACACATGTTCATTCGACCCTAACATGTGTTAATTCGACCTAAATTAAGCACGTTCAACCAAATAATGCAGATTCGACCATCAGATGTCCAGGTTCGACCCTGGAGTCCTCCTTCGACCCCACGACTGGTCGAAGGAACCCAGGTTCGACCCTGGCAGATGACTCTTCCTTAAAACGCTTCAAAAACATCTGAAAACATCACGAAACATTATGAAACACAGCAGTCAAGTATGAATAACATATCCCCACAAAGCCCTACTAATTTTACTCCCACATCGGTCCGTTTTAACGTTTACCCAAAATGGCAAAATTATGAAGATGTCACATCATGCATGGAAACTTTACCCAATTAGGAAACTTTTGTGAAATCACTTAATAATCATATCATCGTACTCGGATTACCATGTAGATCAAAACCCCTAATCATATCATTCCTAAAAATATCATGCATCAATCCCCAAATCCATCAAAATCCCCAAATTAGCCCTAACATCATCATACAATACTTTGTGACCTAAGATAATCAAAACTCATCAGTTATAACCATCCTAGAAAATCTCCATATCATCCACATATCATACAACATCAAATAGTCATATAATCATAACATGAAGTCATCAACATATGTTAATACATAAGAAAACTCATGTTTTATGATAAGGTTTTGCTTAGAAAGGTTTTAGAAAGGTTATTATTCACAAAAGTCACCTTATATCAGATCTGGAACTTTGGGGTTTTATAAAAACGAATTAAAATTGCTTAAAAAGGATTTAGGATGAAGAACACACCTTAGATCTTCACTTGAAATGATTTAGAGAGTTAGATTATGAAAAACAAGCTCAAAAACTCCTTCCCCAGTAATAAAAGTCGAAAGAGAGTGTTTAGAGGCGTTTAGGGTTTGTGAAATGATGAAAAATGACTAAGGGTGGTATTTATAGTATGGCCAGGTTCGACCCTTACTCGAGGTCGAACGGGAGACATTGTGGTCGAATGGAACTAGACTGATAGCCAGGTTCGACCCTTTACATGGGTCGAATGGGATTTTTAACAGCTTTATTGCCTGGTTCGACCCCCTTAAGGTCGAACCAGAGTTGGTCTTTTCCAATTTTCCCAGTTTTGTCAGTTTAACGCATTTTAACACATTCTAGCACATGAATATGTAATCCTAACTTATGTTTAACATATATAAGCATTTATAATCATCTAAACATCGTTTAAACACGTAATTGCATATAATCCACCACATAAGAATCAATCTACGCATAACACTTAATCTAGTTTATGTAATTCACCAACAACGGGACTCACGACTCGTGTGTACATAAAAGACATCCATGATCCTCCAGATCATTGAACCCTGGACAATATGTAAGAAAATCCCGACTCAACTAACCCAGTTAAGTACGTAAATAAACTGTTTCCCGCTAAGGTAGACTTATAAGTTTAAATATGTCAAGTCAAATATGCCGGGTGTCGCAGTTTTGATGGGGATTAGTGCCCACTGGGATATGCCTGATCGAGTCCCTGTGTTCTTACGAGATGATAAGGGTATGATTCCGGTGTCAATCCCTAGTTCTAATTGCACAGAACTGAATCGTCAAACTCCTCAAAGATGTAACAATCAAATGAATAGTTTGACAAACTTGAAATCAATCATTTTATAGAGCGAAAATAACAAGAGCTTGACGGAATTTGTTGGGGCAGCTGATTATTTATCGACCATCATAAAAAACTTACAGTTGAGTAGTTGAGAGTTTGAGAATTGATAGAGGATATTTTTTAGTATGGACAAAAGGTAATGATGGAATCAATTTATAGGTTTTAACTAAATGGTCTAGATAGATTTACCATGATAACCTTATTAACATCTTCAATTAAAGGTAATTGACCACCCCTATTAAACAAGCTTTATTCTCTTGCATATTTTGCTTCAAAAACTGTACCAATGACAAAATTACAATGTTGTATATCCATTTTCTTAATAATGTTATACACACACACACACATTGAAATTACATGTATTCCATTATATTAAAAACACATACAACCGGTTCGATTCATTTTGTTGGGTATGAAAACCTTGTTAACTTAACTATAACCGACCACATATTGTTGTTTTTTAAGGAAATCATTAAATTGAACGACCAGTTTTTTATAAGGTATCAGTTAATTCGCTTATGGGTGCACACCTATAGCGTCCAGTTTTAACACTTTTGAAATGTTTGTTTGTAGGTCAGCCGGTTGAGATGGTCAGTGGTCAAACCAAACCCAGTTTACCGGATTATAAGTGATTTACCTTCGTTATAAAAATAAAATAAAAAGTTATTAGTTGTGGTGGAATAACTTGCACATACTTCTCACTCGCCACTCATTACTTGATCCGACATCACTAATAAATGGAATATACATATGAGCTTGGAAGGATGTTCATTATTCGGTTGAAACCAATTCATCAAAACCTACTAAAACCGAACCAAACAAACCTAAACCGAAACCGAATCGGTAAACACACCCCTAAGGCCCTAAGTATTATAAAAGGAAATAACTCAAAAATATTGGACTTGAAGCCCATAAAATGTTTAAGGTAGCTAATATGTAAGATAAGATAAAGGAAGAGAGGTTGATATGGTTTGGACATGTTAGGAGATACAAACAACAACCACGATTAGAAATGTGAAAACTCTTATTGTGAAAGGAAAAAAGAGTATTTGTAGACCTAAACTACTATGGGAGGAGCGAATTAGGTAGGATTTGATAGACTTACCCCTCTAGGAGGACATTGTCGAGGATATGTGTGCGTGGAGATGTAGGATCATGGTTAACAGTGGCGAAGCTTGACCCAAAGATTCGGGGGGTCGGAAGTCACTGGGGGATCGGAAGACTAGTTTCGGGGGGTCGAAGCCCTATATTTTCAAAAATTTTCTATACGAATATTATATAATCGGAACTTCTGCACGAAAATTCGGGGGGGGGGGGGGGGGGGCGCCCCCTCCCACCCCAACTAAGCAAGCATCTCCCCTGGTTAAGGACTTTTAGGGGGGGGGGGGGGTTGATATGTTTGTGTATTGGAGTCTTGGTTCTAAAGCCTAGCTTGTTAGTTTTATTTGTGGCCTTTGCAGGTTATCGCTTACTTGTTTTTTCCATATGATGTGTGTTTTGCCCCTTGTTATACATTCTCACATATTTCTTGCGTGGTAGTTGTAAAAGAAATATTTTAATACACTAGGTTTACTTGTTCTTTTACCGAGATACACCTATATATTTTTCTTTGACTTTCATGGCTGGACATGGCTTAAGAGTCAGGGTCTTATCATAAGCAACCTATCTATTCCTTAGGAGTTAAGATATAGGTAAATCTTGTCTACATTTCACTCATCCGAACTCTGCCGTTAGCTTGTTGCCATAAATGAAATTAAACTGTGTTTGATTATTGTTGACCTATCAAAACCGATACCAATATTCATTTTTACAAACATTTCTTTCTATAGTTTGGCTTACTAACCAAAACCCAAGTAGTTTCATATTAAAAAGTAAAAAACCATTAGTAACAAGTAAAAAACCATTAGGTTACACTTTAACCCCATAGTAGTTACCCCATGTTTTTCATAGTGGGGGCGGACGCTCCAAAGTCGAAAAAGACACTTTTACCCTTCCACCCTTCACATCTCCACCAACTCTTCTCCTATATTTTATACACACCACACTGAGACCCCTCCGAAAAAACACACCGCCACAACCCTCTCTCCTCCGATTCTCTCTCCGATCCAATCTCCTTCAACTCAATGGCCCCACCTTCTTTCGTCACTACTAACGGCTCTGACGTCACCGCCGTCAAACCACCGTCCATTAGCCGTGTATCCTCTGTCTACAGTGAAGTACAAAACAGCCGTCTAGATCATCCCCTTGCTCTTCCTTCTGTTTTCCAAAAACCGTTTAAAGTCGTTGACGGTCCTTCCAGTTCCGCTGCTGGCAATCCAGGTTTATTATAATGCACCTTTCTTCTTCTTCTTCTTCTTCTTATTATTATTATTATTATATGTTTGAGATATTTTGACGGAGGTTTTATTTGTGATTTGAAGATTTGTTATCAGTTTTATTATTAGATCTAGTGGATTTGGTGTTCTCGTGTCGTGTTTGTTATCATTTTTATTTGATCTACTAGAAGAAGTTGTTAGGTTACTTTAAAATTTAATGATTTAATATTATTAATATTTTTTTTTGGATGGATGAAGAAGTAGCAATTGTTATAAACTTATAATTAGGTTTTATGTTGTTAATATGTTGATTGAGACACTATGTGTGGATAGTTTGAAATTATGTGATTTTATTACTGGTGTGTGATTAATAAGAGGACATAAGTTTCAATGATGTCAAATAATAACGTCTGGTTCTATGGTTTAATAATAGTAATATTTATTGGATGGATATTATTAGGTTTTGTGTGGTTAATATGATGGAGACACTGTGTCTGTATACTTTGAAATTATATAAAGACATAGATTTCAATGAGGTCAAATAACAACGTCTAAACCGTCACATCGCCTGTGGTTTTATGTTTTTTGAGTGTTTGATTATTGACTTTTTATAAAGTTTTATCCGGAATTATTACTTTTCGGCACTTTGTTTTGTTAAGGATTTTGAATTAATTTTTGTGGATTAATTTTATGTAGATGAGATTGCAAAGCTTTTTCCGTCTCTATTTGGACAGCCTTCAGCAGTGTTGAAGCCAAGTGAATCGAATGAGCCAGGTTCGGCTTTGAAGATAGGAGTGGTGTTGTCTGGAGGTCAAGCACCAGGAGGGCACAATGTTATATCCGGGATGTTCGGTTAGGATTCCATTATTTAAACACCTATTATTATTATTATTAATTTTATAAATAGTATGCAAAAATATAAATATTTATGGACTATTTAATTATTATTTTTTCCTCTGTTGTAGACTACTTGCAGGAACGCTGCAAAGGGAGCACTTTATACGGGTTTAAAGGTGGTCCGGCTGGGATCATGAAGGGGAAATACGTTGTCTTAACCCCAGAGTACATTTATCCGTACAGAAATCAGGTACTTGTTTGTTTTTTTTTCAATTTGCAGATAATACTATTGCGTTTTCATACACTTTGCTAACTTTTTCATCATCGTTATATCAGGGAGGATTTGATATGATTTGTAGTGGGAGGGATAAGATTGAGACTCCAGAACAGGTTTGTTATCTAGTTTACGTATTATCTTGTTGCAGGTTTATGATTATGGATTTATATTAAAATGTGACTAAAGTTTATATAATCATTCTCTGGGTTCTAGTTTAAGCAAGCAGAAGATACAGCAGCTAAGCTTGATTTGGATGGGCTTGTTGTTATTGGTGGAGATGATTCAAACACAAACGCTTGCCTTCTTGCTGAATATTTTAGGTGATTTATTTACCTTAATGAACTTCAATACTTGTGATTTGTTATCTTTCTTACTCTTTGTCTAAATTTTGAATATATGTCCCTCAGGAGTAAGAATTTGAAGACTCGAGTCATCGGATGCCCAAAGACTATTGATGGGGACTTGAAATGTAAAGAAGTTCCTACAAGTTTTGGCTTTGATACTGCCTGTAAGGTAAGTTCAGTTCTTTTCTGTCCTTAGTTTTCATATCATTGTTAGATTTTAGTGCTCATTTATCTTACCATTTGAGCTACGAGCCTACGAGTGTTAATGAATTTGACAAAATGTGCAGATCTTTGCTGAACAGATTGGAAATGTTATGATAGATGCCCGCTCAACTGGAAAATATTATCACTGTAAGCATATTGGCCTTTTACATTCACTCAAATTACAATTACCGATTCAGTTTTTTTTTTAAATTCAGTCGTAACGAGATTCTTTTAACTTTGGTCAACCTTTGACCAAAGGACATGAAGTGGGTTTTTTTTGCGTGTTTTCTATTTCTAGTTGTGGCCAATACTTTTAGTTTTAACTCATACAAGGTTGATAATTAAAAGCTTTTATGCAGTCGTACGGCTTATGGGACGTGCTGCTTCTCACATTACATTAGAATGTGCTTTACAAACTCATCCAAACATTACTCTTATTGGAGAGGAGGTACCAACACTTGTGCAGTTGCACAATTTGTTATTTTAATAGTTGAAGCAATAAATATGTGCTACAGTTTTTTTAATAAATAATAAAATATAAAACTTGATGCAGGTTGCCTCCAATAAGCTGACGCTGAAAAACGTGACAAACTACATAGCAGATGTAATTTGTAAGCGAGCTGATCTTGGTTATAATTATGGTGTGATATTGATACCCGAAGGACTTATTGATTTCATTCCTGAGGTATTGTAGTTGAATGTATTTCTTTATCTGTGTAGTCATATTCATTTTTATGCTGAAAAACTCAGGAAATGTTATTTTTTGTCGATTTGCAGGTGCAACAGCTGATTGCTGAATTAAATGAAATTTTGGCTCATGAAACTGTTGATGAAAGTGGAATCTGGAAACAGAAACTTGTTCCTCAATCTTTGCAGCTTTTTGAGTTGCTTCCTTCAGCAATTCAAGATCAATTGTTGCTTGAAAGAGATCCCCATGGAAATGTCCAGGTTATTATAGTTGTTTTTATGTTTATTTTATATTGTTGTTTTGGGTATTCTGATATGAAGCATGAACATTTAATTTACAATTAGGTTGCCAAAATCGAAACCGAGAAAATGCTTATTCAAATGGTTGAAGCAGAATTAGAACAGAGGAAGCAAGTGGGTCAATATGCACAACAATTTAAAGGGCAATCCCACTTTTTCGGGTACTTTCATCCTTGAGTTTTGTTTTCCAGTGGGCTTTATTTATTTATTTATTTATTTTTTACTTTCTTTATAAAAAGTTAATGATGATAGTCTAATTTGGGATATTAATGCTTTAGATATGAAGGAAGGTGTGGTTTGCCTTCAAACTTTGATTCTTCATACTGCTATGCGTTGGGTTATGGTGCTGGAGCTCTACTTCAGAGTGGAAAAACTGGATTAATTTCATCAGTTTGTATTTTTTTAATTATTTTATTTTAGTAATATTTTTTGAATTAAATGTTGTAGGACTAATTTTTTGTTATGATACTTGAAGGTCGGGAATTTAGCCGCACCAGTTTCTGAATGGACAGTTGGTGGAACTCCGTTAACTTCATTAATGGACGTTGAGAGGAGACATGGTAAAAAATAATCAAATTTGGTGCTCTTTGATCACGTTTTTTTGTCTTTTTTTTTTTAAAAAAGTTTCTATTATGAAAATGAGAATCTTAATTCGGTCACTAAGCCGCAAGATACTTTAACTTTTAAGAGATCTGCATCCTAAAGTAGTTATGCTATATAATTGTTTTTGTAGATTTTAACATTTTGTGTGTTTGTCTCAGGCAAATTCAAGCCTGTGATAAAGAAGGCAATGGTTGAACTTGATGGTGAGTTTATTGAATTTGTTTTTTTTTTTTTGTTCCTTTGATTTAAGCATTTTCCATAAACATGTTTAATCTTAAAATGCTGATAAATGTAGGTGCACCGTTCAAGAAATTTGCATCAAAACGAGAAGAGTGGGCCCTTCAGAACAGATATATTAGTCCTGGTATATACTTTCCTCCTAATAAATCAAATTTGTAGTAGGGATGGCAAATCGAACCCGACCAACAAACCTGAAACCCAACACAACAACAACCGTACCCAGTAAATCCCACTATAACCAAAAGTTATTAGTAGGGTAGGATGTAGGCACACCTTTCCCATATCTGTGAGGATAGAGAGGCTGCTTCCAGCAAACCTGAAACCTAACACGTTATTGACAAATATTTATTATTATTATGGGATTGGCTTTTAAATTTTTCATGGGCATGTGACGACGGTCTGGACTTGGGTGATACCCAACCCGCTTACCCTAAACATGCATACTTATCTACTCAAAACCGTATTCGTAAGCATTTTATATATATATTTTTTGTTCTTTGGTAATAAAGTAACTAATCTACTGAGTTTCTAATTTTAATATTTCTAATGTTATTATTTTATAACATCAAATAAAGTTGAAGCAGTAAAAAAATTTACTTTCGTAATCGCAACGGATAATCTTTAACAAGCTAACTGGTGGGCTCAACTCTCGACTTGTAATGAGTAATCAGGTATTATGGGTATGCCAACACATGTACCAAACAAAGTCAAAAAAATTGAATTAGCCGTCCCAGATTTGTGAGCCTAGGTTAAGTTGTGTCTTTCAGGAATTATATTTTTTTGAATATTTTTTTTCCAGGTCCCATTCAGTTTACCGGGCCAGTGGCCGATATCTCTAACCATACCTTGTTGTTGGAGCTCGGAGTTCAAGTCTAGTTACCCCCACGCTCCCGGGATTGTGTTTTAGTCATAATACTGGACTGAATCCGACGAGTGTTTTGGTATGAATTTGAATATGATTGGATTTTTGAATACTGTTTTTTATTTAGTTTAAGGGTATTAGGCCCAATTTGGTGGCAATGGCAATATGCTTGATCTTGTTTAATGACTGTTTGGATTAATAAAAGGTTCATGATTTCTGCTGTTTTTTCAAGCCATAATACTTTGCTTAAATTTATATAAAATGCATATTCTACTCACAAGCATTTTTTTTTAATCTTAGTAAAAGTATTAATAATTATAATGTTTACTTTCTTTTATAAACTAGTGGAATGCCCGCGCGTTGCGGTGGGTGTCCCGGTTGACATCTTATGAAACGCGGTACTCATTTTTGTTAGTAGTTTATGTTAGTTTTAACGTAATATTTGAAAAAGATGTAGTTTTAACGTAATATTTGAAAAAGATGGTAATTAGATTATGTAATTAAATTTTACTTTGTATTTGTATCTGTTTATTTTATTTTTTATATCAATAAAATTTGCCCAGGTTTTAACTTCTTTTCACAAAAAAAATAAACTTTCACAATTAAAAGATAAAAAATGCCATAAATAGGCAAGTCCAGGCAAATGACAATTACAAGTTATTTGCTAAGTGTTCGTTCGGCAAATTATTGATGTATTGATGATGAGAACATGTTCTGGAAATGATGATGCGTAACTCATTTTTTAACATAGATATATAGTAAAAGTGGATAATGCAATATGGGGTATTATAGGGAAGTTTTACATGACATTGTTTAAAGAATGAGACTTTTGACATTCATCTTAAAATGTGTGTATAATTACTTTTCTAGACATGTTTTCTTCTTAACAAGGAAACATAGATAGTTGATGATTAGGTTCGAATCGTCTCATGTGTCAAAAGTAGCTGATGGCCCATTTAATCCTGTCTGTGGCAATATGGGCTTTGACCAAAGTTTTTTCTATTAAGAATAATCCATATAATCTCAAAGTCAATGGTGGGCTAAGTAGCTATTTGGGCTAACTATATATAAATATTTTTTTAACGGCCAATGTTAAAAGATATTAGAAGGCTATTTCTAGTATAATTAAAAGCGTGCCCATTTAAAAGATTGTCGGTGACTATTTATACCCATCTGATGGGCTCCTAACGAAATCTTGATAAATATAAAGACCATTCAAGCAATGTCGCTTAATCAAGTTTTGGCTGAACACCAAGGTCCAGTATATAGCACTATCGACCCCAAGGTGAAATTTTATACACGAGGACTAGTCACAAAGTGTCTTTCCAGATGGATTAAGCACTACACTATCCTTGTCAATCTTCCACTATCCATTGATCATGCTCATCCAACACACAATCAACCTCCTACGGTAGATCCTCTTTCAAATTATGTCTCCTACAATAATTTTTCTAACATTCACAAGTCTTACTTGCCATCCATTAGTGCCAATAGTGAGCCAAAACCATTTCATGAAGCTATGCAGGATAACAATTGGAAGGAATCAATAAAAAGAGAGATCGAGGCACTGGAATCAAACAAAACTTGGGTCCTTGAGGGTTTACCAAAAGACAAACAGGCTATCACGTAACGCCCCAAAATTTGTTCTTATATATTTTATCCAATTGCGCGTAAAGATATTTTAAATGGAATTAAATGTTAAACCGAAGGTTTAATTTACTAAATGGATATAACTTTAACAATGTTAGTAAAGTTTTGGATAACTGTAGCATGCCTAAACCTAGTTATAATGAAAATTAATGATAAAAGTGGCTAGAGATGAAACTATGAGGGGTGATTATGTCAAACTCCCAAAGTTCCAATCAAATTAGTAACAAAAGGGCTGGTCAACATATGTTTGTGTATATGTCAATCATCATGAGCACAACCAAGCCCTCTCCAAGCTCTTGATGCATTCCACCCAAGTCACTAACAATTGAAGCCTAAATTCGTGCATGTGGGTGTATAGATTGTTTCATCTAGGCACTACCAACCTAAGGCATATTTTAAAAATAATCCATTGATTGGGGTTTCTAGATTATGATGTTGATGAACAAAGAGGGGTTAATGTGGATTGGGACAATTGAATGCAAATTGATGTTGTATGGATGCTTAGAATCACCATATGACTACTATTGTGTTAAGAATTTGGGTAATTCTTAGGGAATAGGATGATGTCCATGTTTGTGTGAAGTGGGACTTGCCATATAGGTGAAACCCACACTCTTGTATGATTAATTTGATGAGCATGTTTGATTATTGAAGGTTTGATTAACTAAAATGCTAGTAAATGTGTGTAAGTGATAATCTATGGTGGTTATGGCGATTGTCTAGGTGTAATTAACAATCGTATTAGTTTGATAAAATGCTTATGGAAACTTGTAATTAGGCTTTGAAAAACTTAGTGATTTAATTCTGAATGAATGTCAAGAATCATAGATGAAAAGGACCATGGATTGTATATGTTCTAACAATAAAATGAGTAAAAAACTTTACTTAAGGCGAGTGAGGCTTCGAGAAGCCAAGTGGTGAAGGACACATGCCAAAGGGGTCATTTATAAGGTAAGACATTGCATTCGTTTATGACTATATGTTACTTGATGTTAAATGATAAACTTAAAAGTGAAGTAAATGTTAAATTGAAATTGTGAGGATAATTGATTTGGTGAAAGCGGCGTAAAAAGGCAAGTAAAAGCGAAGTATAAATTAAAAAAGCAAGTAAAAGCGAAGTATAAATTGACCCACGGGATCATAGAAGCAGAGGTATTGCCTAGCAGTTGAACGTCCATGATAATGAACTAGGAGAGAATTAAATGATGGAAAAAACTACCACTTGTGGCACCAAGGTCATCCTTGGTGTAAGGAATGGAAAACGGGTCAATTATAGACCTTAAGACCTTGAACTATAGATAGGGCAAGTAAAACCAAAGTATAAATGACCCGCGGGGTCGTAGAAGTGGAGGTGTTGCCCAAGCACGACAAGCCATATTCGTGGTTTGGAAAAGTTAAGAAAGGATAATATGGGTAAAATGATCTAGAGAGCTAATTAACCCTTAACGGGTCGGTTTGGGCCAAGGGCTCAACCGAATGAATGAGTTAGATATTGGGATAAAATGAGTTGTGTCACACAACGGGTCGGTTTTGGTAAAGGGCTTAACCGAATGAATGATTTAGATATTAGGTTAGAATGAGTTATATCTCACAACGGGTCGGTTTGGGTCAAGGGCTCTACCGAACGTTTGACTTAGATATATATTTAACCGAGTTCGGATTTGGAATTATGGGCTTAAAATATGGGATGGAACGCCCTATGAGTGTTAAAACTTGCAAATTATGGCTAAGTACAAAAAGGGATCGACAGGAAAACATTTTGTTGAAAAGGCCTTTTGGCGTGCCGCGGGGACACCCCACGGTACGCAGAGTTTTTCAATTTTTTTTGGAAAACCTAAGTTCTTCACAGTACGGAAGAACACCCATAACGGGGAAAATGTTTTCTTTCCATTTTTTTGACTCGTTAACTTAATTACTAGCCGTTTTTCTTGGGTTTTCGAGTAGGTAAACACTAATGGTGCCGGATGGGAGTTCAAGCTTATGAAGGAACCGAACACACTCCCGTTTGATTTCACGTTTCTGCCTTTCGTTTATGAATCTATGTATATAAATATTGATAATAATTACTTGGTAACAACTAAACTAATTATGTTTTGAGAAGCTTTTGGCTAGTGTTGTTATGGTTAAAGGAAAAATTATTAAGTACTATATATTTGGGACTTTATTATAATTTTGAACGGGAAGGTCTTACACATTGATTCTAAATGGATCTACAAAATAAAATACAAACCTGATGGACAAATGAAAGGTATAAGGCTCGTCTCGTGGCCAAGGCTTTCATTCAAATGGAAGGGGTTGATTTTGATGAAACGTTTGCCCCTGTTGCCAAGCTTGTCACAGTTTGAACGCTCCTCGCTGTCACGGTAAAAAGGGGTTGGCTCCTTCACCAACTTGATGTCAACAATGCATTTCTTCATGCTGACTTAGAATAAGAAGTTTATATGAAGATTCCGCATGGATTCCAGAAAGAAAAAGAAAAAAAAAAAAAACAAGGGTTTGTTGGCTTAAGAAGTCTTCATATGGGTTAAAACAAGCCTCTAGAAGTTGGTACAAAAAATACGCATATGCTCTTCTAAATTTGTTTTTTCTTATTCCAAAGCCGATCACTCATTGTTTACTTTTAAGGAAGAAATATGTCGAGGATGTAATCATCACCGATAATCATATTAAAAAGGTTCAAGAAAAAAAATAATATCTCAATCACAATTTTAGCATCAAAGACCTTGGTCCTTTCAAATATTTTATAGGTATTGAGGTTGCTAAAACTTCAGAGGGGTTAGCCCTAAGCCAAAGAAAGTACACCTTAGATAGTCTCGAAGATACCGGGTTCACAGGGTGTTGGAACAAAATTTGAAGCTTGACCAATGCCTTGAAAGTCACAAAACGGATGCCAAACAATATCAACGCTTCATTGGGAGATTATTATAGCTTCAAGCAATAATTTGCTTATTCCATTAACCTCCTAAGCCAATTTGCCTCTCATCCACTTTAGGAGTACATGGAGGTTTCACATTGCGTTCTTCGGCACTAAAAAGCCATCCCTGGACAAGGGATTTTCTTTTCTAAACATGGTGACTTGGAAGTTAATGCATATTGCGATTCCGATTGGTTAGGATGCCAATACACTAGACAGTCTCATACGGGGTACCTCGTTCTTCGTGGGGTGCACTAGTATCTTGGAAAACTAAGAAACAGGCAGTTGTTTCCCACTCATCCGCTGAAGCTGAAAATCGGCCTATGGGGTCTACGGTTAGTGAAATCATCTGGTTGCAGTGGTTATTATAGGATTTTCATGTTTTCATTGTTCTGTGACAACGTTGCTGCCCACCATATAGCCACAAATCTAGTTTTCCATGAATGTACGAAACATGTGGGGATGGATTGATATTTTGTTCGTTAACAAGTTGAATCCAAAGAGATCTTACCTTTATCTATTGATACTAAGAACCAGATAGCTGATCCATTTACTAAGCCATTGGGAGCACATCAATTACAAGTATTTTTTAGCAAGTTAGGCACCCGTGATCTTCATGCTCTAACTTGAAGAGGAGTAAAAGATATTATTATTTTAGGACTTTATCCATTTGCCTTTTTATGTTTATCTTTTACATAATTCAAAGAACATCCTCTTGTATTATATAAAACCAAAACCCAACGGCTTAATGAAAATTGTAGTGATTTTGATATCATAGTTTTTATGGATGGTAGTAAATACAATGACACTAGTCGTGGACTGGTGGTTGATAGGGATAGAGATAACAAAGGTGGTCGTGCTGATTAAAGCGTTGTGGTAGTGTGTCATGTGTGGTTAACGATTATGGGAATGGTGTCTAAAAATAAACCTTTTAGAATTGGTAAATATATGTTATAAATTTTTATATGATTTATCTAAATTGAAAATCTTAAAACCAAGACAAAAACAAGTAATAAATAAATTACATTTACACACACATTTTTTATAGAAAAACAAGATTTGTAAAAAGTAAAATTACAATTACTTGAAAATTGTTATGATTTTAAATGAAGTGTCTTAAAACCAAGACAAAAAGAAGTTACAAAAAACAACAAGTTTACATTAACATTTTATAGAAAAACAAGATTTGTAAAAAATATAATTATATAAAATGAAAATTGCCGTGCTTTTAAATGAAGTGTGAGTTGAGTGGTGGAGCCTGGTGAACTAGAAACCGTTCAATCCATGGTCATTGCAAGGGATATATGTCTAATTCAAAATAAATGTCGGATCTATGTCTACATGCATGTCGCTTTAAAATTATTGATGTCTCTCTTTTTCACTTGTCTTGTAATTCACAAACTTTCAATAAAAAAGAAACCCTAGATGCTTGGCTTCTAGTTATGCCCTTTATTCTTTTACATCACATGAAATGACACCTTATTTTACCATTTTCAATATATATATACACACATGTATGTATGCATACACATACTTGGAATTAGGGATGAGCTCGGGATGGTATCGGTACCAACCGATACTGATCCTGAAAACTCTCAAAACCCAATACCGATATCGAAAACATAAGGTACGGTACCGGTATTTTAAGTGACTTAAAATACCGATACCATACCGATACCGATAATACCGAAACCGAAAATCTCTAAATGTGGGTACCGATACCGAACACCCTCGGTTCGGTATCAAAATCGGGACGGGACGGGATCGGTATTCGGCGTTATGTGCTCATCCCTACTTGGAATAGTTAAGGAATAAATTAACTTATGGCTTAAACACTTAATGGTTAAAACCACGTTTTAAATGTTAAAGTTTGTTTGTCTTAATTTATATTGTCATCACGTACCTTTAGTTGTGAAGATCATGTTTTAACAAATTTACTTGACAAAACTATTTTTACAAAATGCCTAAAAGTTGTATTATATGCTATAAAAGTTCACGATAATACGCAACTTTATTCATTGATCTAATGAAAAGTGTGGATGGAATTGAAGCCCCGAAGGGCACGGGGTCGAGCACGATTTATGGGAGCACCGTCTCGGGTGCCTTGAGGCCGACCAAAACTTTTCTCATATGGTGCATAACTTTTGAATAGGGTGAAGGATTTGAGTCGTTGGAAAATAATAATAAAAAACACAGGTATATACTTGTCATACTTTCTTTAGACCATGCATAATAAGCATTCTAGGGGCTTGATAACGCCCCAAGTACATCCCTCTTGGTATTATAAGGGCATGAAAAGGGATGAGCGTTTCTAATATAGCGCCAAATGAGGAGAAAGAAATAAAAAGTAACGATTGAGCGGGCATTAAAGGACGTTATCATTACACCTATTTTAAGTGGGCGTTATGACACTGCTGTGGCAGAAAATGCCCCTTAGAGGGCATTAACCATTACATTACATGTGATCTTATAAACAAACTAAATTAGCCATTATTTTACACAAACTATGACAACCCATTTATACTTACAAATTCCACTCTACGTACTCCGTCATTAATCTATATATATATATATATATATATATTACCATCATTTACTTCATCTGGTTCCAACTTCTTGTCCAATGACTGTTGCAATTCCTTAAAGGTCTTGTTCTAGCATTGTTCAAGAATTAGCAAGTCCAAGAAGGTTTTTAGCTCGTGATCATGAAGGTGCAAATAGTCGTGTCGTGTGAGACTACTTTGCTAGAAATTCAATCTACGACTGTCCCAACTAACAGTTATTAGCCGCTACCAATCCCAACTAACAAAAGCACTGCTGGTCCCACCTTTTAATATATTTTCTATCAACGAACCCTAACTAATTAAGTCTTAACTCCGTTTATTTGTTGATGATGTGCCATAGTTGCGTGGCAAATACATGGCATCTTAGGTCTAACCTTCTTACCTTCCAACATCTTCCTTCCCTTTCCTCTCTCACCACCTTGCACCACCATCATGGCATCCACCATCACCATGAGAGCCACCATCACCCAACCACATTAGCTCTACTGTTAAGATACCCCACCAACATTGCACCACCACCACCATAGTAGCAGCCACCATCACCTCCTACCACCACCATCACTAGCTCCATTGTTAAGAAACCCAACCACCATCACCACGGTTTTCCTACCAAACCTGCAAATTGAAATCCCCAAAACCTACGAACCCTAGTTGTTGTCACTTCTGTTCACCATATATGAAGAACCATCCATATTTGAATAACCCAATCACCATCACCATCGAGTTGCCTATGTTCACCCACCCAACACGAAGACGTGACTGTAAGTGATGATCAACCATCCTATTTGTCTCTCTCTCTCTCTCTCTCTCCTCACTCTCATTTCTCTCTCTGTAATGTGAGTGTTTTATGGGTGTATGCGCACATAGTCATCCAGATAAGTTGGGTATTTTATTATCAATTCCTACATGGTTGTCATGGTGGTGCTACCACAGTGGTTATGCAATGGTGGTAAGAGGGGGGGGGGAGCAAAATGGTGGTGGTGTTATGGTCACCTCAAATGCCACGTATTTGCCATGTAAGAAATTTTTGTCACGCAACCACATGACACATCATCAGCAAACACACGGATTTAGGACTCAGTAATTGTTGGATCAGTTAGCTGCTCTTTCAGTTGAACTTGCTAGTTGACACTTAAGTGTTTAGCAAGTTCTTGGTGAGTGTTAGCACGGCGGAATGTTTATAAGTTTATAGCTACACTTTATCAACAGGAGTTATTACTCCCCCTGGAATCAAGAACTAATAAATGAGAAGTGTTTATTGAGAATCTAAGTATTGAATGAGAATGAAACACTTTGGCAGATTCTCAGTAAACACGAAATGGAAATAACAATAATAAGAGTTGAAGGATTTCTTGTATTAAAATCAATATCTAAAACAGAAGGATGAATCCTTCTATTTATAGACTTTACAAATACATGAACCTTGCCAAAAAGCAAGTTCAGAAACAAGTTGCAACAAGTTGCAGTCTTGGAACTTGTACATAAAGCAAAAAGAAATACTAAAGTATTAAACTACTGATATACAAAGGCGGTGGAAAAGATCTTCTTCAAGTACTGATGAATGAAAAACTACTGATGAGTAGTTTGTCTTCAGTAGTTCTTCAGTAGAAGTGTCTGGTTTGAACTTCAGAACTTCTGATGACTTCTTCTTCAGCACTTCTGAATCTCTTCTTCAGCAGTTTGATTCTTTGTCTTCAGCAGTTCCATACTTAGAGTATTTTGACAGAAAGTGAATTAGACTAAGGTTTGCAAAAGTGGTTTCACCAATCCTTTTTGTCCTAACAATCTCCCCCTGGATTGATGAAGCCAAAACCTTACTAATTCCTTATTGTTCCTTTCTGTTCTTCACAATTTTCCATATTCCTTTGAACATGGAATTCTTGAGCTGGTTTAGTTGATCATCAGTAAGAGACCCTTTTCTTGGTTCCAAGTGTTGGATTCTAAGCAGGTCTTTGGTTGATAGTTTCTTCAGTTCATTCATCGACCTATATTCCCTGCTTGTTTGATCTCTTCTTGTCACAAGTACTGAGTTGTTATCAGTAAAGGACCATCTGATGACTGGTACCCTGGGTTTCTCCTGAGTGTTGAATGTTTTCAACTTCAGTGACTCTCAGGTGGGATTCACTTCCCTGCTGTTGTTCCATCACATTAGGTATCTGAAATGTTGGCAAGTGATGTTCAGTTACTACCTTGGTGTGCAGTTTGTCTGTGATGGTCTTCTGGATTTGATATGCAAAGGTGGAAGGATCCCTGAATTGTGTGAGTAGAGGCTTCTCTTCTATGTCAAAAGCAGAATGTACTACTGTACTACCTTCTAGTAGTACCATTCTGAAATCAGTCTTTACTTTTTCCTCTGACTTCTTTCTTTGGGTAGCTGGTCTTCTTTGAACAACAGAAGTTCTAACTACTGAAGTTGAAGCTTCAGCAGTTTGAAACTTCTCTGGATTAGCAGCCCTTGCAGCCTTGTATTTTCTGTATGTGTCCACCAATCTTTCTTCTTTCCACTTGGACACTGAGGCTTTTGAACCATAACCATTGGCTACCAGTTCTTCTATCATCTGAGCTCTCTTGGCCTTTGTGTCTTTACTTGTTGCATGTTTATCTGCAATAAGTTGAGCTCTTCTTGTCAGCTCTTCCACAGAGAGTCTCTTCAATGTGTGGGCTTTGACTTTGCTGTTCTTCATAATGTAAGACATCAGTTGATGTCTTTTGTCTTGTTCAGCAATCTCATCTAGGCTAGCCTGCCTTTGTAGTTCAGCTTCATAAGCCTGAAGTTTTTCTTCATGGCTTAGATCTAAGTCATCCCTTTCTTCCAGATTTTTCCAAATCAGATCTTCTCTGGCCTTGTTTTGGGCTGCAACTAAACTCTTCTCAAGTAATTCAGCTGACTGAGAGATTGGAGAAGGGTTTAGCACAGTCATTGCTGTAACTGTTGTAGTAGGCCTGATAGGAGCAGAGGTTGGTTGAATAGGAGCAGTTGTTCTGGAAGGGTCAGCAGTTTGAGTCTTGGAAATGTTAACTTCTGATGGGTTGACAACTTCTGAAGGTTTGTCAACTACTGAAGGATTGTCTTCAGTACTTTCTGATTCTTCATCAGAACTTTGGCCATCAGAGGTTTCTTCATTATGCCCTTGGGATTCATCAGCCTTTTCAGCATCTTCTATTTCTTGAATAGAGACACCAAACTGTTGTGCCAGTTTCTCTATTCTGGCTTGATCTTGTTGATCTCTAGCTAGGATAGCCACTCTTGCCTTTCTTCTGGCTTTAAGTGTATCCATAGGCACCTTGATTTTCTCCCCCTTTTTGGCTTTATCACCTTTGGAAGTTGAAGCTTGGGAGAAATGACCTTGAAGATGAGCAATCTGTTTGCTGTTGTGATCAATCTTGTTGGACAGATCATTCATCTTCGTCTGTATCACTCCAAATTGGTTCTTCATGGACAGCTCCAAGTCAGCTGTGTATGATTGGATGTGATTTTTGATGAGGGTGTTCATCATGTGATACAAGGGACCATCTGGGCTGCATAGTTGGTTCAGGTCTATGCTTGGTTGCCCAGGGAATTGGGTAGGCATTTGTAGTGAGGGGTGTGTTTTTGGTTGATCTCCTTGTTGTACAGGAGATGCCACTCTAGGGGAATCATGGATTGAGTGGGCTTTAACCTGAGATGGTGTGACTGGCTTCTTGAGCTTAGAGACACCAGGTGCAGGACCTTCACTTATAGCCGTCAATTCAGTAGTTTTGTGTTTTGAAACATCATCCAAATTAATGGAATCATCTGAATCCCTGATTACATCCTCAATGAGGACTGTATCAGTTACATCATGAGCTGAGCCCAACTCAGTTGTCTCATGTACCTCTTGTTCTTGGTTCAGAGGATTTCCTACCTCAGGCATTAAGCCTTCATCAGTAGTTGCCACAGTTGAGGTCTTAGCTATTTTACTTCTGTCCTCAGGTCCACCACTGGGTGGTAAATGAGTAGTAGCAGCCTCAAAAGTACCGAAGGTTTCTAAGTTTGGGCTTAGAGACCCTGGTTCATCCTCATCTCTTTGGTTAGGGCTATGAGTGTCCACATCCATGTCACTGTCTGAGTCTATGTCCCCTGTTTGATGTGGTTGATGGGGACTGACATGTGTAGATGGGACTTTCTCTTTTAGCCCGGAGAGAAGTTTGGCTATTTCGATGTCTGGTTCAGAAGTTTGGGGTGCTGGTTCAGTAGTTTGGGCAATGGGTTCAGCAGTTTCAAAAGAAGAGTCAATTGGAATATTTTTCTTAAGTCTTTTTCTTTTGAAAAGGATAGTTATTGGTGCTCTTGGTGGGGTTTGATATGGATGAGACTGAGAGGATGTTTCAGTCACATCTTTAAAAAGTGCAGATTGCACAGTAGTTTGTTCAGGCATCTCAACCTCCTGAACAGCTTTTCTTTTGGGTTTGGTGGGTTTTTGTTTTGTTATCTTGGGTTTCTTGGCCTTTGGTGGAGTAGGTTTGGAAGATGAGGGTTCCATGGGGACTGGTGCTTGTTCCCCTTGGTCATCTTCTGGCCAGGCAGCCTGTTTGTTGTGCCTTGAGTATGCTTGTGAGGTTAAGGGTTTCAAAATTTCAATTTTACCCACAAGCACCTCATTACCCAGTTCAGATATTATGCACTGCATAATGAACCTTGGATATAACAAAAACTTTTTCTTAGTGTTATTGTGATGTAACACCAACTCATTAAAGAAAAGTTTTGATGCCCTGAAATTTGTTTCATTCACAATAGAATGAAAGATTGGTTGAAAGGTTGAGGGCATCTGGTCATAAGACCCAGTTTTAGGACTCAAGCACATAATAATATAATGAAACAAAAGTTTATATTTTGGTTCAAAATACTTTTTAAAGATTGTAGCTTGTGAGAGAGTACCTTGATAACCACACTCAGTCATGGTTAGGTGGATAGCAGAGTTGTCAAACTTTTCAGGGGCATTCACATCATTCAACCCCAGTTTGTTTGAGAGTATGGCCGGTGTTATGGCCATTTGTCTCCCTTTAATTGTTGAGTTGAGGGAGATAACTTCATCATCCACCATCACTGTCTCAGCATTAGCCCAGAACTCATTTAGAGTTTCAGGATGAATTGGTGGGTCTATGGTGAGAGAGGTGAAATATTGGGATTTGACGACAAGATCAATGATCTCATCGTATTGGGACCAGCCTTCTTGTTTTTCTAAGTAGGCTCTGAGATTGTGTCCCTGTTTGAGAACTAAAGCCATGTGGTTTGTGTGTGTTGATGAATCGAACAGTGATTTTGTGTTGCAGGTTCAGGGGTTTGAGAGAAGGAGGGAATTTTTGTGTTTGAAAGGATAAGTGTTGAAAAAAGATATTTATCAGCAGTTTTTAACTGCTTGGATCTTCTTTATTAGAAGTTTTTAAACCGCCTAGGTTAAAAATCTCTTTATCAGAAGTTTTAAACCGACTAGGTCAAACTGCTGATGATGGGAAAAGTCAGATTTGCCCTTTTTGACTAAACTGCTGATGAAGGATTATCTTCATCAGTAGTTCCCATTTTCTCTTCAGTAGTTTTAACAGCTGATGAGAAATATTTTATAAATACTTTTATTCATAACTTCTGAAGGTTATTTTATCAGAAGTTAATCACTTTTCAGAAATTATCCCCATACTGATGTTTTATTCATCAGTAGTTTCTCTCTTTTCAGAAGTATTTCAAGTGTTTGAAAACAGATGTAAGTGAAAAACAAAAAATGTGCAGAAAAATAAATAGAAACACTTACAAATTTAGCATCCCTAGCATGGATACTAACTTCTGAAATGTTGATGTGTCAAGGGGTTTAGTGAAAATGTCAGCTATTTGATTAGCTGTTGCTACATGTTTCACTTCAATCTTGCCTTTTTCATAGAAATCTCTTATGAAATGATACCTGATTTCAATGTTTTTAGTTTTTGAAAACTGAACAGGATTTTGAATGATGCTAATGGCAGATTTGCTGTCTACAAGCAATGGTGTCTTGGTCTCTTTGATTCCATAATCAAGAAGTTGATATTGGAGCCATTGTATCTGTGATGTACAACTTGCAGCTGCAATGTATTCAGCTTCAGCAGTTGAAGTTGCAACAGATGTTTGCTTCTTTGATTGCCAGGACACTAGACAGTTTCCCAAGAATTGACAACCACCAGATGTTGATTTTCTTGACATTTTACACCCTGCATAGTCACTATCTGAAAAAGCTGATAACTTGGTATTGCTTGAAGCAGGATACCAAATTCCAAGTGTGGGAGTTCCTTTCAGATATCTGAAAATTCTTTTGACTGCAATAAGGTGTGATTCCCTAGGAGCTGATTGATATCTAGCACAGACACATGTTGAAACCATAATATCTGGTCTAGAAGTAGTTAGATATAAAAGGGAACCTATCATACATCTATACATGGTTTGATCAACCTGTTTTCCTTGATCATCTGGTTCAACTTGTGTGGTTGGTGTCATGGGAGTGGAACATGATTTACAGTCTTGTAAAGAAAATTTGTTTAATAATTCTTTAACATATTTTGATTGATGTATAAAAGTTCCATTTGTTTGTTGCTTAATCTGCAGTCCTAAAAAGTACTGGAGTTCTCCCATTGTACTCATCTCAAATTTTGATTGCATGAGTTTCTTAAATTCATCACACAATTTTGTGTTTGTTGAACCAAAAATGATATCATCAACATATATTTGAACAAGTAAGACATGATTTCCAACATGTTTTATGAAAAGTGTTTTATCAATGGCACCTCTTGTAAAGTTATTTTTGAGTAAAAAGGTTGAAAGTGTATCATACCAGGCTCTTGGAGCCTGTTTGAGCCCATAAAGAGCTTTGTCTAGTTTGTACACCCATTCAGGATGAGAAGGATCCTCAAACCCAGGTGGCTGACAAACATACACTTTCTCTTTTATCTTTCCATACAAAAATGCACTCTTGACATCCATTTGATAAACTTTTATTTTGTTGGAAATGGCATAGGCCAGAAATAACCTGATGGCTTCAAGCCTTGCAACTGGAGCAAAGGTTTCATCATAGTCAATGCCTTCTTCTTGAGAGTAACCTTGTACTACCAGTCTTGCCTTGTTCTTTATTATAATACCAGCTTCATCTTGTTTGTTCCTGAAAACCCATCTTGTGCCAATTGGTTGCTTGTTTGGTGGTAAGGGACAGATTTCCCAAACCTGTTGCTTGTTGAATTGAAGCAATTCATCTTGCATTGCTTGCACCCAATTGTTGTCTTTGAGAGCTTCCTGGTACTTCTTTGGTTCCAACTGTGAAATAAATGCTGAGAATAAACAAAAGTTGGAAAGCTGGTTTCTTGTAAGAACACCTGATGCAATATCACCCATGATTTGATCAAGTGGATGATCTTTGTGTTCGATCAGTTGTTGTAAACCACTGACAGGTGTTGGTGGCTCATGTTCTTCAAACAAACTACTAAGGTCTATTATATCTGGTTCAGCAGTTTCAGTGTCTTCAGTAGTTGCAGGTGCTGAAGCAGATGTTTGAGTTTGGCCTTCAGTATTTGTTGGATCAGAAGTTTGTGAAACTTCTGATGGTTTTGAAGTTGACTTAATGACTGTTTGAGGAGTCCATGGTGCTGGATCCTCATCATCAAACCTTTGATCACCATAATAAGTAGGTTTGGATGAAGTGACAGTCTTTTCAGGTTCAAAATGAAAGTTGTCAAGGTCAAAGAGTTCAGCAGGATGTGCTGGAATGAGAGTGTGTTTTGACTCATTGAACTTGACATTCAGTGTTTCTTCTACTATCCTGGTTTTTGAGTTAAAAACCTTGTAGGCTTTTCTAGTTGATGAATAACCAAGAAAGTAACCTGAGTCAACTTTGGCAGCAAACTTTGAAATAGATTCCTTGATGTTCAAGATGAAACATTGACATCCAAAAGCCCTGAAAAAGGAGATAAGGGGCTTCATGCCATGAAGAACTTCATAGGCAGTCTTTGAATGTCTCTTGACAACAAGAACTCTATTTTGAACATAACATGATGTGTTAACTGCTTCTGCCCAGAAGTATAAAGGTAGGCCAGAATCAGCTAACATTGTTCTTGCTCCTTCTATTAAAGTTCTGTTCTTCCTTTCTACCACACCATTTTGTTCAGGAGTTCTGGCAACACTGAATTGTCTAATAATCCCTTTAGACAAACAGAATTCATTCAGAGTTTTGTTCCTGAACTCTGTCCCATTATCACTTCTAATGGTTTTGACAGGTAGAGAGTATTGCTTCTCTACTTGTAGAATGAAGAACTTGATGATTTCAGCAGCCTCATCCTTGGAAAATAAGAAGAATACCCATGTGAATCTTGAGTAGTCATCAATGATGACTAAGCAGTACTTCTTTTTACCAAGGCTCATGATCTTTACAGGCCCAAATAAGTCCATATGGAGTAGTTGAAGACATGCAGTTGTTTTTGATTCTTCAATAGACTTATAGGAGGACTTATGCTGTTTACCCTTTAAACAGGATACACAGTGCTCTTGACACTGGTATACTTTTAAGGGTAGACCTCTGACCAAGCCCATTTTTGTGACTTTATTTATGGTTTTAAAGTTCACATGGCCAAGTCTCCTGTGCCAGAGATCAGTTTCTGAAGTTGATGCCCTTGAGAAGAAACAGGCGGTGTTGTTCAGTACTTTGTCTTTTTCAATGTCCACTGCATAGACATTGCCACATCTTTTGGCAATTAACAAAGTATGATCTTCAATGATCTTCTCTATCAACTTCTGGCCTTCTGGTGATATGATCTTGCATGCTGTCTTTGTAAAAAAGGAAGAATATCCTTTATCACACATTTGTGACACACTAAGTAAGTTGTACTCAAGGTTTTCAACCAGATTGACCTTGTCAAACTGTATTTTGCCAGAGGAGACATTGCCATGTCCTAGCACATATCCCTTAGCATTGTTCCCAAAGGACACAGATCCATCTCTTTGACTGATAAAATTGTTTATCAGGTATCTGCATCCTGTCATGTGCATTGAGCCTCCACTGTCTACATACCAAATGCTATTCAAGCCTCTGGAAACTCTCTGCACAATATAGCAAATTAGTTAGATTTAGGAACCCAAGCCAGTTTGGCTTTGGGTTTGCTCTTGAGAACATTTACAGTTTGTTCTTGACCAAGTTTAGAAATCCATGTCTTTTTGGCAATGGATTTTGCATTAAGTACAATGGTCGTATCTTTTTGAGGACCACCATCAACTTTGGTCATCAGTAGTTGTACCATGTTCATAAGATCTTTAATCTCAGCAGTTTGTGAAACTGCTGATGATTTAGGTCTAACTACTGAAAAAGAATTTTGAGAAAAAGACTTTTGTTGAGATTTTGTCTTTTTCTGAGAAAGGGTTTTTGCTGGTTGTTGTTTCTTGGGAGAAAAGGTTTTTACATAATCATTTTTTATTTGTTCCCCCACAACCAGTTGTTGATTTTTCTTATTAAACTGAATACCCTTTCTATATCTGCAAAATTCTATTTTGTGGTTGAACAGACCACAAATTTCACATTCTTTTGTCTTTTCTTTCAAAGACAAATCTCTGACAGTTTTGATTGGTTTTAGGTCATCAGTAGTTTTCAGGTTCTCAACTCCTGATGTAGTTGAAACTGCTGATGACTTAAAGTCAGATTTAATCAATACTTCTGAAGAACTTTCTTTGTGTGATTTTAGAAAGTTTTCATGGAAAGATGTGCATTCTTCCTCTTCAGAAGTTTCACCTGAAACAATTTTTCTCCCATCTTCAGTAGTTTTGGGAGAGAAATTTGTTGGTGTTTCAGTGTGATTGTACCCTATGCCAAACCTAACATTTGAAGCACTTTGTTTGTTTAGCAATAGTTGGTACCCCTTACAAGATTCCACCCATTTTTCACATGTGACCTTGGTGTCAGCAAGCTCTTGTCTGACATTTCCTAGGTCATTAATCATTATTTTGATTTGTGCTTGGGTTTCAATAGCAGAGTTAGTCAATTTAGAAACTTCTTTTGTTTTTGCAGAAAGTTTTCTTTCTAAATCACATTTTATCTGAGTGAGTTTTCTCTCAGAATCATTAGCTTTTCCTTGTAAGTGCACATTTGTCTCTCTTATGAGAGCAAAAGATTCTTTGCATGAATTTGAACATAGTTTTGTCAAAGATTCTTTTGATACCTGAGATAAGGCAGATTTTGAGGAGCATCCCTCAAATGCCATTAAGGCAAAGTTCTTTCTGCCATTGTCAGGCTCTCCCCAGTTGATGTCAAACATTTTGTTGTTTGCATCAGGATTGCACTCTGTGGTGTCAAAAGGAAGACTGCTCCAGTCAACATACCCTGAGGTAAATCGACTTTGTTGAGAGGGTTGTTGTTGCTGTGGAGGTTGTTGAGCAGCTGGAAAGGGAGGGATTGATTGTTGGCTCTGCATCTGTTGAGCAGGCATCTGTACATATTGTACTTGTGGCACATATTGATGTTGTGGAGCTTGTGCCTGTACAAAATGTGCACTCCCTTGTGTTCCATTATTCCTGTTATAATTGGGGTTAAAATTGTTTCCAGACTGAGATTGGTTAAAGCCAGAGCTTCTACACTCTCTAGCAAAGTGTCCCAACTTTTGACACTTATGACATCTAAGTTTTGATTTGTCAAAACCAATTTTTGTAGAACTGTTAAGTCCTGGAAACTTCCTTCCTGACCTTTTGTAAAATTTATTTGTTTTTAAACTTAACATGGCCAGTTGGTGCAAAATGTCCATTTCTTCAAGGTCATCACTGCTGAAACTATTTAAGTCATCCATGATAAAACACATGTTATCAGCAGTTTGACCAAAGTCATTATTGTCTTAACCTGGGAATGATCTTTCAGATGAGATCCCAGCAGTTATGTCAATGTGGTCAAAAGATCCAAAACTATTTGAACAAGTTGGTGAGTCTTGTCCTAATAGTGCTGTACTACCAGGAAGATAGTCATCAGCAGTTTTACCAGAATTTTGTAACTTTTTCTTTTGATCAATTTCTCTCTCAAAAGTAAGTAATCTCCCATGAAGTTTTGTAAGAGTGAGGGAGCTAAAATCTGGTGAAGATCTTAAGACTATTGAGTATGTTTCCCATTTATCAGGTAAAGACCTTAAAAATCTATGAAGCATAGATACAGTTGTATAGGTCTGACCATTTAGTTTTAGCTCAGATATTAATGAGGAAAATCTTTCAAATTGTTGAGTTAAAGTTTCCCCATTAATGTGAGCAAAAGTTTCATACTGTTGAGCCAAGATTTCTCTGGTGTTGGCAATCACATCTTCAGTTCCTCCAAACTGTTCTTTTAGGCAGTCCCAAAGCTCTTTGGCACTATCACAATGTAATAGGCCAGAATAGATTTCATTTGGGAGTCCCATTGCCAACATAGAAAAAGCTTTTGCATCAAGCTCAAGTTTTAGGAAATCATCATCAGTATAGTCTTTTGGTTCTTTTGGAATCTCTTCCTTAGTTTCAAGATTTATGTTTACTGGTTTATGAGGACCATATATCACAGATCTCCAACAACCTGTGTTGGTTTGTGACAAGGTATGTGCCATTCTCTTTTGCCATGTGTTATATTCATTTCTTACAAGCATGGCAGGTTTGGTGGCAGAACCAGTATTATGAGGATCCATTTTAAAGAGTATTGATTTGTCAAATATCTCTTAAAGTGATGGATGTTGATAAAAGTGAGCTTATAATCCTTTATTGAATATCAATAAGAGCCTGTGTCTGATTCTCAATTTGTTAGATTGATATGTGATCAGATAAACCAGTGCTCTGATACCAATTGTTGGATCAGTTAGCTGCTCTTTCAGTTGAACTTGCTAGTTGACACTTAAGTGTTTAGCAAGTTCTTGGTGAGTGTTAGCACAGCGGAATGTTTATAAGTTTATAGCTACACTTTATCAACAGGAGTTATTACTCCCCCTGGAATCAAGAACTAATAAATGAGAAGTGTTTATTGAGAATCTAAGTATTGAATGAGAATGAAACACTTTGGCAGATTCTCAATAAACACGAAATGGAAATAACAATAATAAGAGTTGAAGGATTTCTTGTATTAAAATCAATATCTAAAACAGAAGGATGAATCCTTCTATTTATAGACTTTACAAATACAGGAACCTTGCCAAAAAGCAAGTTCAGAAACAAGTTGCAGTCTTGGAACTTGTACATAAAGCAAAAAGAAATACTAAAGTATTAAACTACTGATATACAAAGGCGGTGGAAAAGATCTTCTTCAAGTACTGATGAATGACAAACTACTGATGAGTAGTTTGTCTTCAGTAGTTCTTCAGTAGAAGTGTCTGGTTTGAACTTCAGAACTTCTGATGACTTCTTCTTCAGCACTTCTGAATCTCTTCTTCAGCAGTTTGATTCTTTGTCTTCAGCAGTTCCATACTTAGAGTATTTTGACAGAAAGTGAATTAGACTAAGGTTTGCAAAAGTGGTTTCACCAATCCTTTTTGTCCTAACAGTAATTGTCCATTGGTAGAAAATATGTTGAAAGATGGGACCTTCAGGAGTAATTTCGTTAGTTGGGACTGGTAGAGGTCAATAGCTCATAGTTGGGATTTTTAAATCGAATATACCTTTTTTCAAATCAATATTACTGATTAAAACTATACCTTATAAATATATTTTCAGTCTATAAAAGAAGAACCATATTACTAATTGAACACCATTGCTTAACCATAAAATAGAGTTTTTGGTTGTAATTTATTTTTATATATACATTTGTATGATAATTTGGTGTTGCATTTAAACGAGCCGCATGAGAGAGCCAGTGATCCAATCAACGAGTGAGTCACAAACAAACAATCCTACCTTGGCTCGGACTTTGCTTATTTAAAAACTGAGTTGAAGCTGAAGTTGGGGCTAATTTTATTCTTTTAAAACCAAGCTGATTTCAAGCCAATTTTTTTTTTTTTCAACTTAACTTAGAACAAGCTATAAACCGTAGTCTTTTTGAAAAGCCCTAGATTAATGCTCGTGTTCACTATATGCCACTAATGTGGCCATGCCTTATATAATTTTGTTTTCTCAACCAAATATTATGTCTCCAAACACATATATGTACATGCAACCTTAAACTAATATGCAACGTCGTTGTGAAACTATCGCCAGACCATCTTAACACATGGTAATATAGATAATAGCGTAAAAACTAAATAGGTAAAATAACAAACAAATAAATCTCACATACATGAATCCACACTTGATACTCCTTGGAATGAAAGATTCATGCTAAAACAACAAGGATAATGATCGGTTAGATTTTAGGAGAGACATCCACAACTCAGTGCTTCCTTGTCCATGCTAAGAAACAACATTGTTAATCGCACCACATGAGGGGGTCTCTTACGATTAGCTTCCAGCGTGAGAATAAGTATGTGTTATCTAAGAATGAGCTGAAAGTGGTTACTATTTATAGGCATGAGTTTCCCGCTTAAGAGCTTCCCTGGGCCTGGTCACCTTCTATTCTTGGTTGTGCTTCTCTCATTATCTTTGCTTTTGTAGGTAGACTTTACCCTTTTGGTTTATAAGACCACTTTATCCCTTACTAAAGGTGGCTGATGAGTTCAGATTGGTTGTTTTTAAACCGACTGATGAGTTCCGAGTTATTTTTATCTACGTTTCAACAGGAATTTTCGTGATGTTGTTTCTAAGTGGGCTGGTTGTTTTAAACGTCTTTTATGTTCATCTCTAGATAAACCATTTGTGACGTGTTTTTTATGTATGTTTAAGCCTACTCTATGTAGTGCATGGCTGCCGTGTTTATTTCTATATATGTTTTGGTACAAATTTTGTTCGAATAACTTGGATTTCATATACAAGGATGCAACCTTTCCGCGACTTTCGAATATATCACCCCACATGGGATTTTTATCCTCGTGTTTAGGATTTGCTTATTTTTATCTACGTTTCAAACGCACTCCAAAGCATCGGTGATAATACACTAGTTTATCAATAAATGAAAACCTAAATTTTCAACCGGTTAGATTTAATGAAGTATGCAATTAAAAAAAAAAAAGTTTTCAACCGGTTGTTTCACCCACATGGCCAAAACAGAGCACTGAGAGTGATCGAGGCATGGATGCGGGTAGGATGTACGACAACAATGTCACCGTTGTTGCTTCTAGGGTGTGCGGCATTGGATTGAAGGAACGGGTTGGCTATGTTTTTCAATACATATGACTGTTGGGTGGTTTTTTCAAAACCAAATGGAAAAGGGTACTTGATGGTTTTGCCCCTATCAAATAGGGTAAGTGATTATATGTTTTGAGTAAAAATATTTTGGGTTTGTGTATTAGATAAATGGGTAAGGATAGATGATAGTGTAAGGGTTATGCCCCTAGTACCCTAAAAGGATTCACAATAGGTTCTCAATTCTCGTTTACATAATTACATTCAAAATTATTATATGTTCTTTCTCTCATTTTCAATTAATTAATAATTTTATACCTTTATCATTACCTCTTCTCTCTACATCACTCAAAACCACTTTAAAAAAATGTTAAAAAATAAATACGGAGAAATAGTGTCTTCCCAAATATACAGTGAACAGTAACATTTTCTCTCTCCCCATTCACAATCACTTCCTAAAATATAAATAATTCACTCACAAATACATGCAAAACCTGATGTGAATGCACTTAGAAAGCCCGTTTAATTATAGCTTTGGTTATTTACACACCCCATCCCCTCATACGCCACTTTTATGGCTATACGGGGCGTATAGGGTCCAATCATTTATGTCAAGGGAATGTTTTGTTAGGAAGCTGGACATATACACCACTTATAGGTCTATGTGAAGCGTATAAAGTGTTGTATATGTATAGCTTTTTTTACAAATATTTTTTACAATATCTATATGGGGTGCATAGAATTATAAGTAGCATAATGATCTTGTTTTTCTACAAACATTTTTATAAAATACCTAAATGAGGCGTATATACCTCTATAAGTGGTGAATATGTCTAGCTTTTTACAATCATTTTTATACAATAGTTATATGGGGCATTATAGGTTTAGTCTTGGTTTTTTACGCAATATCTATATGGGGCATACAAGTATACTTTTTTTTTAGAACAATTTTATACAATATCTAAATGGGGCATATAGGTCTAGTTGTTTTTCTTACAAACATTCTAATACAATATCTATGTGGAGCATATAGGTCTATATTGAGCATATAGGTCAATTTTTATGCAAACATTTTTTGCTACACTCATATGCTTGTATGAGGCCTATACGAGACATATCCTACACCCATAGGTCTATAGAAGACCTATACTAAACTCATATATAAGGTCTATATGGGACTTATACAACACCTATAGTAGGCTATACAATACTACATGATATGATACTATAGTACGTTATCAATACGTATATCACACCCGTAAGCTTATAGGGGACATATCTTACCTCCCAGTCCTATACGAGACATGTACTAAACCCATAGGCCAACATGAGACCTATACTATACTCTTAAGCATATATTAGGCCTATATAGGACCTATCCTACCCCTATAGGCCTATACAAGACCTATACTACAACTATGGGCCTATACAAAACCTATACTACACTTATAGGCCTATCTGATACCTATCCTACACCCATATGCCTATACGGGATCTATACTAAACCCACACTAGACTATATGATCCAATACGATACTTATACTACACCAATAAGCATATACATGACCTATACTACACTCATAGGTCTATACATGACGTATACTACACTCATGTAAGGTCTATACGAGACCTATACTGCATCTACAGGCATATACGAGACCTATACTGCATCTACATGCATATACGAGACCTATACTACACTCGTAGGCCTATACGGGACCTATCATACCCCTATTGTAGACTATACGGTACAATACGATACTATAGTACATTATCAATATCTATATTACACCTATAGGCCTATATATGACCTATACTACACACATTGGCCATATGAGGTCTACATGGGACTGTTACTACTCTTGTATGCTTATACTAGACCTATATTGCACCCATAGGATTATACGAGACCTATACTATACTTATAGGCATATATATGGCCGGTACGGGACTTGTACTACACCCATAAGCCTATATAAGGTCTATGATGTGCCCGTATTTACAGATGTTTTACATGTGTACTTGTCACCTGATGTGCCATCATTTACACATATAAAACATGCATAATTAGTCTCATAATAAGGTAAAATTGGGCTTAAATTGGTAATTAAAGCTATTTAATCATCCCTATTTGTATTTTTCAGGAAATCGGAGCTCCAACCCGAAAAGAGATGATTTTCGGGTGAAAACAGCTAAAACTGGAGATTCCTGGAGATACGATACTCGAAGCATGTTCCAAGGATGTGTAAAGACCTTCTCGGGGCTTAAACGATGATAAAATTGACCCGAGGATGACCAAGCACGCCCATGCTTAGTGGGACAAGGGCCCCACACACTAGAAGACAAAGTAACCAACTTGGGGGACAAAAACAGCTGTTGTCACCTGCATGCCCGTTCTCACTCTTTGGCACGCCTGTGCAAGACACAAAGTACAAACCAAACAGATCTTGTAGCAACAAAACGTACGTGGGGCAGGTGCACGGGCTTTCCCACCTCTGGTGCATGGTCGTTCTTGCCCTGATTAGCTTATAAATAGCAAGCTCAACTCAATCATTTGGTGTGCCTTCTTAGGTCAACTTCCAAGCTTCTTGCAGAGTTCCTAGGGTCTTGTGGGAGAACTTAGGGCCATCCTAACATCTCTACAAGGTTAGGATCCATCCTACCTTGGTTTCTTGGCTGAGAATGGTACTGTAGGAGTAGCTTACATGTAATAAACGTCGAGGGTCGTGAGGATCGTATTTGATGCATTGGATCAAGGAAGTTGAAGGCTTGTCTATGAGTTGAAGACCTCCATGTTCTTATGTTGATTATCTATTTATGGTTGTATCCATCTAGTATTCTTCATATCTGTTCAATTTATTAGACTTTTTTATATTATTAGTAGTTTATTTTTAGTTATTTTGGTGTGTTTATCTTATTAACTAATTCTTGTTTGTTTATCTTTTGTGACAGGTTCCATTTGTGGTTAACTTAAAAAACCTGAAAATCAACCTAAACTTAACTTGTAAAACAAACTATCATGGGGTTCATACGGCTTCTGGTAGTCCCGAGCTAGATCAAAGGCAAGGAAACCGGTAGCGAGACAGATCCTTTGGGTTTCTGATATCCAAACCGGGTTCTAAGTAATGGCTTATAAAATGGACTAGATCTAGGTGACAAGTTTCTGGTTCCATACCAGGTGTGTGAGTGATTTTCTTGGCAAAGGGAGTATTCCCTACGGGTGCACCAGTGATCTTCGGATTGCACACCTTTAGGATTATTTTCCACCTTTGTTAAGGATTTCATTCACAAGTCTTCGGGGTTAAGGGTTGAACTTGTTAAGTCAATTAATAACTAAACCAAACTTATATTTACCTGATCAATAAATATTTAAGTTGTTACTTTTAAAGATAAATAAAAAAAGGATACTTTATCCAATTCTCGTTACTGCAAAGCCGTTAACTTTTTAGAGGGCCCCCCATCACACATGATGATGGTATGTGAGATCCTTCGGTATGGAAAGCGAGAGTTGAGAGAGGTGAAAAGGATTCCCGGTCAGAATTAAGCCTCTATATTAATTTAAGAAGGTAAATTAGACAACCTAATGCTTAAACGAGTGGTTTTGCGGTAGTTTGGGAAGTGCCTAACAAGAAGGATTCAAACTTTCCAATAAGCTACATGACTTGTGTGCGTTAAGTTCGACGACACTTGTCAATCAGGAGAAGACGGGCCTACGTACCAACAGTCCGACAACACCTTTATGGGGACTTGTACAATTCCCCTGTGCGTGACCCATAGAATTGCCAAAACAACTCTAAAGGGATCATTCAAAACATGTTCTCCTCATCAATAACTAAATCTACTACTACTTTTAATAATTAGCCTACTTATTTAGAGGGTCCCCGAGACTTGCATGTTTTCTAAACCTACCATTTTTATCTTTTATTTTAAAACCAAAACCTTTTTCAAAGACTATTTTTCTTTTAAAACCCCTCCGTTTTATTCTCTTTTCAAAACCCGATTAATAAAAGTGATGAAAGGTTAAGTAGGGAAAAGTGTGTTCTCTGTAATACGATACTCAGTATTTACCCTAGAAACCTATACTATACACGTCAGGTTCTCTGCCTATGTGTTGGTTTTAGCTTCTAAGTAATTATCGTTTACTTATAAATTTAAAACTTGTTAACGGTTTAGTAAAAATTCCCTTTTTTTCCCCAAAACCAAGGTTTTGAAATTGAAACATCAACTTTTTGGCACCGGAAAAAATGATAACTTTTCTAATTACTAAAACCAGGCGCATCATCACCCTTTTGCACCAAAATCATGCTATTATCGTAGGTAAACACGACAAAATCCTTTATATATGATAAATGCAGTTTTTTGGAACTAAAAAGCACAAAGGAGTGAAAAAATCACAAAAGATGAAGAATTGAGGACTTTGAAGGCAACACCATATGTTGCACGGCCGTGCACTAGTCCCTAGTCAACAAATCAACAATTCCGAGTCAACCAAAAGGGAAAAGTCAACATGCACGGGCGTGCACCCCCACGCGTACAACCCACCCACAGCGTCACAGAAGCTTCTAGAACTAATCAAGAATGCCAAAAGTGGTGTCACATGGCATGCACGGGCATGCACTAAGTGTGCATGGGAGTGCAACTTAACTGCCAATGACAAGCTCTAGAAGAAAAGACTCCCAATGCAAACAGACATTACCTGGCTACCGTGCTGGGGCGTGCAGGACCTGCTATAAATAGAGGTGCTTATCACGCATTTGGATCATCCCATTCTATCCATAGAATCCCTCATTTCATTTTTTTCTCTCACCAGGGGGCTCTCTAGTCCCCAAATCATCCTTCTAAGGTTCTTGAGTGACCTTTGAAGTTCGGGATCATTCCATAAACAATTGTAGTAGCCTACCATTGAGAAAAACAATTGGAGGCCGCTGGCGGAGGGCCAAGTTTCTTGTTTGGAGGCGTTCGTTGACCGGTTTTACTATCCGGACCTCGTGAGCGCGCCACAACCTTTCTATGCGACTGGTGAGTCTAGTATCAATCCTTTGCTCACTAGTATTTTTGGCAATGACTCTGATTCCTCAGTAGAGATTGTGCAACCTTTGAAGGCGTCTGCGGGGTGTGGACGTTGGAAACACGCTACGCGGAAGCATAAGTATTCAGTGAAGGTGCCTGTTTCTGACTCGTATTCTTCCGTTTCAGTGGGAGAAGTCATCAAGGGTCGGCGCCGCAGGAAAGACGGGCCCGCGTCCGAGGATGAGGACGAGGACGACTCTTCTAAGTTGCAGAAGAGGAAGAGACGTGCTACCGGTGCCACTGCTAGCAGCGCCGGGGTATCAAAGGGTGTGTCCAGCACGCCAGCTGGCGATGAGGGAGTTATCTCTCCTGACACAGTTTCAGCCCCCAAGGGAGCATCTGAGGATGCTAGCAAGGGGAAGTCTCCCTTTGCCGGTGGGGGGGGGGCGCAGGAGGGGGTTGCGCCGATATTTTTAGTGGGCATTGGCGCTGCCCCTACTCGTCAGCCTTTGTTTCAAAAGCTAATCAAGAAGAAGGCGCCTGGTAAGTGTTTCTCCGTTATTTTTCTAAGTACTTTTGCCTTTGTCTTTCTTTTAATCCTGTTTTGTTTTCCCTTTTCAGTTGCGTCAAAGATTGTTCCTACTCCTCCTCCTACGTCTCCATCCGCGGAGGCGGCTAGGGTGGAGGAAGAAAGGCTCTGGAGGGAAGAAGAAGAGGCGCGCAAACAGGCGGAGGCCGATGAAGCCTTTCGGAGGGCTGAGGCTGAGAAGATAGCGGCTGCCGATGAAGCTAAGCGAAAGGCTGAGGCAGCAGAACGAGCTGAGGCGGAGCGTCTTCGCAGGAGCGCGGTGAAGTTGAAGCTCAGGGAGTGACTCATGAGACTGGTGGTTTTGAGAGGGCACTCCAGGGGGCAGGGGCCACTGGTGGTGGTAGTGGCTCGCACCAAACTCGGCGCGAGTTCTCGAGGGTTGGCAGCAAGGAACCGTCAGGGGCCTATGACGGTTCTTGCTGGACTGGTGGCGACGCCATCTGGCGTCCTCGCTGGGTGGTCAGGGAGAACACATTATTCTCCAACTCCCTGGCCGCGGAGGAGTTTGTGAGTGAGGTGGTGCCTCCCTATGAGCGCACACACCAGGATACATTGAGTCGCCCTGAACTGATGGCAGCTTTGTGTGTGAATCAGGCGACTCAACTGTCTATGATGGACTCGTTGCGCCGTCGGGACGCGGCGGTGCAACGTGATATGGAGTACTTGGAGGCGGAGAAGGCAGGCCTTGCTGAAAAAGAGGCTGCCTACAAAGCTGAAATTTCCAAGTACCGTCGCCGCGCCCATGATGCAGAGGCTAAAGCTCTTAAGCTTGAAGAGGAGGCGGTGGCAGATAGGCGCAAATGGTCAGAGTCTTGGAAGAAGACCAACGCTGAAATCATGCGCTTGAAGGAGACTCTGGCTGAAGCGCAGCAGGAAGGGCGGGTGACTACCCGGAAGTTAGAAGAGACTTGCAAGGCCCTCTCCGAGAGGACTGTTCTGTTTGTGGAGAAGCGCAAGGAGCTCGAGTCCAAAGATGCTGATCTTATCAAGGCTACCGAGCGTGTCTCTTTTCTGGAGCAGGAGAGGGTCCAAATCCTTAATGCCAAAGAGGATTTGGAGCAAGATCTCGAGTCTGCGGAGCAGGCTCGCGCCGCGGCTATCACAGTATGTGAGGCGGCCCAGCAACTGTTGGACCAGGCGGTTGCTGTCCAGACCCAGATGCAAGACTCCATCCGCTGGTTGATGACTGAGGGAATGGATGGGGTAAGTCTTGATGCCTTTCTTATTGTTAACCTTGTATTTATTATGTTGATTTGCTAACTTTGATTTTTCCGCAGGTCTTTAAGAGATTCTGGCAGGAGCCCAAGTTGGGCGACCAAGTTGCTGCAATTGCTGCCAGCGCCCAAGCCTATGGGTATGGCGAGGGTTATGAGGATGGCTTCTTGGCGGCCCGGAATGAAGGGCGTCTTGACCTCGCGGAGCATTATGGGAAGCCTTTGAAGGAGGAATATGAGGCGGAGCTGCTCAAGTTCGAGAAGATTGACTTCCCCATCCTTCAAGTGATTGCGGACTGTAATCGCAATGCGGACCCTCCTGCTGCCCTCAAGTACTTCATAGAAAGATCTGATGAACTTGCACGGGAGGCGGAGCAAAGGCCCAAGAGGAGATGCGCAAGAAGGCTTCTGGCGAAGGTCCTTCTACTTTGTCTGATGAGTAGGCGCTTGCATGTCTTGTAATTACTTATGTAAATATGAAAAGGGTTTTTAATTCCCTTAAGCTAATGAAAAATTTTGTGGTTTGTTATATCGTGTTCACTTTTTTCGCTCTAACTTTTGTGCACTTATTTAACCAAGTCGTCACCCGGTGTGTAAGTAGAGGTTAGGGCGCGCGTCCGGCTAGACAGTCCGGTGTCAAAGTGAATACTTCTGCCTTGAAGACTGTAGCGTGGCACGACTTGTGCCAGAGGGTCCGAGTTGGACGCGTGATTGCCTTGCCTAGAAGACCATAGACTTCGCTTCTATGTGATGTGCACTTCCTTTGTCCGACTTGTATATTACAAGTCTAGAAGACAAGTTCAACGCATACACGTTTCGCGCGTCAGTTAAGTCCGGCAAGTAAACCTGTCTTGAAGACCATGGGGTGCTGTGTTTGACGCCAGTTTGTGCAAGTCCGACGTACTCGAGGCGCGTCTTGAAGACTTGCACGGCGTTGATAGTCAACAGCGTTGGTCCGACGAAGGTTTTGTCCAAGTCTTGAAGATCCTGGCGCGGAAAAGACAAGTAGAAGTGCAGATATAGGAAGCCATTTTTCATTGATAAGGATGGCATGTGTAGCCATTTTACAAATTTTTACAAATAACAGTGTCGCAGTTGCGCGCCGTTCCAAGATCGCGGGATAGGCGTGCCATCTAGTCTTTCTAGGGCGTACGCGCCTTTGCCAAGTATTTCTTGTATCTTGTATGGGCCTTCCCAAGTAGGGGCTAGTTTTCCGGGTTTTTCGGCGTTGGAAGCCTCGTTGTTTCGGAAAACGTAGTCCCCGATCTTGAATGCGGACTCTTTGACGCGCTTGTTGTAGTAGCGCTCTAGCTGTGTTTTGTACTTGGCTTCTTTGATTGCAGCAAGATCGCGGCGCTCTTCTAATAAATCGAGGTTCAATCGGAGTTCCTTGTCATTGTCTCTTGTTTCGGCCATTAACACTCTTGCGGAAGGGCAGCCTATTTCGGCGGGGATGACCGCCTCGGTACCATATGTCAGGCTGAATGGCGTTTCGCCATTGCTAGTTTTTGTGAGGGTGCGGTAGGCCCATAAGACATGAGGGATTTCTTCTACCCACCCGGTTCTCTTGGTTCCGAGCCGTGCTTTGATGCCTTATACTATTGTGCGATTGGCCCGTTCCACTTGACCGTTACCTTGCGGGTGCGCGACCGATGTGAAAATTTGTTTAACACCCATTTGAGCCAACCATTCCTGGAGGGATTGGTCCTCAAATTGTGTGCCGTTGTCGCTTACCAGTTGTATTGGTAGGCCGAATCGGCAAATGATGAACTCCTAAATAAATTTCTTGACATGCGCGCCGTCAATCTTAGCTAGAGGCTTTGCCTCGACCCACTTGGTGAAGTAGTCGATTGCGACGATTAAGTATTTTACGTTACCCGGGGCCGTTGGGAATGGTCCGACCAGATCGACAGCCCATTTCTGAAATGGCCACGCCGCTGTAACGGGCACCAAGTTGTTCTTGGGACGCAAGGTATTCGGAGCGTGGCGCTGGCAACTGTCGCATTTGCGCAACTCGTTGACCGCGTCCACGTGCATGCCCGGCCAATAGTACCCTGCGTTCATCAACTTCCCTACTACCATCCTTGGGCCCGCGTGTAGCCCGCATGTTCCTTCATGTATGTCTCTGAGGAGGAAGGAGGCGTCTGCGGAGTCTACGCAGCGCAGCAGTGGCCCTAGGTAAGAGCGGCGGTACAAGGTACCGTCTATAAGTTGATATTGTAAAGCCTTGTGCTTGATCTTGCGAGCCTCTAACTTGTCGTCAGGCAGGATGCCGGAGGATAAGAAGGCTTTGATTGGGGTCATCCAGGATGCGTTGCCTGTTTGGATGACGTTGACTTGTCGCGGTGGGACAGATGGTTTTTCAAGGACCTCAACTCGCACTTCTTTGGCCATATGTTCAAAGACCGTGGATGCCATTTTACTCAGCGCATCGGCTGGCTTGTTTTCAGTGCGCCGGATGTGTTCGACCGTGCATGAGTCAAACCGTCGCATGAGTTGCTTGGCTTGTTCCAGGTATAGGGCCATGATTTCATCTTTTGCGTCATAGGATCCATTGATCTGTCGCGCGACAAGTAATGAGTCCACGTGTGCCTCCACGTGCTTGGCCCCCATTTTTTCCGCAATGCGGAGGCCTGCCAACAACGCTTCGTATTCCGCCTCGTTATTTGTGCTTTTGAAGTCGAGGCCGATGGCGTATGTGAACTCATGTTTATCTGGGCTGATGAGGCGTAATCCCGCGCCAGCACCGTCGTCATTAGAGGCCCCGTCCGTGTATAGGGACCATTTTTGCGACGGATCGTGTACCGGTGCGGGTGATTCTTCTGCTTTTCATTCTTGGACTTGGTCCGTAGGTATCTCCGCAGCGAAGTCCGTGAGGACCTGGCCTTTAATTGCGGGCCGGGGTTTGTAATTGATCGTATGTTCCCCCAGCTCAATGGCCCATTTTTCCAGGCGGCCCGATAGTTCGGGTTTGGCGAGAATGTCGTTTATCCGATAGTCCGTGAGAACGTTTATCGGGTGGCCTTGGAAGTACCTGCGTAGCCTTCGGGATGCATGGACGAGTGCGAGAACCAGCTTTTTCATGATTGTGTACCTTGTCTCTGCGTCTAACAGCGTGCGGCTGATGTAGTAAATTGGTGTTTGCACGCCTTTGCGGTCAACCATTAGAACCGCGCCTATCGCCCGTTCCGTGACGGATAGGTAGAGTGTGAGCGGTTCTTTAGGAAGAGGAGCTGTTAGTGTCGGAAGGTTCATTAAGCATTGTTTCATTGCCCGGAATGCTGATTCCGCCTCTGGAGTCCAGCGGAAGTTGCTCTTTTTTAAACAGTTCTTCAAAGTGTCCACGAACGGGAATGACTTTGAGGCGTAATTGGACAAAAAGCGATTGAGGGCGACAAGGCGGCCCATTAGCGTCTGTACCTCTTTGACGGAAGCGGGGAAAGGCTTTCTTTCGATAGCTTGTACTTTTTCTGGGTTAGCGCGGAAACCATCCCGCGTTACAATGACGCCCAAAAATTTGCCTTCTTCCATCCCGAATGAACATTTGCTCGGGTTCAATTTCATGCGCACTTTGCGTAATTGATTGAACGTTTGTTGGATGTCCCGAAGCATGTCACTTTCTTCCTTGCTCTTGATTACCAGGTCATCAACGTACACTTCAAGCCGTACGCCGATTTCATTGATGAAGGCCGTGTCCATTAGGCGCTGGTATGTGGCGCCCGCATTTTTCAGGCCGAAAGGCATCTTGGTGTAACAGAAGATGCTCGCGTCTGTGCGGAACGCTGTTTTATCTTCATCTTCCTTAGCCATCTGGATCTGGTGGTACCCCTTGTATGCGTCCAAGAAACATTTGAACCGATAAGGGCGAGGGAGTCCACCTTTAGATCGATTTCTGGCAAAGGATAGCAATCTTTGGGACACGCCTTGTTAATATCCTTATAATCGACGCACATGCGACAGCCTCCATTAGCTTTGGCGACCATGACGGGATTAGCTACCCAGGTTTGATATCTGATGGGGCGAAGGATGCCCGCGTTGAGCAGCTCGGTGACTTGTTCGTTCATGGCCTTTGTTTTCTCCGGGCCCATGCTGCGCTTCTTTTGCACTATTGGTTCTACGGAGCGATAGACTTTGAGCCTGTGTTTCGCTATTTCGCGTGGGACACCGACCATGTCCGCCGGTTGCCACGTGAAGACGTCCATGTTGCTGATTAAAAGCTGTTTCAAGTGATTGCGTATGGTCTCGGAGATTTCATGGCCAATGACCACCGTTTGCTCCGGAAATTTAGGGTTTAGCGCCCATTTTTCCGGCTCAGTGCGGGCATTTGTCTTGACCATTTTTGGAGGCTTGGCGGTTTCAGTGGTGTGGCAGTCTTTGTTGGCTCTGATGAAGGCGATGCCTGTCTTGGTTGGAAAGCCGACCATCGCGTGCGTCGTTGAAGCGTTTGCGTTAAAGCGCGCGATGCCTTCCCGACCCAAGAGTATGTCATGATTAGAGGTGGCTGGCAAAACCATGAAGTCGCATATCTCCGTGCTTTCATGGGTGCCATCGGACCACGTGACCGGCAGGGAGAGCATGCCCCGCGGCATGATGGTCTCGTGAATGAAACCCGAGATTGGCTCGTTGACCGGTACGAGCTTCGCTTTGTCTTCCGCATCCAGCTATTGGAAACACTGCTCGTACATAATATCGGTGCTGCTGCCGCCGTCTAGGAACATGTACCGTGTGCGGTAATGCCCGAAGACTGCGGTTATGACGAGCGGGGCGGTGCAGGAGGCGCCGCCTCTGACTTTTTTCATGAGAACATCGGCCTCTTTCCATGAGTCATCAAGTGGTTGTATGCGGGTGCGCTTTCCGTGCTGGGTGTTTTTGCCACGCCTAGTCATGTTGCAGTGATGACGAGGGATGAGTGTGGCGGCATGAGTGTTGAGGTCACGGATTTTCTTTCGCGACCCTCACCCTGGTTTTCGTCACCCGCGCTACCCTTGCCAGTGCGATGGACGTTCTTTACCAAGTGACCGAGCTGACCCGACTTCAGCGCGGCCTCAATCTCCATCTTCAGGCTATAGCAATTGTCTGTGAGGTGACCGAAGTCGTTGTGATACTCACAGAACTTGCTTCGGTCCACGTTCCTTCGTTTTCCCAGAGGGTTGGGTTCTTTCAACGTGACCTGCTCTGTTTTCAGGACCTGAGATGGTGTCTTTGTTAGCGGGGTCCAATCGTGGTTTTTCTTTGAGTGTCCACGTTGGTCCCACGATTGTTTAGTACTGATGAGTTGGCAGGCATCACCCGCGGGGGAGTATTTTCCCTCGTCGGCGGTGCCCGAGATGCGGCTCCAAACAGACTTGTTCTTGTGTTTATTACTATTATTATTATTGTGTTGCGGTTGGAAGCCGTGCATCTGGTTGAAAGATTTCTCAGAGGAGGCATATATTTTCGCGGAGTGGATGAGTTCATCCCAGGACTCCGGAATACCGTCTTTGCCTGTGAGGCATTTCATGAGTTCTGGGCTGCGCACATTGTGAATGAACGCTGCCCGTGTGAGCTCCTCCCCACAGCCTATTTGCAAGGCTTCCTTGTTGAAGCGAACTATGAAATCCTCGATGGATTCGTGGTCATACCGGCGGCATAACAGAATATGCGCCTTGTTTTTTTGTGCTTGCGCAGATGCGAAAAATGATTGCCGAATTTATCGGTGAGGTCGTCAAAGTCCTTAACGCTCCCCGCGGGGAGGTTGTCGAACCAGACCCTAGCTGCGCCGGTTAAGGTCTGAGCAAACAAGTGGCACCAGACCTGAACAGGCCAGTCCACCGACATACCTGCGCACTCGAAGTCGTGCACATGGTCATCTGGGTCACGCAGGCCATCATATCTACCGATGTTGCTAGGAAGCTTAGCCTTCCTTGGGATTTTGGCTGTCGCTATGCGAGCGACGAATTTTGACTTTTCGGCAAAAGCTTTTGGCCTGAATGGCTTGACCAAGTCATCGTCTTCGTCGTTGTGGCGTGAACGGTGGTTGTGTTTCTTTCTGTTGTTGTCAGAGTCGCTGCTAGACGACTCATAGCCATCTGGTTCGTCACGTGACTTCGCATAGCCCCGAACCCTGGCGTCTCCGCCGAGTTCCCCGCTACGACCATCACCGTGGGTGGCCGAGTCTTTCTTTCTGTACCCCTTTTTTGACGGGATATCATAAGCGAGGGCTTTGCCCTTCTTTTTGGCTTGTTGCGAGAGTTTGCGCTGATATATTGCAGCGCTTTTGGCCTTCCGACGGAGAAGCCACTGGTCTGGCTCTTCCTCAGAACCGCCGTCACTGTCATCGTCCGAGCCTACGTCACGGATCTCGAGATCCGGCTGCTCGAGTTGTGAAGTAGGTTTCTTGACGACAGTGTGTGGTGTGGTTTGGTTTTCCGGGGACTGAGCATCGAGGTCCCCGGTTTGGTTAATGACAGAAGTGTTAGGGTTGGGTTCAGCCATGGGTGGGTTTAAAAGATGGAAAAGGAAACTGTTCTAACCGTTGGATGGCGCCAATGAAGAAACAATAAGTATCACGGTGATTATCACTAGACACCGTGGGGGTTAATACTTATGTTCGTCAGGGTTAATCCTTTACCCAAACCTCTTGGTTAAACCCGGGTGATAATAAGGAGTATGAATGTGTGTGTGAGTTACGTGAATAAGAGCACAAGATGTAAGTGGTTCGGTCGAGGAATGACCTACGTCCACTGTAACTAGCCGGAATATTATTAATGAACAAATAAAGAGAGTTACAAGAGTAATGTTTGGTTGCAATCAGTAATTTTGGATCCTTTTGCAAGGAGATGTCTTTCCTTATTTATAGGAGAAATCATGGGCTTTCCCGAGGAGCCCATGAGAAGTTATCCTTATTTTGGGTCCGGCCCAAATGGGCTCAACCCTACCATGGAAATGGCGGGAAAAGCAGATCACTGTGGATGACGTCATATCGCAGCATGGTGTTGACCTCTGCTTATTAGTATGTGAGGTCGCGCGCTGTACCACACTTTATGTTGGTCGCGCGCCGATGCCAGAGTCTGGCGCTAGCAGTTGTGCTTATGGGGATAGGGATGCCTTTTCCCCCTGGATTAGGCTCCCTATCCCTTCAGTGGTGTTTTATGTTTTTGATAATTCTTTTTACTCCTTTGTTTGATGAACTAACTAATAAACCAACATAGTCTTTGATCATGTGAGTGTTCTTCACAAAAAGTGGAAGGACTTATGAGTGTACCCGTCGTGTATAAAACCTATGCACTAGCTTGTAAGCTAACTGCTACTCTACGTGTAGAGCTTAGCCCATTTGTGGAGTGGAAACAAACACAGTTAATGATTGATCCTCGTCTATCAAGTTTTACCTAAGTAAAGTTGTAATCAAGAAAACGAAGCCTAAGGGTGTACCCATAGTGTGTAAAAACCTACGCTTCTATATGTCGAGCCTATTCTAATAAATCTTTACTAGAGGTCGATACTGTCAATATACTGGATCTCGGTGTTAGCCAAAAAGTTGGGTTTCACGACTTAGTTTGCACGGTCTATATGCTAGCTTTGGTGCAAACCAAGGATTGGTGAACTCACGTTAGGAAGAGGACAGTCTTTATCCACTTCATGTTATTATATTGTCAAACAGTTAATAATTAATCACTAATTAGTAAGTTAATTAATTCAAGTAAAGAATGAACGAATTTGGAAGGAGACGAGGCCTTTGCCATGACTTGCTAATCGCTACGTCTTTTAGTAAGTCGTTCACAAAAGAAACGGGTAGTTAGATGTAAATATCATAACTTTAAGCCGATGCATTCCTCAAGGGTGAGGTACCACATCTTTTCGTAATATGTCCCTCACGGTTGAGAAGTGAGCTTACCGGGATGGAAGTCCTTCATAATAACCTCAAAAACATAAACCATCTAAAGTTATGGCGGAAGACTTGATTTCTAAACACACTACTTAACTACTAATCATTATTTCATCCCAAGTAAATTCTAATCCCAAAGCAACACTATTGTTTTGGTATTGATATTTCTAGGATTAATTAACTCTCTTACTTTGTAGCATTTTAAACTTATATTTAGTAACTTAAAATTGAGTAGTAAAAGTCGTGTCTTTAGGTTCAATACTCGGTATTTTCATAAAAACACTATACTATACACGATAGGTTCACTTACCTATTGTGTAAGTTTTAGTTAAATAAGAATTTATCGTTTCTTATAAATTTAAAACTAGGTCGTGTTTTAGTGAAAGCCTCATTTTTCTACGGTAATAAGATATTAATTTTTAACACCATTGAAATACATTTTTACTACTAAAACCAACGTATCAGTCTATAGGGAACTATATTACATTTATAGGCCTATACAATGCCTATACGGGACATATACTAAATTCATAGGCCTATATAAGGTCTATACATGACTGACGCTACTTTTGTAAGTCTATACCTGGCCTATATATACCCATAGGCCTATACTGGACCTATCATACACCTATGGTATACTACACGGTATAATACAATAATATACGATATGATACTTTAGTTTGTATCAATTTATAGATAACTACATAGATAGTCCTTACGGTTTATAGAAAGTAACATATTAGACTACTAACTTTTTTTTAACATGTTAAGGATTTATAGTTTTAGTTTTGTAACATGCTAGGATACTAAAGCCAACTCCGTTAGTTTTTCTAGTTAAGTTTTGATAAAATGACTAAAATGCCATATAATAACTAGATATTTTTATAACTAATTCGATTTGATTACAAAGATAAATTTTGTAATCTATTGAAATTAAAATTATCTATTAGTATTATTAATACATAAAATTTATAAATATAATAAATTACATTATCTCCGTGCAATTGTTGCCATGTGTTATCTATATTTGGTAAGGTCGTCTATATTTTCAATACATAGGATTATCTATCAATGTTATTTAAAATTTTAAAGTATATACATATATTAAATTAAATAATTATACTATTTGTGTTTTGATAATATTTATAGATAATTCTTTATCAAGCATCAAATCAACTTTATGTGTTTTAAATATATATAACTAATGGTAGCAAGGGCATTAGAGATGAGAGTTGACGTGGTGCTTGATGACATATACGATTTAGGCTTATCGGCAGTGGTTTATATGGATAAAAGTATTTTTCGACAAACATACATACTAAAACACATAGAGTATAATTATTAATTTAATATATATTTATAAGTTATTTTTTTTATGTTTTAATAATATTTATAAATAATTCGAATTTCAATAAATTGCAAAAAAAATATCCTTGTAAATAGAGTTAATTACAAGAATATCTAATTACTATAGGACATTTTAGTCACTTTGTTAAAACTTAACTAGAAAAACTAACAAAGTTGGTCTTATTATCCCAACATGTTACAAAACTGAAACCATAAACCCTTAAAATGTTAAAAAAAAAGTTAGTGCCTTAAAATGTCACTTTCTATAAACCGTAAGGACTATCCGTGTAGTTATATCATCAATTTATACACACACCCCTATATATACTAGACCTATACTATACTCATTGGCGTATATGAGATGTATATAGGACCGATACTACTCTTGTAGGCCTATAGAGACCTACACGTGACCTATACCACATTCATAGGCATGTATAATGCATATACGAGACCTATACTATACCCATAAGCCTATACAAGGTCTATACAAGCCTAATACTACTCATGTTGGCCTATACATTACATATACTACACCTATCGGGTTATACATGACCTATACTATACTCATTGTTCTATATGAGGCATATACAGGACCTATCCTACATCCACATGTCTATACGGGACCTATACTAGACTCATACGCCTATACAGGACCTATCATACACCATAGGCGTATATGAGGTCTATACAGGACTTATACTAGACTATGTTACAATACGATAGGATATTATCGTATATACTATCAATACCTATAAAACACGCATAGGGCTATACAGGATCTATAATACACTCAAAGGTCTATATGAGGCCTATACGAGACCTATACTATACTTATATGCCTATATGAGGCCTATACGTGACCTATACTACACTTATAAGCCTATATAAGACCTATACACTCATATGTCTATATAAGGCCTATACGGGACCTATCATGCACCCATAGGCCTATACGAGACCTATACTACGCTCATATGCCTATATGAGGTTTATACAGGACTTATATTGCACCTATACTAGACTAGAAGATACTATGGTATACTATCCATATCTATACTATAACCATAGGTCTATACATGACCTATACTACACTTATAGGTGTATATGACCTATACGGGACTTATCCTACACCCATAGGTCTATACGGGACCTATATACACTCAAAGGCGTATATGAGGCCTTTATGGGATGTATTCTACACCTATAGGCTTGACCTTCACTATACTCAAAGGCCTATATGAGGTCTATACAAAACTTATACTAGACCTATAGTAGATTATATGATACAATATGATATGATACTATAGTATACTATCCATACCTGTACTACGCCCATAGGCCTATATGAGACCTATACTATATGATGCCTATACAGGACCCATCCAACACCCATGGGACTATACGAGACCTATACTACACTCATAGGCCTATATAATGTCTAAACGAGACCGATACTAAACTTTTAGGTTATACGAGACCTATACTACACACATTGGTCTATATGAGGCCTAGCTATACGGGACCGATACTACTCCTGTAAGCCTATACAAGACATATACTATCCCATAGGCCTATACTGGAAATATACTACACCTATACGTGACCTATACGCCTCATATTGATATTTTATAAAATGTATGTAAAAAAAGATTAGACATATATGACACATGTATACTTATACACCATATATAAACCTATATGACTTATACATATTGTAAAAAAAAAAAAAAAAAAAACTAGACCTATACGCTCCATATAGGCATTGTAAACAAAATAAAAAAAACTAACCTATACGCAACAAATAGGTAAAAAAGAAAAAGTAGATTTATAAGCCCCGTGTAGACCTATACATGGTGCATAAAACTGTAATCGATGTGACTGACATGCACTAATGACGTATGATTGTTTCTTCAACCTTTGTACTTCAAAGATATTCTATATGACTTAGGCTGTCGGGTATGGGGACAGCCCAAATGGGTCATCCCCCATGCCACATAAGCTACCACGTAAGCAAAGAGGGGCTGTTCTTCTTTTTGGGATAATTCAAGGGGGCGGTGTGCTCCATCCTTAACAGACCAAGACAACCTAAAACACCTCTTCCCATTAGTCAATATATTTTAAAAAAAATAAAAGTGATCCGTCCTGTATGTTCTCTGCAGGACGCTTAAGACAGAGACAAACCGAGGGGGATGGTGTGCATGTTCTAGACAATCCTGGACGGGGCGTGGGATGATCTCCACACCAAGTAGCCTTGTAGTGACGTGTGAAAATTACTTGGGGGTATGAATATCATCACCCTTAATTATTCGAGTACTGATTCTTGGTTCGAATAAAACCAATGATATCTGTTTCTTCTTCTATTTGACTGGACAACTTATTAAATGCCAACTCTATCCTAAGCCTAGCCCTAAAAATCCTATGAAGGGACTTCACTTTAACCAAACTTTTTTTTCTCCTGCTAAAGCAAATATGTCATATTTCGAAAATAAATATATGCCTTTTATTTCAGATTCTTTTGAAATGAATTTAAACACTCTTTTTTAAACAAATTTACAAACAATTTTCTCTCTCCTTATCGTATCCGGGAGTCGTGACGGAAACGGTGATGTAATGAAATAGGCATTATTACTAAGATAACTAGATTTGTTACGGTAACATAGGTGGTGGGAATGGTAAACCCCAATATTGTTTGCACATCTCTCTATACGTAGCGTATAGAGGGTTATATAAACTCGCACACATTATTAATATTAATCAGTCATAGTAATGTCAAGACCTATATGTCACGTATAGATTTATACGCGACGTACATGCCTAATCGTAACGTATAAATGGCCACAATATTATCATTATCAGAACGTCATACACCGCGTATGACCCCGTATGAGACCTATACAGGCGTATAGGACAACAAGGGTGTGGGCAATACATGGAGCCATTAATTTTAGTGTCGGTTTCAAGAATGTCAATTTTGATATTAATGTTAATCGGTTGGTATCAAATGTCAAGATAATAATAATTTAAACATTTTCAATAAAAGTTATATCTAAATGTCAAATAAAAAAGGAAAAAAAAGCCTTTACACGACTACGTTATTATATATAAATACAATTAGCAACTTAACTTTCCTTCGTCAAATTTAACGGCAGTTAGCAACCGCCATATAACATTAGATATTTCTGCAACACCTTATTGGACTTCATTTTTTTCCCCGCATAATCCTCATATTGCTTTTCTAAAACAACCGCTCCCAACAATCTCAAATCACCAAACCCTTAGCAATTTTGATCCAAACAAAATTTAATTTCAATGAATTTTGCTTTTTTTTTTTTACTTTCGTTCTTAATTCCCCCCACATGATTGCCAATCCCTTTATGGTGGAGTGGTAATCTCCTTGCTTTCCTTATGGGAGGTAGGAAGTTCGAGCCCTACCGACACCAAAATACTGCTGGTGGGCCAGGTTTTATCGCAGTGGGCCTTCGGGCGACGGGTTTTCCTTGGGAATTGGTGTGAAATTACTGGTGGACCTGGGTTACTCTCGGAGTACTCCTTTGTCCAGTGGGTACTTCGAGAGTGCCCGGGATTAATTTGTTGGCCGTTAAAAAAAAAAAAATTCCCCCACATGATTTTTTGCCACCTATCTTTGTCGTTTTTATTTTGATCAGAAAATTTTAATTGTGATGTTTTTTTTAAATAGCAAAGATCAGTAATAATGTTTTTCTTTCCGTTTTGAATTTATCAATTGAAAAAATTGATTCTTTCTTAATTAAAATTGCGAATTTTGATATCCAAGATGTGCAATGCTTGCAATTCAAACACTGGTCTGCATTTTGTTTTATTTTCAATTTTTGTTTTTGATGCTTGAATCTTTCTGGCTTTCTTTGTAACAGTATTTTGAACGGTTTCTCAGGATTAATTAGACGTCTGTTCTACTTTAAATCGACGGGATTCGAAATTATTGAAAACAAGGATGATTTTTGGTGATAGGGTTGTGATATTTTTAAGGTATGGATCGTTGAAGATGTCTCTCACATATTTAATATTGCCAGCCAATTTGATGTTGGTTCAGGGGCGGATTTAATTATTAAGGCGGTTACGGTCTCACCGGACTACATTTAGTTTTCGCGTGTTTACATAGATGTTTGTATGAGTTTTTTTAAGTGACGACAATGTTTTTTTTGCACGCTAAATCCATTAGTTACACATAAAAGAGAAATGTTTAAAAATCTTGCGGCCAACGACCGGTGATCCAACGAGCGCTTAGATGAATTGTAAATTAGTATATGAAAAAGAAGAAAAGTGAGTGAATGTTTACCACCATGATATAACCCGAGCTCGACTCAATTATTATTGTATCAAAGATTTCAACCTTAACCCGTGTAAATACAAATTTATTCAAAAAAAAAAAAGGAATCCCTCTGCCGGGATCGAACTCGCGTCAACACCCGGCTCACACACTACCACACACACAACCACCACTGAGCCACATGAATCTGTTGTTCATTTATGAACTTAATTATTATTTATAATTACTTTGGTTCATGTCTGCTGCTCCTTATCATTTCTGTGCAGCAGCCGAAGCATAGTCAAGGTCTTCCCTTGACTCATGATTGAATCAATTAAGGATATAATTGATAAATTCCATTTCGTGACTTGTAATTATCGAGTATTACGCGTAATACACCCTAATAAACGCAATCAAAACCTTCCATACGAGAGCTAAATCACGCGTTTTACATTCAAAACGAGTCAACCTTGCCAATTATGCAACCTGGACCTAGACACTATAAATTGATGTGCTTCGAAGCTTAACAACTCGCTCACAACTCTCTCTCAACCTCCCATTCTCTCTGTAACACTCTAATTGTTATAATCAATCACGTTTTTGACTTTACAAGTTGACTAGCCGTTTGTGCTCGTAACAATGTTGTAAGTATAATTATCTTTGTGGGTTTTGATCTTCGGCATTCACACATCAATAGCCCTAAGGTTAATTGGGCTATTGATGTGTGAATCAAACAATTGCAAATTCTAGGGATCGTATGATATTTGGGGAAGATGACAACTTTTCAAGTCTGTTTATATAAAAAAAAAACGAAACCAATAACAAATTGATCCTCAGATCAGTTGGTGGTTACCTGGGTTTGATAACAGAGGGGAACCGGGTTCGAGTCCCGGCTTGGACGCCTATTTTCTTTTATTTTCATCTTTTTAACCAAACCACATATATATATATATATATTACATTAAATCTTGTAAATTCATTTTAAATTATCAAAACTCTTTTATTTATTCTACAAAAATTATCTTGTGTTAATCTGATGTAATAGTTCAACTTACAATTTTTAGTTTTCAAAAATTTATTTATTTAATATATATAATAAATAAATCAAGTTTATTCCATTTTATTTATAAAAATCTATAAAAATATCTAAACGATCTTATTAATTTCCACAAAAATTATCCTAAGTTTTTATAACATTAAGCTTTTCAAAAATGATTTTTATTTCAGAAAAATCATTTATTTAACATTTTTAATCAATTTTTGTTAGTTTTAATCATAATTAAATCATAATAAATTCAATTTTTAATATTTTTGCACCAAAATTTTATACAAATTATTTCTGATCATTTAGAACAGAAATATAATTTTTAAGCTAATAATTCTTTAATTTTGGTATTTTTAAATATTAAAGTTAAGGTTTTGACAATTTGTAATAAATAGATTTAATAATCTATTTTAAAGAAAATAATTTTACAAAAATTATTTTCATACTTTAAACACATTCTTGTGACCATCCTAGATTTAACATTTATAAAAAGATTTTTAGTTATTTATTTACTAAATTTCTCTCAATTGGCGAATATTTTTAATAATAATCAAACGAGCTATTATCCCCAAATTCGAAGCCCTAGAACTTATACATTTGTAGACTTAGACATATTTATTACCTCATTTTAGGGTGATACTTGATACATTTGGTCAACACATTTCTCAACAGATATAACATTTTACCAAGGTGAGTTTTACATAGCCCCTTTTCTATTTATCACCATTTTTGGGGTGAAACATGTTTATAACATCATCATTGCAATTCAATCATCAATGTGTCTATGTGTTTTCTATGTTTCATTATGTCTTGAGCATGATTAGAGTAAGCACCATTCTAGCATAATCATTAACATTGATCCAGCCGGCGGTATACATTGATAGATCTATTGGACTGACAATCCCACCCGGATACGTGCCTCCTACAAAGGTTACGTGGGTGTTTGTTATCGTATAACATATTGGACCATGAGCGTATGGTATGTATCATTTTATAACAGTCATCAGGGTTGATTATGCACTCGATTTATTTCTAGTATGTTCTCACATATGGACTAGATTGACATGACACATGAATTGCACAACATTTTATTCAATCATCAAAAAAAAACCTATGTAATTCTCACCAACTTTTGTTGACCCAAAACATTTTCAACTTAACATGTTTCAGGTTCTATTTGCTTGAAGATTTGTATTGATGCTTGAAGATATGTGTATAGTTTCAATCAATTTGATGTACAAATTCTAGAACATTTGTATGTAAGTTATTTAAATCATTTATGAAATCTATTATTCACCATGAGCTACTGAACAATCATCAATACGTGGCACCCCGATGTTTCCGCCATCGGTTGGGGTGTTACAGATTGGTATCAGAGCCATGGTTATAGGGAATTAGGTTATTAGAAAAATAATCTAGTCTATAACCATAGGATTTAACAAGTACTTGTTTCCTTTACTTGCTATTCTCTATCTCCCTCCTACTTCATATCCCTACTTTCATTCCTACAAGAAGATTTCCCTCCATTAGTGGATCTACTCTTAGACTAATAGGGCAAAATCCTCAGGTTTAACCTGAACCACCTTGAGATCTCGTCGAAGTTCTAGATTTTAATAACGAACACGTGCAATCTGGAAGGGTGAACGCCTGTATTCTGAGTCTTCTGTCTAGGCTGGCATTGCGCATATATCCCAATCAGACGAGGGACCCGGATGCCTACCTGGGAATTCTCGGGATGAGTGTTCACTTATAGGCTAAAGCATGTCTTCACTATGTTATTAGAAACTGGAATCTTTGATAAGTCAACGTTTTCGTTTATTCGTTTTAATGAATAAATGATTACACTCTTTATATAATCTCATTCATTTCACTGTGTCTCTTACAGATCATGCCTCCACGTCGCAGTGCTCGTCTTAACAGTGGTGAAAATCATGATGAAGGAAGTAGCAATCACAACCACAACCACGATACTAACCACAACAACAACAACAATGGTGTCGATGCCCAACTGGCTGCAATCATTTCTCAACAAATGGCGCAGCAAATCGCAACTCTGGTTCCCAATTTACTAGCTCAAGTCATCCAGTTGAACGGCAATGGGAACGGCAACGGGAATGGAAATGGAAATGGACACCACAACGGGAATGGACCCCAAGCCTGCACCCTTAAGCATTTCAACTCTTGTAACCCTCCAAAGTTTAGTGGTGAAGAAGGAGCTACTGGACTCCTCCAATGGTTTGAGGGTATTGAGAATACCTTCATCAACAGTGAGTGCCCCAACAACTTCAAAGTCCGTTATGCCATGAGTGTTCTTCACAAACGAGCACTCACTTGGTGGAATGAAGAAAAACGCACTCGCGGAGCTGAAGCTGCACTAGCCCTAACTTGGGATCAAGCTAAAGACATTATGAAGGCAGAGTTCTGTCCTCGTAATGAAATTAAGAAGCTGGAAGATGAATTTCATGATCTTGCTCAAGACAGTGGGGAAAACCTCGCTTACAACACTCGTTTTCACGAACTTAGCTTACTACTACCCCACAAAGTCACCCCTTTGCCCATTGCGATCGAAAAATACATTGGTGGCTTACCGATGCAGATTCAAGACACGGTGTGGGGAAGGAACCCTGCTACTTTGGAAGAAGCAAAACGTTTGGCCGCCACTCTAACAGATAACCATGTGAAAGCAGGAACCCTAACTCGTAAAGGGGAGAAGAAAAAGGATACTCCCCAACCTGCCGTTGAAATCAAAACCGAGGCCTCAACAAACGGGAAGAACAAGGTCAGGAATTTTGCAATAGACACCACTGCCCCACCCACCAAGAAACAATACAATGGGAACCTACCTAAGTGTGACACCTGCCAGTATCACCATCCAACTCAAGTACCCTGTCGACAGTGCACCAATTGTCAGAGGTATGGGCATCTTGCGGAAGCTTGTCGAATTCCTGCTACAAACACTCTTGATGCTCCAAACAACCCCACTTGAGACCTTCCAACTACTTAACAGCAAACCCTACCATTCGAATAATATCTATTTTTTTAATTTCATGTATTGCCACTTTTTGAACCAAATAATAAAATCAAGTATTATCATAACATCTGTGTGCATGTGAACTAATTGCTATATCTATACTTACTTGCTTGTACAAACAATTTGTTAACTACCAAACAACCAGCTTAACGATTGGTAGAGGTCATCATGTCTTTCTAACAGTCGGGAGAGGCCCTACCACCTGCTCAACGACTGACGGAGACTATCAGACCTGCTTAACAATCGGTAAAGTCATAAAAAGGACGCAAAACCCTGATGTAAGGTAAATTGGTAATTACGGTCCGGAACGTAATCATGAATTTACAGGTACATTAAGGTAGTGTGAAATTTTATCAAGGTTTCCAGTGGTTGACAAATTGTAACCTAGTGTTTCTCTTAACTTCGGGACGAAGTTCCTAAAAGTAGGGGAGACTGTAACATCGCAAAAATTTTCAAAGTTTTATACGTATGTTATTTATTTTTTTTTTTTATCGTTCATAAGGTGCCTAAGTTTTTTTTCCCGATCACCCAACTTATATATATCTATACATATATATAATAATAAAAATAATAATAATAATAATAATTATAAATCAGATTTTTAGAATGTTAAAGGTTATTTTTCTTTTTCCAAACACTACACTTCATTAGCCCAAGTCCAACCAAATAAAACCCCCCTTTTTTTCTGAAAGCCCAGATCTCCGGCCCAGTACACCATCCGGTGGCCCAGTACCCCATACGGCCCAAACATCAAGCCCATACCCCCTCCTCTTATCAGCTTTATTCAAAAAAAAAAAAGGAATCCCTCTGCCGGGATCGAACTCGCGTCAACACCCGGCTCACACACTACCACACACACAACCACCACTGAGCCACATGAATCTGTTGTTCATTTATGAACTTAATTATTATTTATAATTACTTTGGTTCATGTCTGCTGCTCCTTATCATTTCTGTGCAGCAGCCGAAGCATAGTCAAGGTCTTCCCTTGACTCATGATTGAATCAATTAAGGATATAATTGATAAATTCCATTTCGTGACTTGTAATTATCGAGTATTACGCGTAATACACCCTAATAAACGCAATCAAAACCTTCCATACGAGAGCTAAATCACGCGTTTTACATTCAAAACGAGTCAACCTTGCCAATTATGCAACCTGGACCTAGACACTATAAATTGATGTGCTTCGAAGCTTAACAACTCGCTCACAACTCTCTCTCAACCTCCCATTCTCTCTGTAACACTCTAATTGTTATAATCAATCACGTTTTTGACTTTACAAGTTGACTAGCCGTTTGTGCTCGTAACAATGTTGTAAGTATAATTATCTTTGTGGGTTTTGATCTTCGGCATTCACACATCAATAGCCCTAAGGTTAATTGGGCTATTGATGTGTGAATCAAACAATTGCAAATTCTAGGGATCGTATGATATTTGGGGAAGATGACAACTTTTCAAGTCTGTTTATATAAAAAAAAAACGAAACCAATAACAAATTGATCCTCAGATCAGTTGGTGGTTACCTGGGTTTGATAACAGAGGGGAACCGGGTTCGAGTCCCGGCTTGGACGCCTATTTTCTTTTATTTTCATCTTTTTAACCAAACCACATATATATATATATATATTACATTAAATCTTGTAAATTCATTTTAAATTATCAAAACTCTTTTATTTATTCTACAAAAATTATCTTGTGTTAATCTGATGTAATAGTTCAACTTACAATTTTTAGTTTTCAAAAATTTATTTATTTAATATATATAATAAATAAATCAAGTTTATTCCATTTTATTTATAAAAATCTATAAAAATATCTAAACGATCTTATTAATTTCCACAAAAATTATCCTAAGTTTTTATAACATTAAGCTTTTCAAAAATGATTTTTATTTCAGAAAAATCATTTATTTAACATTTTTAATCAATTTTTGTTAGTTTTAATCATAATTAAATCATAATAAATTCAATTTTTAATATTTTTGCACCAAAATTTTATACAAATTATTTCTGATCATTTAGAACAGAAATATAATTTTTAAGCTAATAATTCTTTAATTTTGGTATTTTTAAATATTAAAGTTAAGGTTTTGACAATTTGTAATAAATAGATTTAATAATCTATTTTAAAGAAAATAATTTTACAAAAATTATTTTCATACTTTAAACACATTCTTGTGACCATCCTAGATTTAACATTTATAAAAAGATTTTTAGTTATTTATTTACTAAATTTCTCTCAATTGGCGAATATTTTTAATAATAATCAAACGAGCTATTATCCCCAAATTCGAAGCCCTAGAACTTATACATTTGTAGACTTAGACATATTTATTACCTCATTTTAGGGTGATACTTGATACATTTGGTCAACACATTTCTCAACAGATATAACATTTTACCAAGGTGAGTTTTACATAGCCCCTTTTCTATTTATCACCATTTTTGGGGTGAAACATGTTTATAACATCATCATTGCAATTCAATCATCAATGTGTCTATGTGTTTTCTATGTTTCATTATGTCTTGAGCATGATTAGAGTAAGCACCATTCTAGCATAATCATTAACATTGATCCAGCCGGCGGTATACATTGATAGATCTATTGGACTGACAATCCCACCCGGATACGTGCCTCCTACAAAGGTTACGTGGGTGTTTGTTATCGTATAACATATTGGACCATGAGCGTATGGTATGTATCATTTTATAACAGTCATCAGGGTTGATTATGCACTCGATTTATTTCTAGTATGTTCTCACATATGGACTAGATTGACATGACACATGAATTGCACAACATTTTATTCAATCATCAAAAAAAAACCTATGTAATTCTCACCAACTTTTGTTGACCCAAAACATTTTCAACTTAACATGTTTCAGGTTCTATTTGCTTGAAGATTTGTATTGATGCTTGAAGATATGTGTATAGTTTCAATCAATTTGATGTACAAATTCTAGAACATTTGTATGTAAGTTATTTAAATCATTTATGAAATCTATTATTCACCATGAGCTACTGAACAATCATCAATACGTGGCACCCCGATGTTTCCGCCATCGGTTGGGGTGTTACAACCAGGGTGCTTTGAGTGTGGTGCTGTGGATCACTTCAAGAAGGACTGCCCGAAGTTGAAGAACCAAGCTCGCGGTAGAGCTTTTGTGATTGGAGCTGGTGAAGCTCATGATGATCCCAACGTTGTTACCGGTACATTCCTCGTTAACTAGTGTCGATTTAAGTTTTGTGTCGACCAAGTTTAGATGGACTCTCGGGGTAGACTCTAGTAAGTTGGGCACATGTTATTCTATAGAATTGGCCAACGGTAAGGTTATTAAGTCGGAAGAAGTCGTTGAAGGATGTATCCCAAAACTTGGAAGATCATGAGTTTCGTATCGACTTACTGCCAATCGAGTTGGGTAGTTTCGATGTGGTAGTTGGCATGGATTGGTTGTCGAAGAACCATACGGAAATCGTGTGCCGAGAGAAGATTGTCCGTATTCCCCTCCCTAGTGGCGAAGTTCTTTCGGTCAAAGGAGAGAACAGCCGAGCCACGGTACGGATTATATCTTGCATGAAAGCCCAAAAGTGCCTTCGCAAGGGCTATTGTGCGTTTCTAGCACACATGAAGGAGAAGAAGTCGAAGGAGCTGAAGATCGAAGGCATCCCTGTCGTGAGAGATTTTCCCGAAGTCTTTCCTGAAGAGCTGCCTGGACTGCCGCCTCCGAGGCAAATGGAGTTCCGCATTGATTTGATTCCCGGAGCTGCACCTATCGCCCGTTCTCCCTATCGCTTAGCGCCATCAGAGATGCAAGAGCTTTCGATCCAATTGCAGGAGTTGTTGAATAAGGGTTTTATTCGGCCGAGTTTCTCTCCATGGGGCGCATCTGTGTTGTTTGTGAAGAAGAAGGATGGATCCTTCCGTATGTGCATAGACTACCGAGAACTGAACAAGCTCTCCATCAAGAATCGGTACCCTCTCCCCAGGATTGATGACCTGTTTGATCAGCTACAAGGCTCTAGTTACTACTCTAAGATTGATCTGAGGCATGGATATCATCAACTTCATGTGAAAGAGGAAATCATACCTAAAACGACTTTTAGGACGCGTTATGGTCATTATGATTTCTTAGTCATGCCTTCTGGATTGACCAACGCACAAGCAGTGTTTATGGATATGATGAGTAGGGTATGCAACCCGTATTTGGACAAGTTCGTGATTGTCTTTATTGATGATACATTAATATACTCACGAACTCAAGAGGAGCATGAGCAACATCTGAAGTTGATCCTTGAGCTACTGAAGAATGAGAAGTTTTATGCTAAGTTCTCCAAGTGCGAATTTTGGATTCGCGAAGTTCACTTTCTTGGTCATGTAGTGAACGAAAAAGGTATTCATGTCGATCCAGCAAAGATTGAGGCAATCAAAAATTGGGAAGCGCCCAAGTCTCCAACGGAAGTTCGACAATTTTTAGGATTCGCTGGATACTATCGATGATTTATAGAGAACTTCTCTAAGATAGCTCAATCATTAACCATTCTGACTCAGAAGGATAAGAAGTTTGAATGAGGCGATAAGCAAGAATATGCCTTCTAGTGGTTGAAGCAAAGGTTGTGCAGCGCTCCGATTTTGTCTCTGCCCGATGGTACGGATGATTTTGTAGTCTACTGTGATGCTTCATACCAAGGTCTTGGGTATGTCTTGATGCAAAGGGATAAAGTGATTGCGTATGCCTCTCGTCAACTCAAGGTTCACAAGAAGAATTACACTATGCATGACTTGGAACTAGGAGCTCTTGTTTTTGCACTCAAGATTTGGAGACATTACTTGTATGGAACCAAGTGTACTGTCTTCACAGACCACAAAAGCTTGCAACACATCTTCGATCAGAAGGATTTGAACATGAGGCAAAGAAGATGGGTTGAATTGCTGAACGATTACGACTGTGAGATTAGGTATCACCTGGGTAAGGCAGGATGCCTTAAGCCGAAAGGAACGGATCAAACCCCTACGTGCACGAGCACTAGGATTGATGATACGTTCGAATCTCACAGACCGCATTTGGGAAGCCCAATAGAAAGCTCTCAAGGAGGCCAACATCAAGGAGGAAGCTTTGCATACCATGGTTAGGCTATTGGAACCTAGGACCGACGGGACGTTATACTTTGCTAACAAAATTTGGGTCCCATTGTTTGGTGGATTGAGAGAATTGGTACTCGAAGAGGCCCATAAGTCAAGATATTCGGTTCACCCAGGAGCCGATAAGATGTATAAGGATTTGAAGGAACTATATTGGTGGCCTAACATTAAAAGTAGTATTGCTATGTACGTGGGAAAGTGCCTCACGTGCTCTAAGGTCAAAGCTGAGTACCAGAAACCTTCCGGCTTGTTGCAGCAACCTGAGATACCCGTGTGAAAGTGGGAGCAGATCTCGATGGATTTGGTGACCAAGCTACCAAAGACATCCAATGGTAATGACACAATTTGGGTAATTGTGGATCGCCTGACCAAGTCTGCTCACTTCTTGCCAATCAAGGAAGCTGATAAATTGGATAAATTGGCAAAACTCTACATTAAGGAGATCGTATCTAGACACGATATTCCAGCTTCCATCATTTCGGATCGGGATAGTCGGCTTACTTCTAGGTTTTGGCAGACGTTGAACAAAGCCCTCGGTACTCGATTGGATATGAGTATGACCTACCATCCCCAGACTGACGAACAGAGTGAAAGGACGATCCAGACACTTGAGGATATGCTTCGTGCATGTGTGATTGACTTTGAAGGTAATTGGGATGCCCACCTACCTCTAATCGAATTTTCGTACAACAACAGTTATCACACTAGCATCAAAGTCGCACCGTTTGAAGCTCTCCATAGACGCAAGTGCCGATCACCGTTGTGTTGGGCAGAAGTTGGGGACAAGCAATTGATAGGCCCGGAGATCATCCAGGAGACGACCGATAAAATCTTTCAAATCAATGACCGATTGAAAGCTGCTCGGGATAGGCAGAAAAGTTATGCTGATATGAGAAGGAGACCACTAGAATTTCAAGTGGGCGACAAGGTCCTACTGAAAGTTTCTCTTTGGAAAGGAGTACCTCGTTTTGGTTAACGCGGCAAGCTGAATCCAAGATACATTGGTCCATTTGAAATCTTGGCAAGAGTTGGCCCGGTCACATACAAGCTTAAGTTGCCCGACGAGCAAAGTGGAGTTCATGACACGTTCCATGTGTCGAACCTCAAAAGGTGCTTATCGGACAAATCGTTGATCATTCCACCCGAGGAAATCCAGATCTACGATCAACTTCATTTTATTGAGGAACCAGTCGAGGTCACGGACTGGAAAGTCCAGAAGTTGAGACGTAGCCGAGTTAAGATCGTTAAAGTTCGATGGAATTCCCGACGCGGACCCGAGTTCACTTGGGAACGCGAGGACCAAATGAAGCGAAAGTACCCCTCTATCTTCAAGGATTCCCCAGTATCGGATAAGCCACGTTGAATTTCGTGGACGAAATTTCCTTAACAGGGGGAGAATGTGACAGCCACCACTTTACCAGATCAAAATCCGTACACCTTCTAGTCAACATTTAATTTATATGCATAATTCATATCATTTTACAAGCATAAGTCCCCCGAGAAAGTCTAGCAAGTCCGAACGAGTATAATTTCACCCATATCAACAAGCAGTGGTGACACGAATTTAAACGAATGAAAACTATTTTCCAAAAACATGTGCAAATGTCCACTTGATTAAATAAAATAATAGGAAGTGTTATAGAGCTTATGAATAAAAACTAGTATTTAACTAACTAACATATCTACATATATGTGTACATGTACACGACACACACACACACACACACATATATATATATAGGTATATATAGCCACGACATACATACATACATATATATATATATACACACATGCATGGGACTAGTAGACACATTAATAACAAGCTCTTACATACCTTTTGTTCCATTATAAATGAACCATCTAGTAATGTGTATATGTTTAACTATAAATGGTGGAACAAGTGATCAACATTAGGATTTATAAAGTCTATTAACCCAAAATGATCACCACCACTTTGCTTCTTGTCTCATTCTTACAAGACAGTAGAACATCATCAATGAAGTGTCATGTCCTTCCATTCTTCCTAAGACAAATCAATTATAGATTTGCTGACTTAACCATATTTAGCAAGATTCCTTAAACCTCTTGATTCATAATGTTGGATTTACAACAATAGTTAAGTGTCCTCTCCTTCCCTTTGTCTTATTTCAGCCGCCAATACCCCCATATATATATTAATCTTTATTTTAACTAAGTCAACTCATGTTAATCACATGTTAAAATTTGACTCTAGAATCCTCCATTGTGTTGTCACATTTGGTTAAGCCTCACCCAACATCATCATGGTGTTAGTCAACCTTTAAGATGTGATTTAGACACTAGATTTGTTGGCAAGATATGAGACAAAGTAGGATGATGTTTTTAGCATGTTTTTCTTCATGAAACTTTTGGAGTCGGTCTTCATGAAAATTTGTGAACTCACCGGCATTATTTGCTGGCGTTTTTAGCATGTTTGTCTCAGGTCGCCAAGGTAGCAGCTGTCGATAGGCGCACGTAGTCTCACGGCGTCTAGGATTCATAAGCATGTTTGTTAAACATTTCAGGCCTTAAATTTCACTTTTGAGTTGTAATAACATTTTGCTTCCACTGTGTTGAAATAGTTTTGAAACTAAATAGGCAATTTACGTTGTTTTCATTGCATATAGTTGTCGTTTATTGTGACCGTTGACTTGGATCCTGGTGTGTCACGCGCCTCGCGGTAAAACCCCGCATGTGGAAATTTGAGGGTGTGACAGATTGGTATCAGTGCCAATGGTTATAGTGAACTAGGACTGCATTTAGAGTCTAGACTATAGCCGAGTATCACACACATTAGACGGTCACACATATTTTGAGCCGTGTCATTTGGTAAACGTACTAACCTTGTCGGGGTGTCGGTGTCCTCAACACACAGTATCACATTATCTATTTTTCGTTATTTCTACCTTTATTCTATCTTCTTCTTCGGGTTTGAAGATGAAAAGGCTTATCGCTTATACTTGGCAGTAGTGTACATTGGGGTGGCTTCGGCACATTCTTGAGATTTGTCCGGTATTTGGATATCTCCCCTCTATGCCCTAATGGACACACTTGCCTACACACACTATCATGCACTAGTACTTGTTATAGTACATCTCTGAGTGATTGTTCACTTCGGGGTCGTTGTGCGATAAAATATCTTTTAAGGATGTGGGTATTGGGTGACTTGAAGTTCTAGCTATGAGCATGCCTAGAGGACCATGTAGAGCGATTTATCATTTCGGGTGCACACAAAATCATAAATCGAAATGCATGAAAATCTTGGTGGACTTCGTGTTCGAACTGATGGTTATGCTGGAACCCCGTTCTAAATTCCTTTGGTCACTAGTAGTTGATCTAGTAGTGACACTGAGTATCTTGTCTCATGTTTTGGCAGAACATGTCTGGTCGTACTGGTGGACGTACTGGGGGACACCATGGTGGCGGCGGGGGTCGCACCGGCGGTGGACGAGTGTAACACCCCAACCGATGGCGGAAACATCGAGGTGTCACGTAGTGACGATTGTTCAATAGCTCATGGACTAAAGTGTAAATTTGAATACATTAATTAAATAATTTATTACATCGAAGTGAAATACAATGGTACTAACTGTCAACTTAATTGCAATACAATGAATCAAAATCTAAATATAAATCCGAAAGCTTAAAGGATGCATCTCAAAACAACCTGAAACATGTACAAAATCATTTGGTCAATACAAAAATTGTATTGGTGAGCATACCCTGTTTGAATAAATATAGTAGAAAAAGTGTTTAGCAATTCATGTGCGGTACCATTTGCAATTATGTAATAAGTGGTATCCGGGTCAAATCAACCCTAAGAAAAGAAAGCAGATATATATAGTATGCGCTAGTAGTAATGTAATACATAGCAATGACGAGGACTCTCAACAGAGTCACAAGGGTATATACCATAGTACTATTCATTGAAATGCCAGGCCGAAACGGTTAATGATTTGACAGGTCATAGATACACGAAATGACATAAGCAAACACACATGAGAATTTCATTTAGTAAAAGAAATAGAAACTTGATTGTAAGTACATGAGTCACCCCAAAATGTAAAACAGTAAAAAGGGGAAAGATATACTCACAGTTTGCGAAAGCGATCAAAATCCACTTAAGCGGTCGTGAGCTAAGTAATGGGAATTCCGAAGAATTCAACCTATAATGTATAAGAATACTAATAAGGAAATGTCTAAGAGTATAAAGTATCTAGGGTCTAAGGCATTAGGGTTTGCTAAGTCGATTTGGAGAATTAAAGTTTTTATGATAAATCGCGTTAATGTAAAAGTTGTACGTCAAAAATAATATATAAAGGTTTGTAAATGCTGTTTAGGTAATATAATTATTCCCAATTGAATATTTAGGTAAACATATGTTTTGACTAATTAAGACAAAATAATTTAGTTAATTACTTAAATTAATTATTGTAAACAGTAATCATAAATATTGAAATAATTGGCTAGGAGTTACACATCGATCCAACAAATGCTAATAAAGACATTCAACCATAAGAGTATTTCTATTTTATAAAAAAAAAATATTTATAAAATAGATGTTTAAATTGTACAAATAAATAAATGTTTTATTATGTCTAATTAAACATAATAAGACTAATAATACAAGACACAATCCAAAAATACTATTTTCATAGAAAATGGATACTTTCTGATGTAAAGTAATGAAAATAATTTTCCCATAATTTTTATAAACTTATTTATATTTAAAACTGATTTAATGGTATTAAATCATGTTTAAATGATTAAAAATAGGAAAATCAATACAAATAAATGTTTTCTGAGCCAATAATTTTTATTTCAGTTCTTAATTATTAGAAATAATTTATGACAAATTTTCATATTAAAATAATTAAATTTCAATTTTATATGATTTAAATATCATTAAAACCACATAAAATCAAAATAAAACACAAAACACTCTTAAAGGTAAAAGTTTCTATGAGAACTCAATCTACTTAATTAAAAAGGCTCACAATAAATTTTATAGAGTTTTTTGTGACAAAAACCTATTTAACATGAATATTATTTGTTTTAAAACTAATTTAACAAATAAAATGAGATTACACATATAACCGTATCAAAATAGAGGAAAAATGACATGAAAATTATTCTAACATAATGAAATATGTTTCTACCAATTTTTGTGTTAAAATACATTTAATACGATTTTATATGAATTAAACATGATTAAAGCATCATAAAAATAATTAAAAATACTAAACAGCCTCAATAAATTCCGAAATAATTTCTAAAACTTCTAATCAGTTATAGGAGCAAGTCTACCAAGTTTCATAATTTTTGTATAAGAAATGAGTGAGTTATGAATTTATAAAGTTCTATAAACTTTTAAATCAAAATCCCCAAATAACTAGAACACCCTAAACCATAGATTATCCAATTGAAACCCTTAGACACTATAATTAACAAACTAAATAGAGGGCTATGGATCTATAAATATGAATAATGTATCATGCAAAAATAATCGGAAAAACTCACAACGCAGCTAATCCAATTTGTAGAAAAAAAACCGAAATAGAACCCAAGATTAAGCTTCCAAATTCGTCAGAAAACAAGAACTAATGGATTATGCTTGGACCTTAAACGCGTAGGATAACTACTAATCTTGTTCAGAAATTTAGGAACTCAAAGAAGAATTATAGATGCAAATAGAAATTGGTGAAATCCGCGACAGGAATATAGTGAACAAATGATTTTTTTTTCCAATATAATGCCCCCATGTGTGTCTATATATATATTTCAAATGATCAAGGTTAATAAATGGAATTTATGGTGACATAAAAACAATTTCAAACAAACATAAGTATCAATAAAAAAAATGTTGTTTCAATATATAAATGTTCATAATTATTACTAATAAAAACTTGTTGAAACATGTTGAACCCGATTTGAGTAGTGTAGGAAAATAATACATAAGGTTGGCATGTTGACTTTGTTTGTTTCATAAACCGTTGAGTTTATAAAAAAAAATCCATTTAACATCAAAACTTAACAACTTTCTATTTAGTTTTTTTTTATTGGTTTGAGCTTTACGTTTTAGTTATGCATTCAATTTTCAATGTAGCAAAATTAGTTATTAGTTTTGACACTTAAAACAATTTAACTATTTTACCAAATTAAAATTCGGGTATTACAATTTTTCCCTAAATGTTATTCCAAATTTATTAGAAATTTGCGAATGTTACAACGAGGTGGTGGGAACATCACCATGACACAGGCGAAGTTGGATAGTGTAACACCCCAACCGATGGCGGAAACATCGGGATGTCACGTATTGATGATTGTTCAGTAGCTCATGGTAAATAATAAGTTTCAATAAATGATTTAAATAAATTACATACAATTGTTCTAAGAATTTGTACATCAAAATAAAAAAAAATACTAGCTACGCATCTTCAAGCATTAACTCTAAACTTCGAGCATGTTATAACCTGAAACATGTTAAGTTTGAAAATATTTTGGGTCAACAAAAGTTGGTGAGAATTACATAGGTTTGAATAAAAATGTTGTACAATTCGAGTGTCATGGCTAGTCTAGTCCATATGTGAAAACAAAACTATCAGGTAAATCGAGTGCATAATCGACCCTTGTGACTAGAATATTGTGGTCCATCCCATACGCATATGGTTCACTCGATTATGTTATGTGTTCGATAACAATCACCCACGCTACCTATGTAGGAGGTACACATATCCGGGTGGGATTGTCAGTCCAATAGATCTATCATTGTATACCGTCGGCTGATCAATGTTAATGATTATGCTAGAATAATGTGCTTACCCTAGTAATGTTTAAGACATAATGCAACATAGAATAACACATAGACACTTATGATTGAATTGTAAATTGAATGTTGTAACATGTTTCATCCCAAAATAGTGAAATGGAAAAGGGGGCTATGTAAACTCACCTTAATGATAGTATTGAATCCCTTGATATAGATTAAATGTGGCACAACGATTCCAAGTATACCCTAGGTTCAAGACAATAAAATAAGTCTTAAGTTTTCTAGTCTAATGGTATTCTAGGGTTCCTAATTTGGGGATAGATAATAGTTTAGTTGTTATTTTAGAATAATTGTTAATAATCTAATAAATAAAAGAAATTAGAAAAATAACTAAATAAAAGACCTTTTTGTAAAATTTTGTTTAAAGATGGTTGTATTATAATGTTGTAAGTATGAAAATGATTTTTATAAAATTGTTTTCTTAATAATTGAATATATAATATATTAATATTTATTTGTCAAAATATCGTATTAATATCTAAAAATATTAAAATTTACAAAGTTTCAACTTAAAATTTATATTTCTTTTCTAAATGAACAAAAATAATTTATGTAAAATTTTGATAGAAAAATAGTGAAAAATGAATTTATTATGAATTATTTATGATTAAAAATAATAAAAATTGATTAAAAATATGAAATAAACGTTTTTCTGAAATAAAAATATATTTCTGAAATATTTATTGATTCATAAATTTAAAATAATTTTTGTGGAATTTTATGAAATTGTTTAGATATTTTTATAGAATTTTTAATTTATAAATGGATAAACTTGTAATATATTTTATATATATTAAATAAATTATTTTCGAAAAATTAAAAATTGTATGATAAACTTTTCCATTAGAATAACATAAAATAATTTTTTGTAGAATTTATAAACTATTTTTAGTATTTAAAAACTATTTTAAAAGTTAATATCACAAGTATATGAAAGAAAAGGATCAAAAAAAAAAAAATGTGTGTGGTTTGTGGGGATCGAACCCGAGTCAGTGGCCGGGTGGGGGTTTATCACAAGTGTGGCTCACCAACTGAGCCACACCCTGAGAACGAGTTTTTAACAGAACTGTTTAATCATATAACGTGTTAGCATGATGATTTAAATCCCATTTATACAAAAAGAATATAACAAAAACGTTGGTACACTGAATCGAACCCACGAACCAAAGCTCCAACAACAGACACCCTACCATCTGATCTAGATCAGATATCTGTATAAATGTGTTTTTGAAATGTTTTTTAAAGAGGCGCGAATTGGTGTTATCTTCCCCAATTGTAACTATGAACCCTAATTTACCAATCGAATCAAACATCAAACGATAACCACATAATTGATGGGGTTATTGTTCGGCTCATATTCTAGAACAGAAATAAACATTTAATTGATACTTACGAAGTGAAATCGAAGCAGAAGGCTTGAGTCAACACAAAGGTCAAACTACGAGCATTGTTTGATTAACACGAAGTTTTAAAAGGAATTGAGAGTGGGGGTCTGTTTATCGGCCAATTCTGATTCGTTTGGTTGGTTTAATTTATACAAAGTATGCTGAAATGGAAGGTCTTAAACACTTGACGTGTAATGGGTTTAAACGCGTGATTTAGCTCCTAATCACGCTATAATTGCGTAAATCGAAGGCTGAAATGGAAGGTCTTAAACACTTGACGTGTAATTGAGTCGTCCCATAAATGATAGATCTGGTTGCCAAGTTTAGTGAATACGCGTAGGATTGGTTTGAACGAAATTCACGGGTCGGGTCCCCTTGTGGTCGGGTCTGGTTACTAAACCAGGTAAGGGAGAAAGGTTTTGGGCCGGCTGTTGGGCTTCGATTTTTTTTTTAAATAGTTGGGTTATGTTTATGTTTTGGTTTGGTGGACACCGCATATACGAACCCGTTAGTGTCACGTGTCTCATTTAGATTCGACTCGCATAACTCCTAGATAATTATTTCACGTAACATATACATGTAAAACTAATTAAATCAAGTATTAGGAATGTATAAATATTTATATTTGTTAGATTTAAAATCCAGTAGTCGTTTAATACCGGGTCTATTCTCCCTGTGTCGCCATATAGCATAATTAAATAATTTAATTTATTATGCATAAATAAAATAAAATAAAATAAAATAAAATAAAGTATTTCTTGTTAACTAGGTAATATTGTTAACGAATTTAAACGGTTACACGAAGATAATAAAATATATATATATTTTTTTGTACTTCTAAAAATAGTCGAGTGTTACAGATAGCATGATGCAGCAGCAGTTGAACATTGCGTTGGCTGCTTTCCAGGCTGCTCAGCAGACCCTGGGAAATACTAATCAGGTGCAGTCTGGATGCACCTACAAGAAGTTCATGGACTGTAAGCCCCATAACTTCAATGGGACTGAAGGGGCAGTGGGACTGCTCCGGTGGTTGGAGAAGATTGAGTCGGTGTTCGCTATGTGCAACTGTCCTGACAATGATCGTGTTAGGTATGCTTCTGCTACTCTGGAGGGACATGCCTTGACCTGGTGGAACTCTACCACTGCTAACCTTGGCCTCATGATCGTGTTAAGTATGCTTCTGCTACTCTGGAGGGACATGCCTTGACCTGGTGGAACTCTACCACTGCTAACCTTGGCCTGGATGAGGCCAATGCATGCCGTGGTCCGAGTTTATTCAGACGCTGCGAGCGGAGTATTGCCCGAGGGATGAGATTATGAAATTGGAGCACGGGTTCTGGAATCTGAAGATGGTTGGGTCGGAGATCGAGTAGTTTACTAATAGGCACAATAATTTGGCTATGATGTGCCCCGATTTGACTACACCTGAATACCAGAAGATTGAGCACTACATTACTAGGTTAATGTCGAAGATTGTTGTGCATATTGCTGCCACTTATCACACTACCATGTTCAAGTAAACTAGAAGAGAGTGAAAATTTTAGTTGAAAGAAGTATTGTTTGTAATAGTAATTGTAAACATAGGGTGAATAAAAACCATTTTAATTAACTTTTTCTTCTGAACACTCAATCATCTCATGACTTAAAAACTACAAAAATACACCACCTCGATTTGATCGTTCCTTCCCTTCTCTCTCTAAACTCTCTCTCTCTTTCTCTCTCTAGAGTTTACTAGTTATGGCAGTGCCACAGTGGCAGTGCAAAGAAACGGGGAGAGAGGGTTTTCATTGGGAAGGTAAACCCTGCCGTTTGCACCATTCTTTCTTTCACAAGTCTCTCTACACTCCTACTACTATACACTATACTCTCTCTCTCTTTAATCAAGCACTACAAACAAGATATACATCACATTACCATTAGCATCTCTCTCTCACACATACACGTTAACACACACTTGGTAGCAAAAGCAAAAGATAACCAAACAAACAAACAAGCATACTCATTTTCCAATGACCTAAAGCAGTCCCCTTTTTCCCTCAGCTTTCATTCATCGTCTAGTTACATACATACTTGGACGTATATTATTAGTACTTTAGGTTTTTCAGTAAAAGAGCTGAACAAACACCCCTTTTTGTAAGCTTAAATTTCGGGAGAAATTAACCATTTAACCTAACCCTCTCTCTCTCTATCTATCTGCCAAACATTCAGACATTTAATATTATTATGCACGTATCTTTGCACAGGAACTTGACTTGAACCTGCCTTGCAGAGAGATCTAATGGATGGTGGTAGATCATGTAGTTTTATGAGGTTTGGAGAAGATAATCACAACCACAACAATGGATCAGGGTCACTGTGTCTTCCTCCATCTCCTAGTGTTGTGTACAACAACACTACAAACCTTATTTTCGACCATCATCGTCACCGTGGTACCTCTGCTGCATCTGTGATGATGCTTGAAGATCATAATAATACCAATAGCAACACTCATTTTAAAGCCAAGATCATGTCTCATCCTCATTATCCTCGTCTTTTATCTGCTTATCTTAATTGTCAAAAGGTATAACATATAAGTACATGTTTCTTGAAAACCCTAACTTTTTTAAAGATTGTACTTTGGAAGAAACACATAAGTTACTTTCTTTAAAGATCAGAAGTCATTTTCTTTAAAGATTGCGTTTTCTTGACGAATTGTGGAGTGGAATTTAATATATATGTTTTATTTATGTACATGTGTTTATTTCTTCTTATGGTACATCTTAATTGTCAAAAGACATATATAATATATAAATACATATTTATTTATTTTTTGAAAACCCTAACTTCTTTAAAAATTGTATTTTGGAAGAAACCCATAAGTTACTTTCTTTATAGATTGTATTATTTAAGAAACCAAGAACTATGGGGTAAAATTTAATATATATTTTGTTTTGTTTATGTTTAGGGTAAAATTTAATATATTTTGTTTTTCTTGAAGAACTATGGGGTAAAATTTAATATATATTTTGTTTTATTTATGTTATATATGTTTGTTTCTTCTTTTGGTAGGTTATTAGACACCCACCTGAAGATATAATATTTGTAAGATGAACCCAGAAGTGGGTTTCATAGATTTTTGTGTGTGTGTGTGTGTGACATAACTTGTTTTTAGTCATTTCTTCAATTGGTATAAAACTAACAATTCTTGAATACATAAAAGCCTAGTCTTTTTGCTACTAAATATTTCATGTTTTCATCAAGATAATATTGAAAGATTTGAATATTTTTGAAAAAAAAAAAAACAAACACAACATTTCTTGGATATATAAATACCCTAGTCTTTTCCCCACTAAAAATTTCAAGTGTTCATCAAGATAATTATGAAAGGTTGAGTGTTCTTGAATAAAAACATAATATTTCTTGAATATATAAAACCCTAAGTCTATTGTCCATTAAAATTTTCTGGTCATCATCTAAGATAATAAAGAAAGTTTGAAAATCTAATGAATAAAAAACATAATATTTTTTGAATTTTTGAAAACCCTAGTCTTTTTTCCACTACAATTTTCAAGTTTTCATCAATTTAATAGTGAAGATTGAATCTTTTTTACTAAAACATAATCTACATAATTATATAGAACCCTAGTCTCCCTTCTAATCTTTATGAATAATTGCAGATTGGAGCACCACCAGAAGTGGTCGAACGACTAGAAGAAGCTTGTCGAGCCTCAGTGATGGCTGCGATGTCCAGCCGATCTGGTTCCGAAGGCGCAGGAGGCGCCGGAACCAGCGGCTGTGGTGGAGGCATGAGCTCCACCATTGTTGGACAAGATCCAGCTCTTGATCAGTTCATGGAAGCTTACTGTGAGATGCTGATTAAATATGAACAAGAACTTTCAAAACCCTTCAAAGAAGCTATGGTTTTTCTTTCACGAATGGAGTCTCAGTTTAAAGCAATCTCTTTTTCTAACTCAGATTCTGGTATAGCATTCAATCTTTTTTCACCTACATACGTGTGTTTGTTGTTAATTTTATATATTTTATTCATTAATTTTATATAGTTTATTAAAAAAAGAAGCAATATGGCATTACAATATCGAGGAGAAAATTATATTACAGCTTTGGGTGACATGTATCAGAACTCAAAACAATTTCACATCGTCTCGGTTATTGTTCTTGGCATATACATGGGAATAACCAGCTCAATTGATTTTAAATATATTAATATTAATAAAAACAGTAAAACTGATTTGAGTTAAGATATGCTTTTCTTTTATTTAAATTAAGATAGAATTACCAAACTTTAGTAACCACTGTTGTAAATTAATTATTCACTTCGTTTAAGTTTTGTGATCCAAACATTCTTTATGTCTAATATATGTGAATCATACTTTGGATTTTTAGTGGATTCTATATATTCTAGGGTGAAATAGGTTGTTATAACAATTTTTGGGACTCATGCATGTTTAACTTTAATTCAACAGTCATTGAAGCCTTAGACCAGGGAGACTATTACATGTTTGCTTAACTATTTATTTATTTATTATTATGATTTTGCTAAATTCATAGAGTTTAAACTAGACCAATGCACTTGTTGGTCGGATCATAAAATTAACATGGGTTAGATAAAGATCATAAATTATATCTTTAGGTTATTTATATGTTCTCTCTTTAGGTTATTTATATGTTCACTCCTTCAAGTGAAGGGAGTGGGGCTTGGGTTTGGGCGTGGGAACCCAACCCAATGATGTGAGAATAGAGACGGGCGTGGGGGCTTGAGGTGGAGGGAGGTAGAGGCCATTGATTGGTTGTCTAAAAAAAATTTGACCGGCGTGGGTTTGTTGGGTTTTTTAAACTTATGCCCCAAACCCATGTCCCTCCACTCCCCTACCTTTTGGGGCTTGAGTTGAAGAGCCCACTATAGCCACGTGTCAACTCCAACCCAAACCCCTCCCTTTCCCATAGTCTTATGTATTGTGTCTCTATAATGTTGCCCCACCCCTTGTGGTGTGGTGGTAAAAGCGTTTGTGTTTCAAATGACTGAACGAGAGATTGGGAGTTTAAGCATCATAAGAAGCAAAAATGGGTGTATTTACAGGAGAGAAAGATTTAGCCGTTCAAAAAAATTGTATATAATTGTTGGGTGCTAAATTGTAAATATGTGAAAATAAGTTTATGCACTATAATCAATATAGACACGTACAATACCCAACATGGTTCCAAGTGTTTAATGGGTGCTAAGCTATAGCTTTAAGCTATTATCTATTTTCTCTGTGTATTCTATCTATGGTGTAGGGGGTGGGGGGGGGGGGGTACTCAATTGTTAATATGTATTATCATATTACCCTACTACCTATTTATACATTAATATAATTTGTAAATGGATCATACAACTGCAATCTTCTTCGTAACATGTGCTAGATAAAGATCCTAGTTATCTTTAGGTTATTATTATTTTTTTTTGGCCGGCAAATTTCATCTTTATTCCACACCCAAATACATATTTACAAGCTTCATTTAGCAAGCTGCTATGTAGAAGCATAGGATACAGCCCTTACAAATACATTTGTCTATTCATTTAGGTTATTTGTCTATACTCTATTTATTATGTCTATAATGTTGGGTGGTAAGTTATTTATTTGTTTTCTCTGTGTATTCTAAATATACGACCTATCTATACAATATAATTTATGTAGAACACATATTTTACAACTTTGCATATGTTGTGCATAAATTAAGCACAACAAATGTGTTACACATTCAGTTTATTAACTAAGTTTTTTCTTTGATGATTTTTGTAATAAATCTAGGTTGCGGTGAGGGAGGCGTTGATAGGAATGGATCATCTGAAGAAGAACTTGATGTTGACATGAATAACAACAGTATGGTGGATCCTCAAGCTGAAGATCGGGAGCTGAAAGGTCAGTTACTACGCAAGTATAGCGGGTATTTAGGAAGTCTGAAGCAGGAGTTCATGAAGAAGAGAAAGAAAGGGAAGTTACCCAAAGAAGCCCGTCAACAGTTGCTCGATTGGTGGACTAGACATTACAAATGGCCATATCCTTCGGTAATGTCACTTGTACTTCCTGGCTTTGTTCTTTGTTACGAAAGCATTATTGGGCTGAAATGTTCTTTTTCAATCACACTTATAAGAGGATAACTATTTTTACGGTTTTGTTGTTTACAGGAAGCTCAGAAGTTGGCACTAGCAGAATCAACAGGGCTTGATCAGAAGCAGATAAACAATTGGTTCATAAACCAAAGAAAGCGACACTGGAAGCCATCAGAGGATATGCAATTTGTGGTAATGGATGCTGCTCATCCTCACTATTTCATGGATAATATCTTCGGGAACCCCTACCCCATGGACGTATCGCTTCTCTAATATTGCTGGAGTAATGACACCATGATCATCTGAAACTGGTTCTATTATGCTTGTGTGTGCCTTTTGCTGTTACCTCTATTGTGCTTGTGGTTTATGGTTCTATGTTCAACTGGTATTGCAACACAGAATGTGTGGTAGTAATTATGTAGTCTTTTTACTTGTTAAGCTATGTTATGTTATGCAGTGTGATGAAAGTGTTAAATTAGTTGGATCGTGTTTCTTGATTAAGATATTTATAAATAACAAGTTTATTAATATATGTTTTCGTATCGTGTGTCTATTTTTGTATGTGTTATAATATGTCCCTATTAAACCATCACCGATCATCACCCATGCAAGGAGCTAAAAACACGTTACATTGTAACAGTAAGATATTAATATAATGCAAAACACCCAAAAGCACCCTGTACTATATTACAAAAAAAAAAAAAAAAAAAAAAAATTCTATCCTGTGTCATAAAAAATGACCTATGTCACCCACTCTGTATTGCTAATCATCTCTCTATGTTTGTATCATATTACACTCATGAAAAACATTCCTCCAAAGGTACCGTCAGTTGAATACACCATATTCATATTTTTGAGATACCTCCCCCGTTCTTATGATCGTTGAACTCCTCACCATTCCCCGTAAATATTTGGCTTTGTTGGATTGGGCATCTCATATGCATAGATCAAGTTCTACAAATAGTCTCGCCCCTTTGACCCTCTTTCTCCATTGAATAGAAGAAATAAATTTGATCATTTTGATTATTTTCCATCATTTGATCACCCATGCCACCATTTAATGGACTATCTCCGCCAACCGAACCCGCTTTGATAGTCCAAACCACCTCCTTATTCACTTGTTCTGTGCAACTACTTCGATTCACCGTTTCACCACCATCTGTCTCTACCAGAGTGCTCATATCAATTGCATCCTCTAATTCTCTCCCCCCTTTCTTTTCACCCACCATAGGACTGTTTGCGCCGCCAACCAAAGTCAGGTCAATTGAGCCGACAATAAACTTTTTCGGGTCATCCGCGTCCGAATGTTGCTGGACATTAAGGTTGACGCCTCTGTCATTAGATTTCTATAAATTATTTAAAAACACTTATTTTCTTTCCAACCATAATAACATATATTTACCAATACTTGGTATTCCACATCACCAGTATATTTACATTTATTTTAATAATCAAATTCTTTTTATAACTAGTTTGTTTTTTATATCTTCTTTATTAAAATGTAAGATACATATTTTATTCTAGATGTTAAATATATATTAAGTCTAGAAATTAAACGTTTTCTTAAAGTTGCAATAATAAGTAGTATATTTTCTATTAATTTTTTCTTTAAATATAGTATCCACTTCATTAATATAAAAACCTTGTTGGAAAATGAATATATATAATAAAAAAAATTAGATGTGATCTATAAATGATTATAAAACTTGGTTCCTACTGGTTTTCCAAATGCACAGGGAAATGCATTCTTTTCAAATGCACTTTACTCTAATGTAGCTCTTGGTAATTTCATAATTCATGTCACAGATGCATTACCTAAATGCAGTGTTGTTAAAATCGGGTCAATCGGTGATTAATTACTAGTTGGCCGGCCAAAAATCGACGATTACAGCAAGATTTCTACGAAAATTTGTAATTTCGGTCAAATTCTGACCAAAACCTGTAAATTCTAGCAAGTTTCCAACCAAACGATGTAGATTATGACAATTAATGATGTATAGTTTAAAATATTTACCTATAAAAATGTTTGTGTGTATATAAAAATCCCGATCCGATTAATCACTAGTCCTCACGCCACCGATAAATCTAAAAAGTTCTACAACATTACGTAAATGCGTCATTGAAGCATTGGTGATGGGTCTTATATGATGTAGTTCTTTTTTGTGTTTTATCGTCTCTTATGGGTTGGAATTATATTGAGGTTGCAGTAATTTAATTTTTGTCCCCGGAAGATTAAGCTTCTCCTTAGTACAAGTGTTTTTTTTTTAATTGTAAACATTCATTCATTAATACAAATGGCAACTTATATAAGAATAACAAGTAGACGGACAACAAGTTGTACCGCTACCCTTTTGGATAGAAAAACTTAATCTACTAAAAACAAAACCTTGTCACTAGGGGTTCGAAAAGTTGTTGTGGACCACCCGCTGGACTCTTGTCAACAACCGAACAGCCTTTGGTGCCAAGGAGATGAATATGTCAAAGGCCAAGGGAACGAAGGCTTGCCCGACCACGAACCCACTATCTCGAAACCCTGCTTAGGGGGATACACTTGTAAGGTCAACACATATGTGTTTCCCTCCCTCTCAGCCAAACACTAACCGGGGCTTCCTTCTTAATCGGGATCCCTGCTCGTTTTAGAACATTAACGCGTCCTGAACAAAAGCCTTGCAATACTTAAACCCTGACAACTCTGTACACTGGAGCGCCTGCTACCCGTATTTATCCAAGCATGCTTTACGACAGACCGGGCATATTTTGTCATCTGGGAACATGGAGATCATCAAGCAGTACTCAAGGATTGACTGATGCTCCACCGCTGACATGCATTGTCCCAGGCCTTCAATAGGGATGACCGTTAAGAAATCTTAGGCGTGAGGCCTCTGTAAGAATTCAACAACGGCTTTCTGGCGGAGGGACAAATGAAAATCTTCTCCCAAACTTTGAGTGATTCGACAACAAAGGCATTTGTGACATCCGGTAACCAAGCATATATTTTTCACTTGCTTCACAGTTTACTTGCTGAATTTCGGGACGAAATTCTTTTCAACTTGGGGATTATGTGACACCCCACATTTTCAGGTTTATACTTTAACTAAACTCTAGTTTACTTTCACTTACATTCACAACATGTTACTTGACTAGGGTTAGTTAGGTGAGTCACACGTTGCACAGTTAAGTTAATAACTGCATAAGAAGGTAATTCAAGGAATTACTGGACTACGTACACGAGTATCGAACCCCGAACGTTGGTGAAGCGATAAAATAGATAATTGTGAAATAAATGTTTGATATTATTTGCAATTACGTGTTTGTGTGAAACTATGTGTAAATTGTTGTGCGATTATGTTATTTAAACGGAACATGTCATGAAACTCGTAACCGATGAACCGATATGATAGTTCGGGAATAAAAGCATGGGGTTAAGCTTTGGTGGGGCCCAAAATAAATATTAAAACGAAGAAAACATGCAATACGCTGAACCAGCCCGCTTGAAATGAGCCTGAGCAGACCGAACGGTCGTTTGGCCGTGTGAACGGGTGTTCGCCGGGGTCTGACTCGGGAACCGACTTAAAACCATTATGAAAACGATTTTAAGCCCCATCTTTCTCATAAACACAACCCTAATCGTCCCTTACATCCCCGCTACGAAAAATATAACCCCTAGACACCTGCTAAGGCTCAAGAACATCATTCAGGAGACTTGAAAGGTGTTCGATTGTGATATTGAAGAGCTTTAGGTATAATACTTGATCTCTTGTGTTCTAATCTTCTCTATTATGTTTTAAAACACCATAAACCAGTTTTTCCAGATCTGATATAAGTTTATAAAGATTAAAACATGAGTTTTCTAAAAGATTGACATGTTAAACATGGAGTTTTATGATTGTTATTTGATATGCTTGCATGTTATTGTATGTTGATAATTATTGAACATCTAGGGTTTATAGACGATATTATTTACGATGAATCTTGCATGTGTTGGTCATGTTATTGTATGATGAGTCTTGTATGATGTTATTTGATGACCACGATCGATAATATACATTTAGGGTTTGTTAAAGTTAAGATTTTTACATGTTTAAAATTGGACAGAATGCTTAGACGACTTGTAGACCCTGTAACGTGACTTTAAGCTATTTGTTTTGATTGTTTCTTGACATGAACATGTTGCATGTGGTCTTAGCTTTCTGTAGAGGGTAAGATTATGCGATTTGGTTATCGTTTGATGTGTTTTTTGAATTTTATACAAACATGGGTCAAAACTTATTTTCGGATTAATATTTTGGGTCAACTTTAAACTACTATAACTCGAGTTTTACAAGGAGTTAGGTCACAAAAATTGGTTATCGTTTTGTCACGAAACAAAAATATAGGTATGACGAATGGACTCCTAGGAATATTCAGTAAAATTTTGGGAGTCTAAAATGTTGTGTAGGTATTTTTCATAAAATCATTTTGATAACGCATAATCTGTCCTAAAAACACATATTATGATATATGTGCATAAGTGTTTGTTTGAAGGCTTGTATGACTCAGTTATGACTTGAACTTCTATTTACACTTGTATGAGATGTATATGATGTGTATAACTGATATTAAACATAACGTTCACCAATGGGTTCGTAGGGTTACTTGTGCATGTAGTTACACTAGGTGTCACTAAAACGTTTTCACATTATTTAACGTCTTGGACAAATGAGTTTTGTGGTGTATTGTGTATACACAAATACTCATGTAGTGGCACATATAATAGGGAGTCGGTAGCCCGTTCCTATTACTTTCGGAATTGGATTTAGCTTTTGCAACCTACTGTGAGTTTCTCTACTTTTTCTAAAAAGCATGCGTCTCGGGTTTTGAGATAACTTGATGAACTTTTCTAGTCCGGTTGGGACTACTTTTCCATCTCGAGTTTTGGGATGCTTGATTCCTTATGTAGATCACATTTTGGCTCCTTGTGTGGGTCAGGTTTTTATCAGTTTGCAACTTTTTGTTCTTTGTGAACTAAACACTTCTATCACTTGAAAAGTCCTTATACATTATTGGGTTAAAAACTGGAGGCGAACAGGGTATTAGTTGATAGCGCTATTATGTTGGGCAACAACTTCATGTTTGATGTGCTTGGGTCACGGGCATGAACTATTGACCACATATTCTACTAGTGTTGATAGACAGTAGTACCCACTAAGGAAAATTAACAACTCTGTAGTTCCCAATAATATTCCTGTTTAGTTACAATGAGTGTGTTAGCTACCCCTGACGCGCACAGAAACTAATGGTATTTTACAACACTGGAAACTCTACTTTTGTTACTTAAACAGAGAACACACCAATATTATGTTGACACACGTTAGCATGCTTTTGCAGGTCTCAACGTACGGAGCACGTTAGGGCATGCATCATTGTGTCATGGGATAATTGAACACTGTTAACTTTTATATTGCTTTTCATTCATTTGGTTTTGTCTTGGGCGCGTTGTTTTGCGCATGGTTTTAAAATGGCTGTGTTTGGTTTACACTACCACAACTTATCTAAACTTTTTGGTTAAATGTTAAACTTGAATTTTGAAAATGAACTAAATGGTTTGGGAATTTAGAGTCATTCATATGACTTATGGCTATGGGATCCTGGTATGTCACGCGTCTCACCGTATAAACCCCACAGTGGAAATTTGAGGGTATGACAGCATTCGCTAAAGTTTTCTGAGGCTTTTTGGGGGCTGTGTCCTTGTTAGAGAAACCGCCAAGATCAGAGTTAGGAAGGGATTCGTGCAAGCGTTCAAGAGCATTGGCATAACTTGAGTCGATGTTATCAACCCCATTGTTATGCAAGATGTGGTCCTGCAACTTCCAAGACTAGGATCTGGAAGCCATAAAGGCATAAACAGCCACATCCCGAGCCGAGAAAAGACCCAGCTCACCAAGAGGCATCAACAAGGTCCGATTCGCCACTGGAGGTCACCGAAAATGCCCCATCCTCCCGAAGGATGTCTTCTATTTCCTCCCGAAGGCCTTTATCAAAACATGATACAACATCATTCATAAAGTGAGGTTGGCATGTTCACAATTCAAAATTTACAACCGTATGGGACATGTACATGATTGGCTTTCGAAGTCATAAAACTGCATGTAAGTGTTAGTATATATATATATATATAGGGGATGGATTAAATAAAAACCCACCTAAATTGAAGAAACCCATTAAACCCTCTCTCAACCATTGATCAAACTAGATCAATGGTGTGGATCAAATGTGTAATATTATAATGGTGAGAAGTACCAAAAAGGGCATATGGGTAATTTGGCATTACAAGAGTGTTGGTAACTGCATGATTCTGCAAGCATGTCATTTCATAACCTCTCTCCATCAATAACCTATTTCCCTCTCTCTTACTCGTATACTATCTTCCCAAATTCAAATTTCATCCCTGTTCTCTGTCTGTATGAACCATCAACAGTGGAGCATCTCCCGAAACGATGAAATCATTCATGTGGAGCTTATCTTCATTTAGCCGACGATTGGGGTCAAAGAAATCATCTAAAAGGTACGTGCTTGGTTGTTTTCTGTCCTTTTACTGTAAAAAATGGGGGTTTCTCAAATTTGGTACAAGGTATTCGTGAATAAGCAAGGCAAACAGTACATTGATGATGTAAACAGATAAAAATGGGGATTTTGTCGAGTTTGCTATGTAGCGTTTGTAATATTTATCTTTTATGGACTCAATAAGTAGATGGTAGTTTATGAAATGTGATACCCCTCATGAAAGCCTAATCAATATAATGTTTGAGACAGGAGGAAAAGAAAATTGGTCGTTTTTTCTGATGACACAGCAACAACCAGGCATAGTAAGGACATTGGATTATCAACTAGTGAGTTTGAAGAAGTAAAACATCATCTAGGTAGGTGTTACAGGGACTTTTGGATAGTAATGAAGATATATATTTTTTTTAAATCTTAGTAATGTAATTTTATTAACCTGTAAATTTATTTAAAGTGACATTTTTTTATGAATATGTAGACTATGATTCGGATACGCCACTTATCAACTTAAAGAGGCTACGTAAAAGAATCGGCAAAGCTTCAGATCATAATGATCCAGGGCCATCGATGGTGCAAACTTCATATAATGAAGATGCAGGACCATCATTGAATGAAGGTTCTGATAATGATGATGCAGGACTGTCAACAGGGGGGGCTCTGATGATGATGATTCAAGTGTGAAGCCACAGAAGGATAAGTTGTCCTTTTTTGTAACCGACGTCTTCGTCAAGCGGCCAAAAGCAAAGGTGAGGTGTTTTTGTGTTTTTTCAATAGTTTTGGTGTTACATATGTAAATCAGGTGTTATCATCTAGTTAAGCTATCAGTTGCTTACATTGGGTGTTTGTATGTTTTGTAAAAACAGACAAAAATATAGCAATTAGTGCAGTTCAGACAAGAAATAAGAAAGGTGTGATGATACAACATACTAAAGAGTTATTTACACTGATATCAGGAAAAAGTTAGTTAGAACTGATAATTGTTACATGTGTAACAGCTAAGCAAGCCATCCCTGTGTATGATGTCTCTTCATCTTCACCAGTTAGGATAACACGAGCGATAGAAATTTCAGCGGAAACAGACATGGGGAAAAAAGAGAGACCATTGAAGGCGAAAAACGGAATAGGGTAGACAAGACATGGAACGATGCCCTTGAGCCTTGTAGGCAACGCAAAAGGTCAAAGTTGAACGAGTGGCTGGGGATACATACTAGATCATCACCAACACAGTTAACAAGGGGCATAAAAATACTAAGTGACGAACAACGTTTAGTAGTGAAGGATATGGGGTTGGGCAGGCTGCTAAATCTTAAAATGGATGGGATACCAGCGAAGTTAGGGCATTATGTTGTAGATAACTTCAACCCGGAAAGTTTAGAGTTGACTGTGCCATCTGGGACACTTTGCATTGATGCTGAGGTCGTGCACAAGGTCCTCGGTATTCCAATTGGAGGGGTGTCTTTCAATGCGTTGGAGCGTAGGGAAGCGCATGATGAAGGCATAGCCAGATGGACAAAGAGGTACCCACCCAGCAGATTTATATCTGCTAAGCAAATGGTTGATATGATTGAGAAAGAGTCAAATGGTGAGGATGATTTTAATTTCCGTATGGATTTTATAATGTGCTTCTATACTATCATGGTTGACTGTCACAAACAAGGCAGTCTGAAGGATAACATACTCGAGTATATTACGGATGACTTGGATTTTGCTGGTATGGACTGGTGTGAGTTAGTACTTGAGGTACTAAAGAGTTGTAAGAATGGTTGGAGACGAGACAGTTTGGATCCACCTTTTACCGGGCCACTTACGTCTTTAACGGTATGTTGCTATTTACGTATGTTAAGTTTTAATTAGATGGTTATTAGTGACACTAATTGTTTACTTGTTACTAACCACGTATGCGACTTTCTATTTCTAGCTTTTATACGTGGATAGTTTTAAATGCAAAGGGCTTGATGTTGATACTTCGATGTATCCTATTACTTTCCGGACATTCCAAAGGTTAAGAGGCCCAGAAAAGATTGAAATAAAAGGAGGGGGTTTCGGAAGGGGAACGCTAATAGCTTTGTCTTCGTATGGCGATGTGAAGGTTGGATTAGATCAACCAAGCGTCCAGGTTGGTAACATGTAGTGTATTCCAAAAAGATAATTCATGAACTACCTTTGATGGTATCCTAATCTCAATTCATAAACAAGAAAAGGTAGCAGCTGTTGGGGATTTGGTAGATGTGATGATTAGAACCAAAAAGAGGGTTGAAATTGCCATCGGTAAGTTATGTGAGGATTATCGAGGTAGAGAAGAAGTTGTTGCCGTCAAGTCAAGGTACGATGCTTTGATTAACGAAATGGTGAAGGCGAATGAGGATGCATCTGTTGAGTGTGTAACAGCTGATGCACAAATAGGCAATGTGTTAGAAGCAATAACTAAATGCACAAGCATTGCAGTAGGTAAGTCAATTGTTTATGTCCTAAGATTATTTTGTAAACTAGGAAATCAGTTGAGCATCCGTTTTTCAATCGGCTAATCTCATTGTTAAATGGAATGTTCTCGTGTAGAGGAGGATGATTGTTTGAAGTTGGGTGATTCGGCGCTAGACAAGTCCCCATTGACACGGGAAAAAAGGAGCACAATGCAGGGCACGTCGGACGAGGGCAGGGCATTTGACAGTCCAATTCTTAGCCAATACAGAAAGAATCTTCATGACAGTGCTAAGCACAATACTGGTGGTATGTCAGGAGTTGGTAAGATGAAACTTGTAAAAAAAATTACATGTAATTAACATGTGTTAACAGGAAATGAAGATCTTGCCAAGAATTTAACCAGAAAATTTGCAGAGGTGTGTGAAGATGGAACACATGAGAAGAATATAGCAGGACAAGAAGGGGCCCTACAACAAAGAGGTAATCAGACGACACATCGTAAAGATCTGTTACATACGGAAAGTGTGAACCCAAGTCAAAGTGGGGGGTATTTACTAATACTATTTTCTTATATGTACACGATGAGTTAGACGATCTCGTACCCAATGCTACTGAAGAGGAGTTGGTGAGCACACAATCATTGGCAGCAACACAAAACGATCAACTAGGTATACCTGTATTGTTTTTTATAGACCTGTAGATCATATACAACAAATCACAGGAAAAAAATTGTTCTTCTCATGTGTTACTTATCTTTCAGGACAGGAAGTTGAGGTGCCCACCAACAAAGAGGGGCCAGGTGTCCAATTATAAAATTCTTAAATATTTAAAGGTGTGTTTTTTCTTTTGTTGTGACGTATGTTACATTATGTTAAGGCGGGAATCTAAACGAGGAAGGGACTGTTGAAGAAATGCAAGAGGACAATGATGATCCAGGTTTGATTGTTGGGGTCACACCGGCAGATGAACAAATGGAAGATGACAAAACAGGTATTGTTCTGACGTTTCAATATCCAGTAGTAAAAACGGTCGAACAATCAGCAGATTCAAGCGGTAGTCTAACCTTAATTTTCAGGATGTGAGGGGATTTGCACAACAGAGGCAGAAGTGACCACATACAAGAATGATGAGCTAGGTATGAGATGATAGATGATGTAAGTACAGACATTCATATAGTATAATTGTGTCATCATGTATGTTGTTACATGATGTGAAGCAGACTCCCAGGCAAACGCAGAGGCTGCGCCCAACACCATGGATGCACCAAGGCAGATTTTTGATGCAGCGAAAAACGATGAACAAGTACACAAAACAGGTATTGTAATGTCATCTCGATGTAAAATATAAAACTTGTAAGATAAACAATCGTGAACGGGGACTTTTTGTTTACAGGCTTTGTGGGGATATGTCCTACAGAAGCGCATCCGGATAGGGCAGAGTTTAGAGATGGGGGGTCACAGGTTAATGAAGCGGTTCAAGATACAAGCACGGGTACGCTAAAGACAAATGAAATATATTTAAACTCCACAAGCGTCAACAATGTGGTTTTAACTTACATTTACAGGATGCTCCCGGATACTTCCATATATGACAAAATCAGATGGCAATGATGCACCAAGTTTTAGCTTTGGCCTAACACAGCCAGAAGAAGCAGGTCAGCGGGGCTCAGGTTTGAGTTATGTTTTTAAAATAATTATAGTTTGCCTTTAACGTATTCCAAAACAGTTTGTAATGCGTATGTTACAGAATTTGTGCCAATGTCTCCAAAAATGGGATCCGGTATGAACAAGCTACCAGGTGAATCAGGTACCGCGTCCCAGATTGTGATAGGATGATTCAAACCTGGGAACGGATACACAGTTATGTCTAACAATGGTTGTGACGTATCTTACAGAGGCTGCCGGTGTGGGCCCGCACGCAGAATCACATGTCAAAGAGTTGCCCGCCAAGCCAGGTAGGGGTTGGGTTGTTTTTCAAACCATACAAATGGTAACATGCGTAATAATCTCCCTGTTGCATGTGTTACAGAGTCTGCGGATATATCTCTAAGCAAGGATTGGCTGTCAGCAAGGCGCGTGGAAAGGAGAAGGCCGATGATAGTATAGGTAAGTCCACACCGCTAATTGTAATTTAATACTCTCTTTCATATACATCGGCTGAAAATAGAAAAGTCGCATATGCAGTAGCGGACGGCTTTTTAGCATCAGTAAGGGATACCACACCAGTATATCCAATGGTGTCCCCTGTTCGTTCATATGACGCACAAAAGAATATATACAATGAGTATGGCTTGGGTGGAAATATGGATTGTGATGATGACCACGTGACGTTGGCGATGCGTCAACAGTTGATTGCAAAGATGGATGCAACCAAGCGAAACCCCCTACGCGAAAGGAATGTGACTTATGTTCATAAGTCACCTTTTCACATAAGGGGGGTCGATTTAGCAGAGAGGGTGACAAAGGATGACGATGCTATGTGGAAATATGTTTACATGGACGAGAATCCACTGAATATGTTATGTGGTGATGATGCCAGAAGGAGGGTGGCGCAACAAAATAGGTAAGGTTATTGATCAATATATAACCCAACGATGTGTATCTTCTGTAATATGTGTAACATATAATTTCTGTTTGTGTTTCTCCAGGCTAGAGCGTGGGGAAGCCATAGACAACGTAGAAATACCTCAAGAAGAAATAGATAACGCACTTGCCAAGTAACACCATGTTTAATTTTTAAGTCAGGTTGAATTGTTTGTAAAGACGTAAAAACTGCCTTCTAACATTGTCTTTGTGGTTGCATTTATAGTGAGGTGTTATTTAGAAGCTTATCTAATGTGGAGGCAACGCGTAGCATGTTCAAATCTTTGAAGTCGGGTATGCAGGTGTTAGATGGGATAGTAGATTGTTGGGTTGATGTATTAAACTACGAGGAGAGGTTGAAATCGGAAGCGGCATCTCTTCGCTTGTATGTGAGCACAAAGGCAGTGGTACGTTACTTTTAAACATGAAGGTTTATTCATGATTAGTATTTTTTTACGCTTGTTATATTTATGTATTTATTGTTGATTTTCAAAAACAAAAATAGTTTCCATGGATGCTTGATGATACCAAATGTGATGAGAATACACGGATGACAAGGTTTTCGGCAGCTATGGTCGCTTCGGTGCCATCTTATGAGAAGAACCATGACTTCAAGAAATATGATATCGTGTTTTTCCCTATACTTGAAAGGGCCCACTTCTACTTGTTGGTATTCGAGCTGAAAAACATTGCCATAATGCTCATTCATAGTGACAAAAAGCGAGGGAGGCGTAGCTGCAAGGATCACATCGATTTCCACAAGAAAGATACGGCATATAAATACGTAAGTTGTTCTTGATTGTTTCTTTTTTTTTTCTTACTTTTGGTATCTCTAAAAATGTACACGTTTATTGCAGAAGCACATGTTTGTGCAATTTCTTAAAAACATGAATCATCCAAAAGCAATACACAGGTTGGACGTAGAATGGGCTACGGCTGGAAATGGCACAGATTGTGGTGTCTACCTCATGAGACACATGGAGAAGTTCATGGGGCTCAATTTGCCTTTTGACTGCAATTTCAGTAAACATTGGCGCTCAAAGGACGGGGATATCAAGAAGCTGCGGACAAAGTGTGCGGCACATATTTTGCGTTCATCGGTTAATACAAAGAAGGGGCAGGTCAAGGCTGCAGCAGCACTTAGGAAGTAACCGGTGAATAGTCGGGGAAGGGGGCTGCTTGGTGTTTAAACTGTGACACCCGGCATGTTCGGCTTAAACATATTAGTAACATCTAAGTCTACCTTAGCGAGAAACGTTTATAAACAAACTTAACCGGGTTAGTTGAGTTGGGTCAAGTTAGGATTGTCCAGGGTACAATGATCTGGAGGATCATTGGGAGTCGTTTTGGTAATACATTAGTACCGGGTTCCGTTGTTGGTGACATTACATGAACTAATTAAGTATATGTGTAGATTATGGGTTGTGTGGTGGTTTATATACATAGACGTGTTTAAATGATGTGTAAATGATCATCTGTGCTTTAATGTGTTAAATATAGACTAGGGATGCATGCTTATGTGTTAAGATGTGTTAGAATGCGTTAAACACGACAAACTGGAAAACTAGTTAAGAAGGGGCTCTGGTTCGACCACTTCGAGTGGTCGAAGGAGAGGAAAATTGTCTGGTTCGACCCATGCAAGTGGGCGAACCAGGGAAGTGGAGTTGAAGAATTCCCTTCGACCTGGACAAGTCTCATTCGACCCTGTGAAAGGGGCGAAGGAGACCACCTTCGACCAATCAATTGGTGCGAAGGAGGATCAGTATAAATACCAACCTTAGTCATTTTTCATCATTTCACAAACCCTAACCGTCCCAAAACGCTCTCAAACGATCTTAAACACTAAGGAAGGAGTTTTTGCTCTTCTTTTTCATAATCTAACCTATCTACAACATCTAAACAAGAATCCAAGGTGTGTTCATAATCCTAAATCTTTTAAAAGCATTTTAATTCGTTTTCATCTAACCTTAATTGTCCAGATCTGTTCTAAGGGTGTTTTTATGATTAAAAACCTTTTAAACATCTTTCTAAAACAAAACCCTATCATTTAACATGAGTTTTCATAATAAATAACATGTGTTAATTGAGTATTATGTGGTGTAATGTGTTATTCAATGCTTTGCTGCTTTATCTATGTTAGAGACATGATGTAGGATTGCTTTTAATGCTGATTGATTGTTGTTTAGGGTTAGAATCGATTGGATGATGATATTATGTGTAAATTGGGGATTTTGACGAATCTAGACGTAACATGTGGTGTTTATAATCAATAGAACCCATAGGGATGGTCGGATGATCGATAAACAGAGTATTTTAAATCAAACATGAGTCGATTTCAAAAGTTTCCAAATTGGGTAAAGATTTCATGCATGAAAGTGACGTTTCCATAATTTTTGCCATTTTGGGAAAGGGCTGAAACGGATATGGTTTGGGGCAAAATCAGTGGGGTTTTGTTAGGATAACATAGTCATGTTTGACTGCTGTGATTGGTGATGTTTCGAGTCGTTTTGAATGTGTTTTAAGCGTTTTTAGGCAAAATAGAACAACAGGGGCGAACCTGGCCTCCTTCGACCAGTCGAAGGTGCCAAGGAGGAATCCCAGGGTCGAACCAGGCTTTTCAGTGGGCGAACGTGTCAAAACGTGCGAAGGAAGCATCAAACGGTCGAACGAGAGGTAAAAAGGTGCGAAGGAGGCCTTAAACTGACTGGTTCGACCGTTCTGATGCAGAAATGAGATTTTTGATACAAACTAAGTGTTTTATGCTTGAACCTTGCGTGTAATCTATGTGTACTTGATTAGTTAGGGTAATGGGTCACCAACGGGATGGCGGGTCGGTCTAGTGTGTCGGTTGAACATTTAAACACGTTTTAAAACATACTTGGTTATGATCTGGACAATCGGGGGCTAGATAACCTTATGGTTATTAGTCGGAACACTTATGTGAACATTTTGATAGATCTCCGGTAGAGGGATTATCAAGGGCTAAACATCTTTACTTATAATTGAAGAACGCTATCTAAGGTGAGTTCACGGCCCCACTTTTAATGCTTTAACTTTTGGGGGAGAAAACATGCGCTAAACAGTTTTGGTAACATATGTCATACTATGGTTTTAACTTTATATTGCTATACGATCTTTTGGAAAGTCCCGGGGGAAACCATGAATGTGCGGGTTTGCACAACGGGGGAAATGTGGATAGATCTATTGGGCGTGACCTGCCCCACTCGTCGGCTTGGAGGGCCGGGCGGGTGCATATTGTCTCGAACAGGAACATTATCGTGCTGAACATTACGGGCTGCTAAACATGCTAAACATTGCTAAACGTGTCCAGTAATGGTTTCCAATCGTAGTAGTAATAAAAATATACGCCTAGCTAGCGTACTTGGTAGCATTGATATAGTATGGACATGGTAACACTTGGTAACTCTTTTTGAACAAACCTGTGAACTCACCAGCATTATATGTTGACGTCTTTTGGCATGTTTTTCTCAGGTCGCTAAGGTAGCAACAACTGGATCTAGGCGCACGAGTCGGCACGGGCGTCTAGGGCTTAGAGCATGGTCTTCATTAAACATTTGAACTATGTCTTTTGGGTTGTAAACATTTAAAGCTTCCGCTACAGTTTATGCTTTTATAATTATATCTTTTGGGTTTTGTGTTATGCATATAGTGTTGTTTATTGTGACCGTTGACTTGAATCCTGGTTTGTCATGCGCCTCGCGGTAAAACCCCGCAAGTGGAATTTGAGGGTGTGACAGATTGGTATCAGAGCCAATGGTTATAGTGAACTAGGACTGCATTTAGAGTCTAGTCTATAGCCGAGTCGCACACACTAGACGGTCACATACTTGTGTCGGTTTGGAACATGTACTAACCTTGTCGGAGTGTCTTTACATCATCATCATGCTTCTCCGTTACATCATCCGTTTTTATTTGGGTTCTTACCTACTCTTGTCTTCTTCTTCTGGATTGAAGGAGGAGGGGTTGATTTGTTGGTTCTTGCACACACATGCCTTCTTACACTTGCACCTATTGCCACATAGGCGACAATGTTCGGTGACTGGGGTCTAGATTAGGGGTACATCTGGAGGACCATGTAGAGCAGTTTATCATTTCGGGTGCACACGAAATAATAAACTGGGATGCATGAAAATCCCGACGGACTTCGAGTTTGGATGTATGGTCCTGAATTTGTCCCTAGGTTAACTCTTGTAAATTCCTAGTGGTTGACACTGGAAGTGAATCTGAATCTCTCGATTTCTTGGTTTGTTAGATCATGTCTGGTGCTCGTGGTGGTGGACGTCGTGGTGGTGGTCGTGGCGGCGGTGGTCGTGCCGGAGGCGGTGGTCGTGGGAACATCAACATGACCCAAGCTGAGTTGAACAACTTGCTCCAGCAGCAAGTGAACATGGCTATGGCTAACTTCCAGGCCGGGATTAATGCCATGGGTGGTGAGTTGATTTCTGTCGACCTTGCCTCATTTTTGGGTTTCGTGTCCTTTCGTTTGTGTTTTACTCGTGTACCGTGTTTCAGGTGTTGGTGCCAATCCACCCCCACCTCAGTGCTCTTATAAGAAGTTTAGGGACTGTCAGCCCCATAACTTCGCTGGAACTGAGGGAGCGGTGGGACTGCTCCGATGGCTAGAGAAGGTGGAATCTGTGTTTGTCATGTGTAACTGTCCTGCTGGGGACCGAGTGAAGTATGCTACTGCGACATTTGAGGGGCCTGCATTGTCGTGGTGGAATGCTACCACTCAGAACGTGGGGTTGGGAGAGGCTATTGCTATGCCTTGGGCGGAGTTTGTGCAGCTTTTGAGAGGTGAGTACTGTCCGAGGGAGGAGATACAGAAGTTAGAGCATGAGGTCTGGAGTTACAAGATGGTTGGGTCGGAGATTGAGGAGTATACTGTGAGGAGGAACGAGCTGGCGGTGTTGTGTCCTGACTTACACACACCCGAATACAGGAGGATCGAGCACTATGTGTCTGGACTAGTGCCCGAGATTGCTGGGTTGGTAGCTGCTGGGAATCTTCCCACTATTGCTGAAGTTGTCCGATCAGCTCATCGGATGACTAACCTGAAGGTGGCGGAAGGCGTTTTGCCACCCAAGGGTACTACTGTGAAGGCTGCTGAGGGGAACAAGAGGAAGTGGGAGAGTGTGGGGAAGAGTGTGGTGCCAGCTCAGCCGGCGAAGAAGTTTGATACGTCTGGGTCTTCTTCTGGGGCGAAGACGGGTGGGTATGTCGGGAAGCATCCCAAGTGCAACAAGTGTGGTTTCCATCATTCGGGGAGTTGTGACAGGGCTCGTTGTCATCGGTGCCATCAGTTGGGGCACCATGCTAAGGATTGCAAGGTGGCGCTCACCCCAACTCAGACTCCTGCGGCTACTCCTGCTCCTGCTGCTCAGGGGACTCAGGGGAGGCAGGGGTGTTATAACTGTGGTGACACGGGGCATTTCAAGCGTGATTGTCCCAAGCTGAAGCAGGGCGATAATGGGAGGGGCGGAAACGGTAACGGTAACGGGAATGGCGGCGGAGGCAGGACTGCGCGTGCTTTCGTCATTGGGTCTGCGGAGGCTAGGCAGGATCCAGACACAGTTACCGGTACGTTCCTTCTCAACAATCGCTATGTTTCTGTTTTATTTGATTCTGGTGCCGATAAGAGCTTCGTATCTGTGGATGTTAGTCAGTTGCTAGATATAGTACCCACACCTTTAGAGGCTAAGTACTTGATAGAATTGGCTAATGGTAAGAACATCGAGGCGACTCATATCCTTAGGGAGTGTCACTTGGAACTGTCAGGTCAGTCATTCCCCATTGACCTTATGCCTGTACCTTTGGGTAGTTTCGATGTCGTTGTGGGCATGGATTGGTTATCGTTGTATCGTGCAGAGATTGTTTGCTTTGACAAGGTTATTCGGATCCCTCTCCCTGATGGAGAGATTCTTTCGGTTCATGGCGAGAAAAGCGGTGCTCCGCTGAGTATCATTTCTAGCATGAAAGCCCGTAAGTATCTTCGGAAGGGCTGTTCGGCCATTCTGGCACTTGTTAACGTTTCTGCTGACGGTGAGAAGAACATCGAGGATATCCCGGTGGTTCGTGACTTTCCTGATGTGTTTCCTGATGATTTGCCTGGTCTTCCTCCCCATCGTCAGGTTGAGTTTGGTATTGATCTTGCTCCGGGCGCAGCTCCTATTGCCCGAGCTCCGTATCGTCTTGCACCTCCCGAGATGCAAGAGTTATCCAGCCAGTTACAGGAACTCTTGGAAAAGGGTTTCATTCGACCGAGCTCGTCCCCGTGGGGAGCTCCTATTTTGTTTGTGAAGAAGAAGGACGGGAGCCTTCGTATGTGTATTGATTACCGTGAGCTGAACAAAGTGACCATCAAGAATCGTTATCCTCTTCCTCGCATTGATGATCTCTTTGACCAGCTTCAGGGCTCCAGCTATTATTCGAAGATTGATTTGCGGTCCGGTTATCACCAGTTGCGCGTCAGGGAAGCTGACATTCAGAAGACTGCCTTTCGCACTCGTTATGGCCATTTTGAGTTCTTGGTCATGCCTTTTGGCCTCACTAACGCACCTGCGGTGTTCATGGATTTGATGAACCGCGTTTGCAAGCCTTACCTTGATAAGTTCGTCATCGTGTTTATTGACGACATTCTGATCTATTCCAAGAACAAGGCGGATCACGAGGAACATCTGCGGTTGGTCTTGGAACTTTTGAGACAAGAGCAGTTGTATGCTAAGTTCTCAAAGTGTGATTTTTGGTTGCGTGAAGTTCAATTCCTAGGGCATGTGGTGAATGAACTGGGAATTCATGTCGATCCGGCTAAGATCGAAGCTATTAAAGACTGGGAAGCACCAAAGACGCCATCTGAGGTGCGGCAATTCCTAGGTCTTGCGGGTTACTATCGTCGTTTCATCGAGGGATTTTCGAAGATCGCTCAACCCCTCACTGCTCTCACCCAGAAGGACCGAAAGTTCGACTGGGACGAACCACAGGAATCAGCATTTCAGATGCTGAAGCTTAAACTTTGTTCTGCACCTATCTTATCCCTTCCTGAGGGTACGGATGATTTCGTTGTGTACTGTGATGCTTCCATTCGGGGTCTTGGTTGCGTGTTGATGCAGCGCGGGAAGGTTATTGCTTATGCTTCTCGTCAACTCAAAGTCCATGAGAAGAATTACACTACTCATGACTTAGAACTGGGTGCAGTGGTCTTTGCGTTGAAAATTTGGAGACATTACTTGTACGGTACCAAGTGTGAAGTTTACACCGATCACAAGAGTCTCCAGCATATTTTCGACCAGAAGGTGTTAAACATGCGGCAGCGTCGTTGGGTTGAACTCTTGAACGACTACGACTGTGCGATTAAGTACCATCCTGGCAAGGCAAACGTTGTGGCGGATGCCTTGAGCAGGAAAGAGTCGGCGAAGCCTCGGCGTGTCCGAGCCTTGCAGCTTACCATTCATTCCTCCTTACCTGACCGGATCCGTTCGGCTCAGGTGGATGCCTTGAAGGAGGAAAACCTTAAGGCCGAAACGATGCACAGTGCGGACAAACACCTTGAGCTTAGGTCTGATGGCCTACACTACTTCGCTGGGCGTGTTTGGGTTCCTTTACTCGGGGGATTACGGGAGCTTGTCTTGGACGAGGCTCACAAATCCCGGTATTCTATTCATCCAGGCTCCGATAAGATGTATCAGGATCTGAAGATACTTTATTGGTGGCCGAACATGAAGGCTGATATAGCCTCCTATGTGAGCAAATGCTTGACCTGTGCTAAGGTCAAGGTGGAGTATCAGAAGCCGTCTGGTCTCCTACAGCAACCTGAGATTCCAGAATGGAAGTGGGAGCGGATCACGATGGATTTCGTCACCAAACTACCGAGATCACCAAGTGGCTGCGACATGATTTGGGTGATCGTCGACCGGTTGACGAAATCGGCACACTTCATACCTATTAAGGAAACGGATGGACTCGAGCGGTTGGCTCGGCTCTACCTTAAGGAGGTGGTTTCTCGGCACGGGGTGCCTGTTTCTATCATTTCTGATCGTGATTCCCGCTTTGCTTCGCGTTTCTGGAAGGCTCTTCATAAGGCCTTGGGTACTCAGCTGGATATGAGTACGGCTTATCATCCGCAAACTGACGGGCAGAGTGAGCGGACGATACAAACACTGGAGGACATGCTGCGGGCATGTGTTATCGATTTTGGCAAAAGTTGGGAGATCCACCTGCCGTTAGTGGAGTTCTCCTACAACAACAGCTATCACTCCAGCATCAAGGCAGCTCCGTTCGAGGCTCTTTACGGACGGAAATGCCGATCACCACTTTGTTGGGCCGAGGTGGGCGAGAGCCAGCTCACTGGTCCGGAACTCGTGTACGAAACTTCGGAGAAAATCGTACAGATCCGTCAACGTTTGGCTGCTGCACGGGATCGTCAGAAGAGCTATGCCGATCGCCGTCGAAAACCTTTAGAGTTCCAGGTTGGGGACAAGGTACTTCTGAAAGTTTCACCATGGAAGGGCGTCATACGCTTTGGAAAGCGTGGCAAGCTTAACCCTCGTTATGTCGGACCGTTCGCAATCCTGGATCGGATTGGACCGGTGGCATATAGACTTGACTTACCGGCGGAGCTCGGTAGTGTGCACAACGTCTTCCATGTGTCTAACTTGAAGAAGTGTTTGGCTGATGAATCTCTCATTGTACCACTGGAAGAGATCAAGGTTGATGATCGTCTTCGCATTGTGGAGGAACCTGTCGAGATTCTCGACTACAAGATTCGTAGCCTTCGTCGGAGTAAAATCCGCATCGTTAAAGTCCGTTGGAACTCGAACCGTGGACCTGAGTTCACATGGGAACGGGAGGATCAGATGAAATCTAAGTATCCTCATCTCTTTCCGAAGCGCGCGTTTGAATCAAGGCATGTTACTGCTGAAGCGGAATGAATCTCGGGTCGAGATTCCTTTCAACGTAGGGATGATGTGACATCCGGTAAGTTTCTTTTGTTCGGTTCTTTCCGTTTCTTTCTTTTTGGGCTTTGCGCAATTTTCGGGACGAAAATTCTTTCAACGTGGGGATGATGTGACACCCGGCATGTTCGGCTTAAACATATTAGTAACATCTAAGTCTACCTTAGCGAGAAACGTTTATAAACAAACTTAACCGGGTTAGTTGAGTTGGGTCAAGTTAGGATTGTCCAGGGTACAATGATCTGGAGGATCATTGGGAGTCGTTTTGGTAATACATTAGTACCGGGTTCCGTTGTTGGTGACATTACATGAACTAATTAAGTATATGTGTAGATTATGGGTTGTGTGGTGGTTTATATACATAGACGTGTTTAAATGATGTGTAAATGATCATCTGTGCTTTAATGTGTTAAATATAGACTAGGGATGCATGCTTATGTGTTAAGATGTGTTAGAATGCGTTAAACACGACAAACTGGAAAACTAGTTAAGAAGGGGCTCTGGTTCGACCACTTCGAGTGGTCGAAGGAGAGGAAAATTGTCTGGTTCGACCCATGCAAGTGGGCGAACCAGGGAAGTGGAGTTGAAGAATTCCCTTCGACCTGGACAAGTCTCATTCGACCCTGTGAAAGGGGCGAAGGAGACCACCTTCGACCAATCAATTGGTGCGAAGGAGGATCAGTATAAATACCAACCTTAGTCATTTTTCATCATTTCACAAACCCTAACCGTCCCAAAACGCTCTCAAACGATCTTAAACACTAAGGAAGGAGTTTTTGCTCTTCTTTTTCATAATCTAACCTATCTACAACATCTAAACAAGAATCCAAGGTGTGTTCATAATCCTAAATCTTTTAAAAGCATTTTAATTCGTTTTCATCTAACCTTAATTGTCCAGATCTGTTCTAAGGGTGTTTTTATGATTAAAAACCTTTTAAACATCTTTCTAAAACAAAACCCTATCATTTAACATGAGTTTTCATAATAAATAACATGTGTTAATTGAGTATTATGTGGTGTAATGTGTTATTCAATGCTTTGCTGCTTTATCTATGTTAGAGACATGATGTAGGATTGCTTTTAATGCTGATTGATTGTTGTTTAGGGTTAGAATCGATTGGATGATGATATTATGTGTAAATTGGGGATTTTGACGAATCTAGACGTAACATGTGGTGTTTATAATCAATAGAACCCATAGGGATGGTCGGATGATCGATAAACAGAGTATTTTAAATCAAACATGAGTCGATTTCAAAAGTTTCCAAATTGGGTAAAGATTTCATGCATGAAAGTGACGTTTCCATAATTTTTGCCATTTTGGGAAAGGGCTGAAACGGATATGGTTTGGGGCAAAATCAGTGGGGTTTTGTTAGGATAACATAGTCATGTTTGACTGCTGTGATTGGTGATGTTTCGAGTCGTTTTGAATGTGTTTTAAGCGTTTTTAGGCAAAATAGAACAACAGGGGCGAACCTGGCCTCCTTCGACCAGTCGAAGGTGCGAAGGAGGAATCCCAGGGTCGAACCAGGCTTTTCAGTGGGCGAACGTGTCAAAACGTGCGAAGGAAGCATCAAACGGTCGAACGAGAGGTAAAAAGGTGCGAAGGAGGCCTTAAACTGACTGGTTCGACCGTTCTGATGCAGAAATGAGATTTTTGATACAAACTAAGTGTTTTATGCTTGAACCTTGCGTGTAATCTATGTGTACTTGATTAGTTAGGGTAATGGGTCACCAACGGGATGGCGGGTCGGTCTAGTGTGTCGGTTGAACATTTAAACACGTTTTAAAACATACTTGGTTATGATCTGGACAATCGGGGGCTAGATAACCTTATGGTTATTAGTCGGAACACTTATGTGAACATTTTGATAGATCTCCGGTAGAGGGATTATCAAGGGCTAAACATCTTTACTTATAATTGAAGAACGCTATCTAAGGTGAGTTCACGGCCCCACTTTTAATGCTTTAACTTTTGGGGGAGAAAACATGCGCTAAACAGTTTTGGTAACATATGTCATACTATGGTTTTAACTTTATATTGCTATACGATCTTTTGGAAAGTCCCGGGGGAAACCATGAATGTGCGGGTTTGCACAACGGGGGAAATGTGGATAGATCTATTGGGCGTGACCTGCCCCACTCGTCGGCTTGGAGGGCCGGGCGGGTGCATATTGTCTCGAACAGGAACATTATCGTGCTGAACATTACGGGCTGCTAAACATGCTAAACATTGCTAAACGTGTCCAGTAATGGTTTCCAATCGTAGTAGTAATAAAAATATACGCCTAGCTAGCGTACTTGGTAGCATTGATATAGTATGGACATGGTAACACTTGGTAACTCTTTTTGAACAAACCTGTGAACTCACCAGCATTATATGTTGACGTCTTTTGGCATGTTTTTCTCAGGTCGCTAAGGTAGCAACAACTGGATCTAGGCGCACGAGTCGGCACGGGCGTCTAGGGTTTAGAGCATGGTCTTCATTAAACATTTGAACTATGTCTTTTGGGTTGTAAACATTTAAAGCTTCCGCTACAGTTTATGCTTTTATAATTATATCTTTTGGGTTTTGTGTTATGCATATAGTGTTGTTTATTGTGACCGTTGACTTGAATCCTGGTTTGTCATGCGCCTCGCGGTAAAACCCCGCAAGTGGAATTTGAGGGTGTGACAAAGTGTGCGGCACATATTTTGCGTTCATCGGTTAATACAAAGAAGGGGCAGGTCAAGGCTGCAGCAGCACTTAGGAAGTAACCGGTGAATAGTCGGGGAAGGGGGCTGCTTGGTGTTTAAACTCTCTTTTGGGTGACATGTATGACATTTATTTTGTTACTACCCTACTGCGTCTGTTGTCGATGGTACACCTATTAAGTCTGCTAATATGCTAGCCAGACGAACATTTAAATGTGTATCCGTAATTTAACACTACTAACCTGCTAGGCAGTTGAACATTTTACTGTTTTGTTGGGTAGACTGTCTATGAATGTTACATATGTTAATATGAACAAGATTGTGTATCCGTAATTTAAGACTACTAAATATGCTACGCGGTCGAACATTTAACTGTTTTCCATATACTATGTATGAATGTTACATATGTTAATGTGTTCAAAATTTTTCCCCTATTTTGAGTAGGGTTGTATATGGGTTTTATGATTCTACATAACACACAGTTAAAGATGTTATCAAGATGGGAAACATCTTGTTACATACATAACACATAGTACGGGGTCATACAGTTACAGGGGGCACTTACATATCGTGCTTATGTTAAACAAACACAAAATGAAACTGTCTTGACCCTAGAAAGTAGATAGGTAACAACATATACACTGAAACACCAAAGAGAAACGTTGTTAAGTTGGCCCCAATCATGGCGTGAACGTACCGTACTGGGCTCCCAAGCTCAGCTCTGACTGTTCACTATCCTCACCTTCCCACGGATTATAGCTTGCCCACCTAGCGAGAGTATTTGGGGAATTTGGACACAGAGGACAACCACAAAACTCGTGGTCGTACTCAACTCCTGTACATTGTCAATCCGATCCTTTTACGTCCTCTTTGGTTACCGAGTACGCAGTCCTGCTTGACCCCTCGCCATCAATCTCCATATCTGCATCACCATAGGTCACGTTGGTATTAGAACCATCTAACATCATTGCGTCGTCAACGCCTTAGTTGGGTAGTTTCCTATCTTTGGTACTAACACCATGTTGGCCACCATCAGCGGCTACTTCTTCGCTGTGTTCCAGTAAGCCATGCACATCAGTTTCTTTTGAAGTTACCTCATCTTCGTCTTTGATCTTTTGGCGTTTGGCTGCATGAGTGTTTGAAGGGCTCTCCATTTGTAGAGAGCATCTGATTTGCCAATTTTGTAAAACTATTGTTATGCAAATGGAGTGTAAGGGTGGAATATAGAAAGGGATGGATATAAATAGTATACTTAAGGGGGTAGGTTGGGTAGTTGGTCATAATTTAATTTGTGGTTGGTGGTGTATTTTACTTTATGTCAAATCACTATTTAAAAAGGTGATGGTGATAAAGTTCACTTGATATTTTATTCTCTTCTTTTTGTACTTTGTACTTGTCAATATTATTATTTTAGTATACTTAAGAAAAAAATCTTCTATACCACAACTACCCAATGTACTGCATAGATGGTGGGCCCGGGGTACTATAAAATACACAACTTTTGCAAAAAATAATTTAACCACTTCGCACACCATTTGTGTGTTGCGTATGTTAACAGTGTAAGGCAGATAAAACACACAACATAATAATTAAAACCACATTACATGCTATATTATAAAACACAAAACGGCATGTCTAGTGGATAAACATTATACATAACCAGAACTTAAAAATAAAAACATAGAAGTAGCTGTGGGGATACAACACATCAAAATGACAACCATGTTACACACGTAACAAAAAGTGACTGCATCTGTTTCTAACTGTTACCAGTGTATAACCTGGTTCAAAAGGCAGAGATCATTTATGTTTCCCCCGTAGCACCATCAACCTTGTATTTGGCTTTCCGGCCGCATGCCGCCTTTTCCTTGGCCCTTTTCATTGCAGCAACCTTCTCGCAATTCCTTGCATCATGATCCGTCACATATTGGTGGCAGTTGTTGCATAGACGCGGGGCTTTGGGCATTTTGGGACGCTTTGATATGGCCTTCTCACCAGGCCCAGCCAGTTTGCGATTTTTCCCACAACCCTTGTTGTGTGCAACATTAGGATTGGCAACCACAACATCAACATCAGCCGGTTGGCCAATTATGTCCTCCACTACCGCTTCATTAGGTTCATTGGGAAGAACAGAAATAGATTCCCTTGATAACAAGTTGAGTTTGATTGATTTGAGTTGCTCAACCAAGTCAGCCAACGTGGTTTCATCTGTTCTACCAACATCGACACATTCAGTTACGAGTTCAAGAATCTCATTTCTCAGCAAAGAACCTGGATGGGTGTCAACACCATAACAGCTGCAAATGAAGAACACTTTCTTCGGTAGAATATCACGTAACCACCTGTCAGAAACATATTGTTGAGGGATGCGGTCAACTTTCTTAATCATGTAAACCGCAAAGACATAGCGGCAAAGGTAGCCAAGACGGGTAAAACCTCTGCAGGAACATTCGGCCGTTGCATCCACGCTATCAAATCGCACCTATTTCAACAAATAAATGTTAGCATATGTAACATAAATATTTAACATATGTAACAAGGCATTTTGTGCAAACTCAATTAACAAAATAAAAAAAGCTAGTCTGGGGAAAAAAAACCAAGTTACACCAAAAGATTGTTTTTACAGTTTGTATAAATGAGTTGATTCTTAAAGATATAAACTTAACTCTGTAACAGATGTAACATCCTATTTTAACATATGTAACAAACAATATTTTCATAGTGGTCAGTAAACCTGTAAGACCCTAACCCGTAATCATGTGATTAACGTCTAATCTTACGGGTTTTAACCTTACTTAAACCACTCCCGATTAAAAACTTAGACATTTAAGAAAAACTTAAATTATCGTGATAAATACATTTTGATTTCTACACTTTAACTATTACAACCTATGATGAGATTTCGCAATTTCACGGGAGAGTCTTGAATTCTATTGCGGAAGCTTGATGAGTGTTCGGGCGTGTTCGGTTCTTCTCGTGACTTGATCCTTGCTCCGGGACGTCCATCAAATGTTTACCTAGCACCACCACACAAAGAATGGTTAGTGGGTTGTCAATAATACAATTAAACTAGTATGGGAGTCGTTACACGTCGAAACAGAACGAACCAGGCCAAACGGCCCCTATTCAGGAGAACAAACTACCGCGACTTTTGCGCAGCATCTGTTCGGATCGCTTTTACCCCTTCTAAAACCTAAAATCCGACTTCGACTTTCAAATAAGGATTGTTCTACGCTCCGAGAGCTTTTCAGGCATATAAAGAACGTATCCTAACGATTTTTCTACGATTTTATATGAAATTTTGAAAATCAGGTTGTCAGGCTGTCAATACGCGCGGCCGGTCGCTCAAACCGCACGGCCGGTCGCTTCAACGCTGACATTTCTGAGCCCTCTGTGAAGGCCGCGCGGCCGGTCACTCAGCCCGACCGGCCGGTCATTGCTTCTGTTGCCTGTTTGGTAATTTTTAAGCATGGGAATCATATCGCAACTGCATTTGATGATTCCCTAAGCCTAAGTAATGACTTGCCGACTAAATAAACCTTTGTTGACTGAAAATTAAGGTCCGGTTTATGTTGCCATGATCCGGTTCTTAGTTTTGAATGTTTATGGCGACTTTTACCCAATTTGACCCATTTAGACATTTAACTTATCCAAACACCATTTGACCATGCGCAATGCATCTAGTTTATGTTGTCAAGTCATTATACACTTGATCAACTAAAGTGTTTGTCCGATTTGTTCATTATGATTCGGATTATTAGATTTATCCTTTAGTAAATCTTTAAAAATTCCCAAAGTGCCCCTCCTAGCCAAATCTTTTGATTTAGCCATTCGTGGCGACACTTCTTGATTGAAATCCATCGTTTTTTATTCAATGACCTGTTTAAAAACTTCTAAGTCCTTACGGACTTAGATTTTCACTGTTTCATATGATTGTTCTCAATTTGATCAATTCTAAGCGCATTAGCGCGCATTAAACATAGTTTTGAAAATAACTTACCGAATTGGCACCCATACTTTATGTGGGTTGCTTTAGCACCCAAATTGCTTCGCCCAAAGGCGTTTATTTAACTACGGACTTACCGGGTGGCATTGACCCATGACTTGCACCCATTATGATTTCTTAGGCATCGAGTGCCCATCTTCCTATTGATCTCCTGCATACATTCTAGATTGACCCGTTAGTCTCTCGGGACTCAATGGTGATCATTCACCATTTGACATTAAGTATTGCGGTTCATAATCCTATGATAATCCAACTTTAACTATAGGCAAGTGGCAACCCCACTTGACCCATTTACCCATATTGCATATCTTCCTTATTCATGCGATTGTTTTCCTTATCAAAACTTGAGTTTAGATTCTTGATTACCACATAGTTTTGTCTATTGACCCAATTGATGATTTCCATCATTCGATCAACACACTTTGATTCGTTTATTACCATAAATCTTGTTTTAACATGTATACGCATAAATCGCCCATTTAATAGGTTTCACCCCTTGGGGGTCATACCTTCTTCCCATATCAAAATTTAAAACCAAGGTATACAACACTTGACCCATGTTCATAGTATAGTAGTGTAAGTAAACTTACCTCGCATCCGTTCTTGTTTCCATAAGTATCCGACTTGCATTCGTTTGACCCGTTTGCATCCCTAGTTCTTGTACCTAACTTAGGAACATGTCAAACTTGATTATTAGAATACATAATATGGAATTTTGTTCACTATCCATAACATCATGTATTCATTATCATTACTAGCTAAATCCATAGCCATTTTCTTACATGTCTAGTTAAGATTAACTCACCTAGGCATTTCATCAAACATTTGGCGTGCATCCACCAATATACTTAGTTTTCAACATTCTAAGTTTAACCAAAATATAGCCATGTATCTAATTATTATCATAACAAGATATTTAGGCATTTCAACTAAATTTGATCATTATAACAACTCCTAAGAGTCACCCAAGACTACTAATCATGTGTGGTTTCAACCTAGAGGTTAAACCCCAAATCTTACATATTCACATAATCATATGATCAAAATCAAATACACATATTAGTGTGATTTGTGACCGGATTGTACATGTTTAAGGCTCCCCAAGACTAGGGTAACCCATATTAACCATCAATTCCACGTTTTTATCAAAACCCTAAATTTTCATAAGAATCAAAAACGAATATAACATCAATTTCTACCAAATAAAAGGTACCTTGATGTTTAATAAGCCTTAGATAACCCGTATCTTGCTAATGGACTGAAAAACCCCTTGATTTGACTTGGATTTGAGCTTGAAATTGGTGTTTTGGGGTTTGAGGTTCAAGGAGGTGAACCTCCTGATGTTAATCGAATACACACACACACAAGTGTGTGTGTTCTCACTCAATTTACCATTACATATTTCTTGTTTGGCTAGATGGCAACTATAGTCCCTCAAGTTATCCCACTGTCATTTTCGTATAAAAACTAACTCATAAGCTAGTTTCAAACACCTTTTATTAATTTATAAACATAATATTATTAACTAGGTTATTTCCATGTTAGAATATAACCCATATTATTATCCTCTAAGTCACGTGTTATTATATTGCTAATCACGCCTAATGGCATAGTTAGGCGAACGAATGGTTTTGGGGTGTTACAAAACCTAACTACCAGGAGCTTCAAAATGGAGTACCTGGTAAACATTGGTGACATCACGACGCTTGTCAAGTTGTGTGACAGAGAACACGGCAGGCATTTGTCTTGTTCGTCAACATTTGATATGTAGCAGGAAAACTTCCCCTTCACTAACTCCTTCTTTACTTCATGGAATACATTATTTGTGTATAGAGTAAAGGCATGTTGCTCAATTGTTAAGTCAGTAGACCCAACAAAAACCGCCGAGGAGGTTTTGTACTCAGCAACTCGCTGATGGTAGCGCTGACTATCTAGACGAGATTCATAACACAACATAAACTGAACAAGTGTGTTTGCACTGGTTGAATTGACTTTTAACGAATTGTTGGAGCTCTCGCTTCTTGATGTTGTTTTCATCAAGCAAGACATTGGAATTTCCCTAAAATACGCCGGCACCTACAATTCCTTGATTGCAAACATATCGTTCAACCACTGATTTTCTTGAAGTCCAAATGTCTCTAGCAGCGCATGCCAGTGAGCTTCAAACGTCGCAGGTTTTATGTAAATGTTCCACACCAGTTTGTGAATGCAAGACCGAACCTCAGTGTTGTCTAAAACAGCTCCAGAAATCTAGGTACAAGCATAAACAAAAAAATAATAAGACTGACACATTGGTACCCGACTACATGTGTATCTAGATCTAAAATAAAGGCAAGAATACAATATAAAACATTACCTTTGTGGGTAGTTTTTTCATTATATGCCACATACATAGCCTATGGCGAGCCTCAGTGAACACTTGTGGTACAGCCTGCATCATTGAAGGGTCTTGGTCACTCAACACTAGCCGAGGCTGTAAACCATGAGCTTTTAAAAAGCTTTCAAGCAACCACACATACGAATCTATGGTTTCATTAATTATCAATCCTGCACCAAAGGTAACACACTGTTTAAGATGGTCCACACCAGTGAAAGGCACAAACACCATGTTGTACATGCACATTATATAAAGATACGTATGTTAAGAAGTCACAAACACTGACTGCCAAAAAAGTTGTAACACACGTTAAGCTAGTGAAAATAACTTACTTGTTTGTGTTGTATGTTGCATCAAAGGCTAAAACATCACCGAACGCCTTATAGTTCAGTTTCGAAATTTCATCCGCCCAGAAAACAGAGTGTAATTTACCATCGCGCACAACAAAGTCGTAAAAAAAATCTGGCAAATTTTCAAGCCGATCACTAATGAATAATGACGAATCCCTTTCGCCGATAAAAATTCTCAGTTTGTTACTAAAATTCTTGAAGTCAACCGCAATACCATTGACATTATGGTGGTCGCCATTAAGAGACACTAAGTACCTATGAGCTTTCACGGGTCCAACACGGTTTAGACTCATATTATGAATAAACTGTTTTGTCGAGAAAGAAAGTTTCTGAGAAATCTTAGCAAGATCAAGGTTATTTTTATCCCAAAGCTGATGATTATGAACATTATTGAAACGAATAACTTTAAAACACGAACCACCACAAGTGATTGACACTAACACGTGGGCTTGGCAGTTTGAAAGGCTGAATGAAGTTTTACGCGGTTTAACAGAAGATTCGTCTAAAGTGTCAAAGGTTTTCTTAACCTGAGATTTACCGTATTTGCAACAACACAGGTACTTGTGTGTCGGGGTACCCAACCAAACCTTAGTTTGCCCCTTCTTAACTGAGAAACCAGCTTGTTGCGTATATTCCTTGTACATGGCCATTACTGCCTCAAACGTGGGAAAAGTTTGATCAACAACGGGCAAATATCGGGGGCTCACATTAGGGATCCAGAATTGGGTCCCATTGGGGGTAGCAATAACATAGTACGGCTCGCTATCTTGAGCTTCACCTGTACAAAAAAGTTAAGTTTATAGCTTTAAAAGTCAATTCGTTTATACAAACTGTTAAAAAAACAGCAAACAACAAAAACAAAGTTACATCAAAACATCTAAAAAATAGAATATTAACAACTACTGTGTGAGGGGTGCTAAGGCAAACTTGTGTTACGTACGTTAACTTTGGATATTCTACAACAAAGTTTGTGGGTAAAATAGGTAAGACAAAAAAACATAATGATTAGGTTAAAAAAACATTCATCAACACAGAAGTCTCCATAAAAAGTCTCCATAAAAAACATTCATCAGCACAAAAGTCTCCATAAAAAACGTAATGATTCTGTTAAAACATTCATCAACAAAGCTAATGCATGCTAAAGAAAACTACCAACAACACACAAACTATTTATAGTCCCATGTTTTCCAAAAGTAACTTACCTATTCCATCCCCTGCATATAAACCCTCGTCTGCTTCATAGTGATTTTCATCACCGTTCATTAAGACGGATAAGGACCCAACATTAAGTCCTGTACAAAGAAACAAAATAACTAATTATCATATATAAAAAACTACATCCAACATTCCTAAAATAACTCTGATAAGGCTACTCGAAAACATATCAACATAACTAATGATCATGATCAGACAAGTACTTTTGTCTGTATCTTATCAGAGACGAATAAAACTAAAAAAAATTTAATCGATGTTAAGAAAATATGTAGAAACCTTCTGATCCATCATCGTCACTTTATTGCTCTGTTTCTGATGCAGTAGAGGAATCTGGTAGAAAATCAGGCGGTGCATGGTTATTCCCATGATCTAGGTTCAATAAATGAGGCATAATTCCTGCATTCGATTCCATAACATGAGAAGTTAATGAGGGGAGAAGAAGAATCAGAGAAGTTAATGAGGGTTGAAGAAGAAGCAAAAAGGGTTAATATATACTATTCCAAATGGGGGGAAATATATGGGGTTGTGTGAAGTAATAATGAACGTGCAAATTGGCTAGACTTTCAAACAAGAGAAGTACACATTGTCAGGTGATTTGAAGGTCTTGCAAGCAAAGGAAAATGACATCTCTACCCTTTCCCTCAATAAATTAATGTTAAAAAGCTTGGTGATGTGAAACAATGAGGGCCACAAGATGGGTTTGTGAGGGTTTCTTCATTTTAGGGGGTTTTTTCTAGATACTTAGCCTATATATATATATATATATATATATATATATATATATATATATATATATATATATAGGGGAAGGATATTATGAAAACCCACTATTAGAGTGAAAACCGTGGAAACTCTAACTTCCCAAACTTTTTAGGGCCTGAAAATTTTAGGGCATGTAGTATACATAATTCTAAGCATTTTGAGCCAAAAAAACCAAAAAAGCGCCGAGCGGTTTTTTTTTAAAAAAAAAATAAAGTTTTCGGGTAACACATGTTACACGAAAATTACACATGTTATTTCTGTAACATGTGTTACCCAGAAACGGTTTTTTTTTTTTTTTTAAAAAAACCGCTCGGCGCTTTTTTGGTTTTTTTGGCTCAAAATGCTTAGAATCATGTATACTACATGCCCTAAAATTTTCATAAAAAAAAAACATCGGGAAGTTAGAGTTTCCACAGTTTTCACTCTAAAATGGGTTTTCTCTATATACTTACACTATATATATATATATATATATATATATAGAATATGGTTCAAATAAGAACCATAGGGTAGTTAAGAACCACTTTTTAACCATTAATTTTAAAGGACATGATTGTAAATAACTAGGAGTTTATTTAATTGTTTTAATTAATCTAGGGGTAGTATGGACATTTGTGAACCCACTAATTTTGCATGTTTCTTGGTAAACAATACTTGAAAACATTAATCCCACTATACACGTGTATTGACCAAATCAAGAGGACATGTGTATTGACCAAATCAAGAGTACATCAATTTAAGTATGTGTGTATCGATTTACACATTTTTTTTGTTAAAATTAAAGCTTTCAACTCTTAACCATTCAGAGCCTCCCTCTAAACCATTCAGACCATCTTAATTATTCAGCACTTAATCAACCAAACAGCCCCTAAGTAAATTTTAACTCATAACATAAATTTAGGGTAGGCAGTTACCACAAACATATTATGATTAAATAAAAATTATAATCTATAAATATAAGTTTACATAAATATCCTTTAGATCATGATATAAATGGATGGTTAGGATTAATTCTTATGGTTCATAACTATACTAATTGTTCTTAATTGATCCCAAACCTATATATATATATCTTTGTAGTAATATCTGATTCTTTACAAAAGATACCCTTGCATATATTTCCTCTATTTAGAATATTTTGTTTCCTTATCTATGTACATGTATTATAAATTTCTCAATTATCAATGAGAAGAGATAACTTTGAGAAACTTACATGGTATCAAAGCGCAATTACTCTCTACCTTAGATCCCCTTTTCTCTTCTCATTGCCGCCACCGACTATGGTCGTGTTGTTGCCATCCGATTACGGTCGGGCCACCCAATCGATTTTTTTTACCGTTCGTTGCCATCTCCTTCCTCGGCTAACACATCATGATGGGCGGCAAGGAAATAAACGTTCAAGACGCTCCCAAACCCACCCCATTCACTCTGTTTATATAGTAACCAATATTCATCAAGGTCCTATGGTTGTGATTGTGGGTCTGGGTCCAGATCAGGAAAAACCTACAACAACAACAACCAACAGCAGGCTCTGCCCATAATAAACATGACCTACCCGTATTGGGCTCCCACTACCGGGCTCTGCCCCTGCCCGTACCCTAATAGCCAACACAACTTAGTCTTCAACACCCACTTCTACCAACCAGCAACTAGGCCAATTGGCCTAAGCTCATTTCACATGTTTTGATGCTTTGGACCCGTCTCAACTCGCCCAAGTTTTTCCGGTCGTGGGTAATGGTAAACGTCTTCCCGTTCTTGGATTCGGGCACACCACTCTTCACACACCTAACGACAAACCTAAGCTCTAATACCAGTTGTTGCCCTAGACAATCAGATCAAACACAAACACAAGATATTTAAGGGGACGAACCCGCGACTCTTTTTCATTCAAACAAACTTACAAAGAAAGAGACAAATGAAAACATTAACCTAGGCCCCTATTTATAGATTTTTCTAAACTTTATCTCCATGATAATTAGATCTTCCCTAAACCTATTATGATTCAATTACCTAACATATATCAACTTTTCACTATGACCCTTCAACTTTCAACTCATACGTATTTTTGGATTAACATTCAACAGGGAACAAGTTTTGGTGTCTTATAAGGGCATTGGAGTATAGTTATATACTGGGGGGGGGGGGGAGAGCAATGCATGTGTATTATATTCAACAACATGATCTTGATAGAATTAACTAATCTAGCCTCCAACGGATGAGGAAGAAAATGGTATTCTTACAAAACTTCGTTGCGAAGATCTCGTGGAACACATTGCAAACACCCATAGTGAGATATTTAAATATGATTATGAAATATGATGGTGTGGCGTTGATGTGGAGGAAAAGAGTTGTGGGTGGATGGAAAGGAAATGATGGATGCCTTATGGCCTAAGACACAAGATAGAACTAACTTGCACCAATATGTGAATTAATATACTATATTACTAGGTTAAGATGAGATGAAAATATGGTGTTAATTGTGTCGAGTTTCAGTTTGGTTGGTTCAATTGTTCATCCCAAACATGTATGGTTTATATATTTATTTGTGTCAAAAACATCAATCCTAACTTGCACACACTTAAAACTAGGAAACAATATTTTAACACTAATCTTCACACGTTAAATCTTTAACTCACACACAATATATATTTTCAACCCATACCTGCACACATAATATTTTCTATTTTGTGTTATGCTCATGGTTTTGATTGTGTCAGAAATTGTCACCCTCCTTAAAAGCTACCTAAAGATAGCACAACATATAAAATGTTTTTACAGACCATATCAATAATTTTGTAAAGAAAGTTAACCTAAGACCATATGTAGTGAAGCGCGATTGTGAGTGTGAAGTGGAGAATCGCGCCTCATACACCATTACGTAGGGGCGCGAATGACTAAAAACCGGTTCCAGCGTTATATTTTTAGCGTCGAACAACATTTGTAATTGACCAATCAAACGATGACACCTCACTTCGATTATTATGGTGGTGGTCTGTTGTGATGGTGACGGTGATGGAGGTGGTTTACGGTGGTGGTGATGGTGTACGGTGAAGGAAGGAAAGAAAGAAGAAGAATGAAAGAGGTGGTGGTGGTGATGATGAAGGCAGCGGCGGAGGTGGTGGGTGAATGGTGGTGGTGATGATGAAGAAGAAGGTGGTGGTGGTGATGATGATGATGATGAAGAAGGTGAATGGTGGTGGTGATGAAGAAGAAGAAGTTGTTGTTTTGTTTTGTTTTATTTTTTAATAAACTTAGCGCCCCAATTGCCCCCCCCCCCCCCACACACTACACTTAACATGTTTACTTCCATTATAGGTAATGTATTTGGGTTCAAAGCCCTGCGTGCTCTACGTCTAGAAGTTTTGCGAATCCCGGCTGCATATGTTAAAACTTTCGACGGTCCACCTCACGGTATCCAAGTTGAGAGAGATAAATTGAATAAGTATGGTCGTCCCCTGTTGGGATGTACTATTAAACCTAAATTGGGGTTATCCGCTAAAAACTACGGTAGAGCTTGTTATGAATGTCTTCGTGGTGGCCTTGACTTTACTAAAGATGATGAGAACGTGAACTCCCAACCATTTATGCGTTGGAGAGAAGCAAATTGTGCAAAAGCTTCTAATTCTGCGAATTGTGCCAGCTCCAGTTTTAATTTACCGGCTACTTGTTTCTAACGCCCCATGCTATCTCAGCTGTTACGTGGACCAATCAGAAAGGGGTGCATTATATTTTTCACCTCCACTACACATGGTCTAATAGACGTTCAGCAAGGAAGTAATTAGAAAGAAATGTCTATAGAATATTTTACAAAAGTTATTGTTGATTTGAAAAAAAAAAAAAAATCATCATTTAGATGAAAAACCATATACAAAAAAACATGTTTATGGATATTCATAAAGTTCGAGCATTCTATTTTCAACAGGTTAGGATGATGAAGAACCTTACACAAGTTGTAAGAACTTCAACAAGCATCATTTTATATTTGTAAAACCGTAAATTTTTCATTTTAATTTATTGGGGCCCTTGTACAACAGCATTAGGTTTACCCTAGTTCTTTCATGTTTCAAAATTAAATGAATTAACCGGAACTGACCCAAACCGAAGCAGGAAACACTATTTTGTAGTGATAGACAAACAACCTCTAATAATTCCTGATTTCATGAAAAAAATTATGTATCCGCCACTGAATAAAAACATTATCAAAATAGTCAATAATCAAGCTAAAATTAGTCACATATCAAACAAAACTGTCAAAACCCATTATAAATTCTAAACAGAGAGCGTGAATCAAAGTTTGTTGAATTGTCCGACTGTATTGTATGTTATGGAACCTAATAGACTTTATCAAAATCCCATTTCTAACACAAATTGAAAACACGACCCGAACCTAACACAAAATAGTTGGTTTGGGTTTAGTCTAAACGGGTTATGATAAACCCGAGAGGTTAGCGGGTTGACCGGTTTAACCCCTACGTACAATCGGTGTTCAAAATTTTATCAAACATGTGATTGGGCCGTTAGGCCGATACTGTACCTGCAATTCGATTTTGGTTTGGGCCGTGCAATTTCCAAATTTGAATTGGGCCTAAATGAACGAAGCTAGCATTTAGGACTTTGTCAGAGATACCTGTTTCGGATTTTCAAATATATTTCTCTGTTTTAATTGTTATATAATTTTAGTACCCAAGTAAACATTAGTGAACTAATAGAATATATTATTATCTAACATCTAAGGACAAAAGGAAGCTAAAAATAATAATAAAATATTTACAGGTATGATTCAGTCGGGTAATAAATAAATACGCCTGTTTTAGGTAATTAGGTTGGTATCACCTAATAACATTCCCTTGAAACTTTTTAAAATTAATCTCATACCCAAATACTCAGATGTCTGACTTTAAGTTTGTCTTTAAAAAAAAATAAAAATAAAAAAATAACAAAGCAAGTGTCTACTCAAATTTATCAAAGGTGTGGCTTCTCTTATACCCCATAACGTTTCCTATGTTAAGTAGCCAAACATAATACTTTGCTAATTTAAACACATTATAGCATTCTCATCACTTGTTTTTGAATTCAACTAAAAGAACATCGTTTTCCTTAAACATCTCACACCTGACCCTCTATTTTATTTTTTATCTCTATCTTACTCACAAATACTTATTTTATATTATTTCTCTATTGTATAGACTCCAATGTAGTGAGTTTTAGTTGTGATCTCATACTTTCCCTTTATATTTATAGACAAAGTATGATTTAAAGGCTCAAATGTGAATGCTCCTAACGTAAATCAAATCGAAGGAATTTCTTACAATAATTACTATACCAAAACATAACAATGTTGATTAAAGAAAATATGAAATTCTAAAGTTTAAAAGTAATTAAAAACTAGTGAGATCAGTTTTTAAAGTTAAAATGAAAAATCGAACAAACTTTTTATGTATTAAATCTATAATCTATATCTATAATCTATATCTATATCTATATCTATATCTATATCTATATCTATATCTATATCTATATCTATATCTATATCTATATATATATTGCAAAGCTAATAATCCTACATGTCATAAAATTATGCAATCTCTCCTTTGAGAGATGCCACATAGGATGTGATGTGGCAATTTTAGACCAATTAAAAAAAGGAATAAATATGGTTTAACCTAATTTATTAGACCAATATAACGTCTAATATTACCGATAACAACCCAACACCGCTCCCTCTATAGCACAGTTATTCTTGTGAAAACGAAACCCCCTTTTGAAACTCCTCAATCAAACCAATAATCTTATACGCAAATGCGGAATATAACTGAAGGGATAGGGTACCTAATCCTACGGAGAATTACGACCCTATCCCAAAGATGTCTGCGAAAGCTCAAGTCCATAGCAAAAGACCAAGCTCCGCGGGAACTTTCCGCGGAGACAACATCTCCGCAGACTACACCACGTCAGAGGTTCCTTCATACGAATGACGTCACCAACATAAATACCCATAAGCGCATGATACAACACGGGCGAATATTCCATCAAAGCTTTATGATACGAGGATGTACGAAATGAGGAATGAAGAGGATCAGATCATACCCAGGGCACACCCAGCGCCAATCAAGCGGTAGCACGTGTCAGGGGTGGTCCAACAACCCCTGACACAAGGACAGTAACAGGACAGGTCCCACGCCCCAACATACTGAATACACAGTATCTTTCAGGACACTGTGCATGCATGTCTAACTGCCACAGGCGTCACGTTAGACGCCACAGGCATGTCCACCATATCGTTGTCAGCACAAGCGCCATTCGCGTCCAATCAGAGATTGCCACGTGGAGATCTCGCAAGGCATCATCCATTCTTTCTCACATCAGCATTAATGACCTGGTTTTCCCGCCATTTTTATAGGTGAAGACATCTCGGCCGATCAAAAGGCCCAGAACCAAACCCAAGGCTTTATGGGCCATGCCCCATGGCCCATAACATCTCTTATAAATAGAAGACTTCCTCTTTCATGCAAAGGATCCGAAAAATACATACACAAGAGCTAGAATAGAGCTATTTGTCATATACTCGTTGTAATCCTCTTGTTAATATCATTTAGCTTTTACAGTGGACGTAGGCTATTACAAGCCGAACCACTTACATGCTCTTATCCTTACTTACAATACACACACACTCGTATCACTCTCATTGTTATACTATCGGGTTACGTTCTAACTATAGTGGTGAGCGAAGGGTTAATCCTGAGCTAACACGAGTATCTAACCCCCGACCTTACTAGTTAACGATCGTTATACTCGTTGTTTCTTCATTGGCGCTATAAATAAAAACTCAAACATAAACTATAAAATCCACTGTGTGTTTAGTTATACGTACCTATTCTTGATTTAAGTTTGTGCGAGTGTAGTTTACAAATCTATGGGTTCAATAAGGGAAAGTGTTTCCATAGGTTTATGTCATAAACGGTAGGGAGAAACGGAGAAGAAGAGAGCAACGAGTCGAGAAGAAGCCTATTTGCAAGTTCAATGATCGATGCGTACAAAAAAAAAAAAAAAACCCTTTTATCATTGATAAAAAATAATCCGTGACCTAGAGATCACACTGTATCCAGTTCTTACAAAAACGCGTCAAATCGGGTTATCTTTATTTAATACTCAATATAAAATAGTTATAACTAAATTGAGATTGCAATAATAAAAATGCTCTAAAATATATTCAAATTGTTTGCAAGTTTCAACCTCTTATAGTGTTTCATTTTATTATTATTTTAAAAGTATATTGTTACAATCATAGTTAATATGTTAAATACTTATAATATCAAAAAAAAATGACAAATATACTTATAATATGTCCACCCATGACATCTTTTTAAGGGGCATATATTTGTTCTTGGAATATTGACACAAAAGAGTGGAATTATTGAAAGAATGTGACCCCATTTGTCACCACTCTTATTCCAATGAATGGTTGTAATTCTTTTTTCTTTTTCTTTTTTTTTTTCTACTTTTAAAAGTTTGTAGGGTTTGATTTCTTATCTTAGAATATTTTACATAATTAACCTGTGGTACTGTGGTAACATAATTTTTAAAGATAAAATAAATGTAATTATAAGAATAGCAAACCTACATGTGGAGCTTTGGTTTAAAAAAATGTAAAGCTCGTATCTATATATTGTTGATTAATCTTCTCATATGTTCGATAAATGCATACATAATATAACTAGCTGATTACCTCGGGAGGGTCTCGAGGTTAAAAAATATAATTTTACGTGATAACCTATTGCAAATGGCTCAAGTTAACTAACCACAAAATCTCTCAATCATTGCATGTTCATAGTATTCTAATCAGTAATAACTCATATTCCCTAATCTAAAACCTAATTAGTAATCATCTAAAGAATCACTTATGTAAGCTGCAACTATTAAAAAAACTCACCACATCTCTCTAATTTCTCACATTCTAATGGCTCTTATAATTCCTAACCTAATCAACTAAACAAACACTTAAGTTGGGAGTTGTAATCATTGCATCTCATTATGCCACGTGACATAATCAAGAGATGGTTAAGGCCACCATTGAACGCCACGTCAGCAACTATCAATTCTTTCCGGAAAGTCCCGGGGTTGAAAAATATAACAATTCTAATAATACTAATACTAAGAGTAATAATTATTACTCTTGTAATTAAATAAATAAAAAAATAACCTTGCTATAAGGTGACACCATGTGTTGTAGTGTTGCGCGATTTTTTCTCCTAACTTCTCTTGATGAAGTATACCTAGTAAAATTCCAATGATAACATGGCGATTGGGCTGATTTTCAACATGGTAGATAAGAACTTGGTTTAAAAGAAAAAATATGATTATTGAATAACATGAACACTTTGTGTGTTTTTTTCCTGTATGAACGAAACCCCGCAAAAAATAGTCGATTTTTCTCCGTTTTTTATTTAGGACTATGGTACTCGTTGGAAAGATAATAAAACGCTCGTTAATTTGGTGTAATTTTTTTCTTTAAAAAAATCCCGTGTATAAAAGATATAAACGTTTAAAAATTATGGGAGGAAACATGAGAGAGAAAATTTTAAATTTATTTTTAAACTTTTTTTTCCTAAAATAACTCAATTTAATTTAGGGTTTTATGTTTATTTTTTTTAATTAAAAAAGGAAATAGTTCAAAAACACTAAAATCTTTCAATTATGATGCCACGTGACACTCTCAAGGGGAGGTTGAGGCCTCCATTGAACGTCACGTCAGCATATACGTTTTCTTTTATATATATAGATAGATTTATATTTTATCAAAATAGTCAACTTTTAAAATTAAATTTGAATAATGAAAATATCATTAATTTTGTTCAACCTAAAGAAAGCAGGGGCGCATGATTTAAGGGTTTAGGAGTGACCCGCCCCCTGATTTTTAGCGTAGTGGTAGAAATTTATAATTTACGTAGGTAAATTAACTCCGGGTTGAATCTGACCCCGCTAAATTAATCTTCCAGCTACTACCGATCAAAAAACATTTAAGTCGGGCCCCCTTCATTTCAAGAACCAAGCTCCCAGTAAAAGAAAGGCCACATTAAAATCTGAAGTTCGTATAAAAATCTGTTATGTAACAGTGTAACACCATAGTGAACTTATTTTGATATTTTTATGTATGACCCACCATAAGTTTGTCAGCAGGGATATGAATTGAAGATATGATATTTTTGTGAATGAGTGGACGTAGGTTATCTTGGGTGGTTGGTTCTTCAAGCTCACCAATATATTAAATCTTTTTAATATGCAAATGGCATATATAGATGATCAAAAGTATATATACTATTAATTTTACGACACTTCTACAGTGTCATATTGCTAAAGTACGCAGCCCACATACGATTTACTGTTATGATCCCCTTACAAATGTAGAAACTACAGTATTGCCATTGATACGCCGCATACGTCACGAACGACGGCACACCGTGCACCATCTGCTGCCGTATTTGTTGTGACGGTGGAGGGGCCTAAAGTAGAGATTGAATAGCCGGCGTCACTTTTAGAATTAAATGTATCCACACTTGTATTTTTCATTTTTACATTTTATAAAAACTTTAGCTTCTCTGTTCCATTATGCTCACGTGTATTGTTTTATAGGGTATCCTACAAAGTGTAATACAAATAAGAAAGGTAAGAAGAATATAAAAAACACAATAAATCACGAAATATGACATAATAAGCCACAAAATATAACATAATGCTAAAGAAAAAAGACACAATGAATCGTAAAAATGACACGATGATAAAAATAAGAAAAAGATACAATGCTATATAAAAGACACAATTATATAACGTAAATTCTTAAAACTACAGGTTAAAAATCCAAAAAAAGTGAAAACCTAAAAACTAAGATCGTAGGGTACGATGAGGCAGTTTCAATTCCGTTTAAATGAGTTCGATCGGAGTTCATTTGATACTTTTCCTACGATTTCCTATTTTTCTTTCACTGTGTATTTAATCCTAACCCTTATTTTATAAACACACGTATTAGTTGGTCAGAACTAATAATCTATTATCATTTATACGTAATAAACTAATTTAAGTTTGGAGATGTATTATTCACTTAAGTAGTATGTGTTTTTTTCGTCTCTTTCTCCTACTTAATTATGGCTAATTATCTTTTAGTTAAAGATATTATTTCTTTGTATCTTACTTAGTTATGGATAATTATTTTCTTAAAGATAGTTATTATATTATTAGGTTGGGTTATTCTTCAAAAGCTACAAAAAATGAGAAGTGTGAGAAGCTACTAGAAAATGACATATGTCCAAATGATTAAACAAGTTGGAGGGGTAACTTTGTCAAAAAAAAATATGCACATGCAAGTCACGTGCCATTTCCACCTTCATTTTTAAATGTTCGTAACTTTTTTATACGTCAGCTTTTAAAAAATATATATATATATATATATATACCAGAAAATTGAGCGTCTTTTTATCTTTAATATGAGTACCATATTGTTATACTTTTGAAAAAAATATTCAAAAACCCACTTGCGTAAGACACAATGGAGTGTAAAACACAATAAGCACCAATTAAATATAGGGTATAAAACATAATCAAGAGTCTAGTAAAACACAGTGGACGACATACTAAAGACACAATGAATAGAAGACTAAAACACAATGAATACTTTTGAAAAAAAAGAGTTGAAAACCCAATTGCGTAAGACACAAAGGATGACATACTAAAGACATAATGAACAGAAGACTAAAAACACAATGAATACTTTTGAAAAGAAAGTAAAAAACCCAATTGTGTAAAACACAATAGACAACATAATAAGGACACAATGAATACTTTTGAAAAAAAGTTGAAACCCCGGTTGCGTAAGACACAAAGGAGATAACGTAAAACACAATGAGTACCAATTAAATATGCAATGAACAATAGGGTATAAAACACAATGAACAGTCTAATAAAACACAATGGATGACATATTAAAGACACAATGAACATAAGACTAAAACACAATGAATAATAGATTTAAACACAATGAACAACATAATAAAACACAATGTACACCTAAATACAAAACTCATTTGTGTAAAACACAATGAAAAGTATACTAAAAACACAATAGACAAAGTTAAATCATGTGTAGACTAAAAAAACATAAATAACATATTTATAAAGCACACGTGCATACTATAACACAATGAACGAGCAGGAGACACAATGGAGAAGAAAACCCATTTAACACGATTTTTTTTTTCAATTTTAATGTAGCAATGTGGTACTCATATTAAAGATAAAAAACGCTCGTTAATATGGTGAATTTTTTTTGAAAAAAAAATATCGTATGAAAAAGTTATAGACGTTTTAAAATGATGGGGGGAATTGACATGTGCATTGCATGTGGAGAGAGAAAGTCAACAAATGTGGTTTTCCTTTTATGCCCTTCCTCTAATTTATTATTTATTTTTTTCAAACAAACTAATCTCAACCCTTCAAATATATGATCAGTGGATCGCAATCTTTTTCACCCTTCCTAAAAAAATGTCTTGTGTATTTGATCCTAACCCTATATCATTAACCAAATAAATTTAATATAAAATTAATTATTAATACTTTAAATAAACTCATATTTTTTTACTTGAAAACTTCACTAAGATCAAACTTCATACACATAATGTAGTTTTTAAATTCTAAAAATGAAAAATAATGAAGATAAATGTTTTCATAAGTGATATCAAAAAACATTCAAAGACTTGATGTGTTTGGATGATAAATGATAGTAAAAATACAATATGTTAAATAATAAAAAAATAGGTGGTATTAAAAATCAAAGTTAATTCCCATTTTAAAAAAGTGTTTTAAAAATTAACTTATCAAAATTTATAACTGTCACGTCAATGTTCAGTTTTTTGAATACATATTTTGACGATTGTATATGTTAACAAATTACATTATGTTTTATTTTATTAGTGTAATACACTTTTTTTTTTCAGCCGTGAAATGCATATGTTTTCTTAAACATAATTTATTTTATTAATTATATAACATTACATATATCAACTCATATAATATATGGGATTGTAACCTAGTAATAAACTAATAATATATTTTAAAACACTAGGATTTTAAATATTGAATATGTAAAATAGTGTAAGGCACTAGGGTTGGCTTAAAACCTTAGAGCATTTACAATAGGTTCTCTATCCTTGTCTACATATTACACTAAAAATCCTTATATTTTCTCTCTCATATCTAATTAAATAATAATTTGTATACATTTATCATTACTTTTCCCCTCTTATCCACTCACAACCACTATAAAAATATATTAAAAAAAATAAATGTAGGGGAATAACGTTCCCTCAAAAATATCGATGAAGAGTAACATTTTCTCTCTCCCCCACTCACAACTTCATCCTACATATAAGAGGTTCACTCACAAATATATGGGTAACCTAATGTGAATGCTCGTAGGAAGTGTAAGAAGAAATCTTAGTCATAAGATTCTTATTATTTGTGGCTGATTTATGAGTTTTGTGAATGTATAGAAAATTGAAACTATCAAGAGGGGTAAAATGAGAAGATCCAAACAAAAATTTTGCACATGTTAATCACATTCATTTTCTCGTCATTTTTTAAACTTCTGTAACTTTTTATATGTGATTGTTTTAAAAAATACACCATAAAATCGAGCATTTTTTATTTTTCAAACGAATATACTATTTACACTTTTAAAACAACCGACATAATCCGGTGCTTCATGAAAGTGCTTTTATTATGACATTTTTAAACGACACTGTTCTACTATGACACCCGGCAAACTCAGGTAATTAATACTTTTTACAAACATATAAGTCCACCTTAGCGAAACATTTATAAAATGTACTTAACGGGATTAGTTGAGTCGGTTCGATGATTTGGGGAATCATCGAGACTCGGTTTATACACATATGTCAAAGGGTTAGTGATTCGGAGGATCACCGGGTATGAATGCACACAATGTCCATGGTTTGATGATTCGGTGAATCATCTGGGAAACATACACATGCACACAAGTCGTGAGTCCCGTGATTGGTGAAATTACATGATTTAGGGTAACTTATCAAGTATTATGTGTTCTATAATCAATTAACAACTTGTGAATACGTGTGTATGTGATTTGGTATGATAATATACATTCCAATTTACTTTTGGGGCCGTAGGTGCGAATAAGAGATAAAATCTCTCATTCACATGGTTAAAGTGCGAATGAGGGGTATAAACTCTCATTCGCATATTAAAAGGTGGGAATGAGAAAATTTAAAATCCCATTCGCACCAATGAAGGTGCGAATGAGAGCAACCTATATAAGTGTAACATTCGCAAATTTTCTAATAAGTTAATTATAACTTTGGGGATCTAAAGTGACAATAATCCATAATTGAAAATCGCATAAACCATATTTTTCGTAACGTTTGGAGTGGTGTCGTAACACTCTGAATTTTAAAAGTGACTAGACTAAATAAACAAATATTAACTAGCGTGTTTCAAGGCGCACTTTTTTAAAAGCTATTATCAACAAAGTAACTACCAATTTTCATACCATAATTAAAAAATGACATCTCACACAAACTGGGGTATATTTGTATTTATTACTTAATAACATGCTGTGAATAGAAAAAAAAAAGGAGTCACCCCTTGCCCTTCTCATGTTTCGAACTTAAGACCTAAAACAATTAAAATGCACCAAAAATCACTCCACCACCAAGCCATGTTATTATCTATTGTGAAATCATATATAATTATTACTAAAAAAGTGTATGGACCTTTAAAAAAAAAGAAAAAAAAAACTTGTCATTCCCATGCTTCGAACCTGAGACCTCAAATCATACAAATGCACCACAAACCACTCCACCACCAAGCCATCTTGTCATTTATTATGAAATCATATATATTTATTAATAAATAAGTGTTTGTAAAAATAAAAAAAATGAAAATCCTAGGATTCGAACCTGAGACCTCAAAGAACACAAATGCAACACAAACCACTCCACCACCAAGCCATTTTTGATTTATTATGAAACCATATATATATATATATATATATATATATATATATATATATATATATATATATATATTAGTAAAAAGTGTTTGAACTAAAAAAAAGGAAAAGGTGGTTGTATAAAAAATTATTAAAGTTACTATTCATTTATTAGAATTATATATATATATATATATATATATATATAATTTGGTTAAACTAAATTATGTGAAATGCTACGTTTTCTTTAAGAATTTTTTTTGATCAATATATTTAGACATATAATTATTTAGTTAATTGTGGAATTAATAAGTTTTCATAAAAAAAGGTTATTACATTATAATTTTGTGTCCAAATCAACTAAGTATTATTAAATCACTTGAAGAATAGTAAATTGAGAATGGAACTTGTAAAAGGTTTTCAAAGGGTTTTAATGCAAATTAAGTCTTTTAATTAGGAAGAGTTTCTCGATGCATGTAACCGATTTTTTTTATTATTATGAATAAACATCCATATATTTTAGCTTTTCTTTCAATTGTTTCTACTTCCAAGCTCTTCTATGTTAAACTAGAGGGTTCTCGCGAGTTGCGGCGGGGACACAATACAACAATGGTTAATTTCATAGAATGGTGAATGTGCTAAATACAACTCTACAGCGTTACATCTTCAAATTTGTACCCAAATAAAAATTTGTCCTTTACGCATTTGGTGTAACGTTATAAAAACTAATGTTGTTATGTTTACAATATATATTCAGAAGTAATTTATAGCATCCTATTATGTTTATTTAAAAATATGCATAGCTACATATGTAGGTGAAATTAGCAACATGGCAGTTGTTGCTATGCAGATTGTTGCATGTTCTTTGTATGTTGGTTCCCAAAGAAGGTGCTTACACCTTCTCATTAGAGTCGTCAATCATTTAATCGACTCACTGGTTTAATCAATGGTCAAACGAACCTCTACTTATTATGCGAACCAATAGACATGCTAAGGAGATTCAGTCCCCAACTTGAGCAAAAGGCAAGGTTCTAATCATTGGTCTAATATATCTCCCACAACTTGTAAATAAAAATAGTTAACAATATAAAAAACAATTAATAAAGTGGAGTTTATTAAATGAATTTATTAAATACAGTTTATTAAATGAAGTTTGTTAAGTTAATGTGAAATTCCAATTCTATCCCTCTAGAACCCATTATATAGTATAATAAATAAAATATATGTTAAATAACAAGACAAGCTTCTCCACATTTTTACACTTTTTGAAGTTGGATCTTATACAAAAGGAAGGTTTAGTATTTACAAATACCATCGACACAAGTTTTAGAATTAAACTCTTTGGTCTAAAATTTGTGGTGCGCATGTCTTAAGGTTCGAGCATAGTTCATTGACTCTCATTGATTGTTTTTTTTTTACAAGTTCATCTAAGTCAAAGTGAGTATATCTTTCCCCTTTTTCATGTTTTACTCTTTTGGGGCTACTCATGTACCTTATGACTAAATGTTTTCTTCACTTAATGCAATTCTCATGTGTGTTTGCTTTATGTTAGTCTGTGTGTATCTATGTCTTGTCAAAATCATTAACCGTTTGGGCATGTCATATCAATAAATAGTACTATGGTATATACTCCTTGTTGACTCTGTTGAGAGACCTTGGTCATTGGTATGTATGTCTTGATTACTATCAATAGCGCATACTATATATAAATTTCATGTAATACTGTCTTAGGGTTGGTTTTGACCCGGATACAACTTATTACATAATTGCAAATGGTATATGTCACACCCTCAAATTTCCACTGCGGGGTTTATACCGCGAGGCGCATGACAAACCAGGATCCCATAGCCATAAGTCACATGAACGACTCTAAATGCCCAACCATTTAGTTCGTTATTGTAAAAACCAAGTTTTAAAGTTTTAGCCAAACCAATAATAGTATAGCGGAAGCGAATGAAAAATAGTAAATAAAGTCTGCGCAAAACACCGCGCCCAAAACCAAATAAATAGTAAATGTGCAAAATAGTTTAATGTTTGAGACCCATGAAATGATGCATGACCTAACTGTGCTCCGTTCCTAGTTACCTGCAAAAGCATGCTATCGTGTGTCAACATAAAGCTGGTGAGTTCACAAAGTAAAGTAATTTAATTTGCAAATGCGCTGGTTTTTCAAAAACCACGTAAGTAAAGTAATAACGTAGGTCCTCCAGACCAAAAAGTTAAAGAGTTGTCAGTTTAAGTGTGTCAGGGGTAGCTAGCCCACTCAGTGTAACTAAACAAGATTATTGGGAACCTTCAGGAAAATAGTTATTTGCCTCAATGACTGGCGTCTATCAACACTAGTCAGAAATTGTGGTCAGAAGTTCATGCCCGTGCCTCAAGCACCTCAGACATGAGGTTGCTGCATCAACCTAATAGCGCTATCAACTAATACCCCGTTCGCCTCCAGCGATTAACCCAATAATATGCAAGGACTTTCAATGATAGAGTGTTTAGATTACAAAGGACCAATAATTTTTAAACTGACCGAAAACCCGATCCACACAAGGAATCGTAAAACCGACCCACACAAGGAGTCCATACCTGAGTAGTCCCAAATGGACTAGAAAATGTTTACCAAAGTTGTCTCTAATCCGAGACGCATGCTTTTGAGAAAAAGAGTAGTGAAACTCACCTTAACGTGCAAGCAAAAGAAATCCGAACCGCAAGTAAAGTATGCTACCGACACCCTAACATAAGTGTCACTAAGTGAGTATAGGCGTAATATCGCTACACCACATAACTCGTTTGTCCAAGGCGTTTTAAACGTTTCAAAAGTGTGTATGTGACGCCTAGTGATTCTACATGCAATAGTAAACCCTACGGACTCGTTGGTGAATGTATTGATTACAATTAGTTTCTACATTCCGTTCGCCTCCAGCGATTAACCCAATAATATGCAAGGACTTTCAATGATAGAGTGTTTAGATTACAAAGGACCAATAAGTTTTAAACTGACCGAAAACCCGATCCACACAAGGAATCGTAAAACCGACCCACACAAGGAGTCCATACCTGAGTAGTCCCAAATGGACTAGAAAATGTTTACCAAAGTTGTCTCTAATCCGAGACGCATGCTTTTGAGAAAAAGAGTAGTGAAACTCACCTTAACGTGCAAGCAAAAGAAATCCGAACCGCAAGTAAAGTATGCTACCGACACCCTAACATAAGTGTCACTAAGTGAGTATAGGCGTAATATCGCTACACCACATAACTCGTTTGTCCAAGGCGTTTTAAACGTTTCAAAAGTGTGTATGTGACGCCTAGTGATTCTACATGCAATAGTAAACCCTACGGACTCGTTGGTGAATGTATTGATTACAATTAGTTTCTACATTCCGTATGTGTCTCAAACAAGTGTACTTCAGTTACATGTCAATTCCATACCATTTAAGACCTCAATTAATCACATAAGCACATAATACACAATCTGTGTTTTCAGGACAAATTGTGCGCCATCAAAACGAATTTATTTAAAATAGTAAATCAGTGAGTTAACCTCCCAAATGTTTACTGAATTTTCTTTGGGATTCACTCGACAATACATATTTTTATTTTGCCTTAAATCCGAACACAAAAATAATTAAAATTCGTCTAATTCAGCTATGTTCAGAAAACCTTCCTAACAGGTCAGTTTGGTAGATAATTTCCCAAAACTTGTGTATTCATCCAAACGGGATGAATCCACTTGGAAAACTCATATTACTCCAATATTAACCTTCTGTAAAAATTTCACAACCCAACTCTTAATAAAACTTGAGTGATGATGTTTCAAAGTTGACTCAGTTTGATACCCGAAATTCTGACCTGACCTATTTTCAATGAAAATTCCAAAAACGACTCAACCGACGTCCAAAATACTTGATTTTACACATTATGAAAAGCTAAGACCAAGTGTGACTCAATCATACAAAGAAAATACCGAAATCGTTATGTTAAGGTCGTGTTACAGCCCCTACTAGTTCGTCTAATCATTCTGTCCAGATTTTAGTTTCGCCTAAATCATACTTTAATCGACTACCGCGTACATAAACACAATTAATAAACATCAATCATCATTACCAAACATCCCTAATACTTATTATGATCAGATTCTACTACTAAACATGCAAAGATCACAACTTTAAAGACCAAAACATCAATAACTTGCGCAACAAGTATCCTATGATGTTACTAATCGTTTATTATTATGTTTGATCCGTTTAATCTTCAAAAACTTCATGTTTTAATGATTATTAAAAACTTTCAGACCTGGACAAACTTTGTTACATGATTTTTATAACAAAAACACGAGATAAAAGTGTAAGGAATCAAAGATTATACCCTTGGCTCTTCGATTCGATCAACCGTGCGCCTTTGGAGCTTCCCAATTGATGATCTTGAGCTTTAGCAGGAGCTTTAGGGTTAATATTTCGTGTGGGGCAGTAAGGGGACGATTAGGGTTGAGTTTAGGGGTTGCATGGGGGTTAAGGATGCTTAAATAGGAGTTTAAGGCGGTTTAGACCCGTCAGACACGTGCGAGCGGCCGCTCACAGGCCCGAGGCCCTCGTGCGTGTCTCGTTTCGTCACCCGACGCGTTATCCTTTGACGTTTTCGTTATTTCGGACCGTAACAAATGCAACCCCATGCGTTAAGACCCTAATCAACCTCATACTCCACTTTTAGTGATTTTTATTAACGTATTCGGTTTAGGTTCACATAATCACGTATGGTTTTCACATAAGTTCATCAATTATCACAGAGACACATAAGTTCGTTATTCACCAACGTCCGAGGTTCACTAATCATGTACCCGATATTAATTCACAACAATGCACGTGTGTCCTATCTAGTTAACCCTAGTTAAGTATAATGCAAGGAACGTAACTAGAGTTTAGTTAAAGTGAGAACCTGAATTTGCGGGGTATCACATCATCCCCAAGTTGAAAAGAATTTCGTCCCGAAATTCAGCAAGTAAACAGTAAAGCCAGCTAGAAAAGTGTACGCTTGGTTCCCGGATGTCACATCATCCCCAAGTTGAAAGGAATTTCGCCCCGAAATTCACTTTGAGCGAGCTGCTTTATGTTCGGCATTTGATCTATGTACAGGTTCAGGTTCAGTAAAGAGGTGTGGGTATTTGAGCCGCATCTGATCTCTGCGCTCCCACGTGTATTCCGGTCCTAGACGGGAATTCCACCGTACCTTAACAATAGGTATAGTGCTTTGTCTGAGTTTCTTGACGCCCTGCTCAAGAATCTCCACTAGTTCTTCCACGAACCGTAGCTGATCGTCCACCTGGATCTCCTCCAGTGGCACTACCTGTGTCGTATCCGATAAGCATTTCTTCAAGTTCGAGACGTGGAATACATTGTGCACTCCACTGAGTTCATCTGGTAGATTTAACTGATAAGCTACCGGACCAATCCTTTTTAACAATCTCGAAAGGTCCAACGTATCGTGGGTTCAACTTCCCACGTTTCCCAAAGCGTATCACTCCTTTCCAAGGTGACACCTTTAACAAAACCTTATCCCCAACCTGGAACTCCAAAGGTTTTCTACGTTTATCAGCATAACTTTTCTGTCGATCCCGAGCAGCAGCCATCCGGTTTCTAATTTGCACTATCTTCTCAGAAGTTTCGTGTACGAGTTCGGGACCTGTTAGTTGGCTATCCCCAACCTCAGTCCAACAGATGGGAGACCTACACTTGCGCCCGTAAAGTGCCTCAAAAGGCGCACACTGTATCGATGTGTGGTAACTGTTGTTGTAAGAAAATTCGATCAAGGGCAAGTGCTTATCCCAATTATTGCCAAAGTCCACCACGCACGCTCGTAGCAGATCCTCTAATGTTTGGATGGTACGTTCACTCTGTCCATCCGTCTGCGGGTGATAGGTTGTGCTCATATCAAGACGAGTTCCTAAAGCATCTTGGAGAGTAGTCCAGAAACGAGAAGTAAATCGCCCATTGCGATCAGATATAATGGAAGTAGGCACCCCATGCCTAGAGACTATCTCCTTGATGTAAAGGTTTGCCAGTTTCTCCAATGAATCCGTTTCCTTTATTGCCAGGAAGTGGGCCGATTTGGTTAAACGGTCCACGATAATCCAAATCATGTTATGGCCCGTTGGCGTTCTAGGAAGCTTTGTAATAAAATCCATGGAAATCCCATCCCATTTCCACATTGGAATTTACGGCTGTTGGAGTAGGCCTGAAGGTTTTTGATATTCAATCTTAACATTCGCACAAGTCAAGCACTTACTAACATAAGTGGCTATCTCAGCTTTCATGTTTGGCCACCAGTAAAGAGTCTTAAGATCTTGGTACATCTTGTCCAAACCAGGATGCACCGAATAGCGAGAGGTATGTGCTTCATCAAGCACCAGTTGTCTGAGATCCCCAAATCGTGGTATCCAGACTCGATCCATGAAGTACTGTAGACCATCCGTTTTTAGTTCCAAGTGCTTATCAGCACCATGTAGGGTCTCAAGCCCGATGTTTTCTTCCTTCAAGGCTTCACCCTGGGCTTCACGTATCTTATCTGGGAGATGAGAATGGATGGTGAGTTGTAAGGCTCGCACCCTTCTGGGTTTTGTTTCCTTTCGACTGAGGGCATCAGCTACTACGTTAGCCTTCCCTGGATGATACCTGATGGCACAGTCATAATCGTTCAAAAGTTCAACCCAGCGACGTTGTCGTATGTTCAGCACCTTCTGATCAAGTATATGCTGAAGGCTCGTGTGATCAGTGAAAATCGTGCACTTCGTTCCATAGAGGTAGTGTCTCCAGACTTTGAGAGCGAAAACCACCGCTCCCAGTTCCAAATCATGAGTGGGGTAATTCTTCTCATGGACCTTCAGTTGCCGCGATGCATACGCAATTACCTTTTCACGTTGCATCAGTACGCACCCTAAGCCTTGGATAGACGCATCACAGTACACTACAAAGTCCTCTGTACCCTCAGGCAACGATAGTATCGGTGCACTGCAAAGTTTGGACTTTAGTAGCTGAAAGGCAGATTCTTGGGCATCTCCCCACTTATAAGTAATACCTTTCTATGTTAGGGCGGTGAGAGGTTGAGCGATCTTAGAAAATCCCTCAATAAATCTACGATAGTATCCCGCGAGACCAAGAAATTGGCGCACTTCAGTAGGGGTCCTAGGAGCCTCCCACTTTTTGATAGCGTCAATCTTGGCTGGGTCAACATGTATTCCTGCCTCGTTGACCACATGCCCAAGGAATTGGACTTCTCGAATCCAAAAATCACATTTAGAAAACTTTGCATACAGCTGCTCATCCCTCAGTAGTTCCAAGATTAACCGCAGGTGCTGCTCGTGCTCCTCCCTGCTCTTGGAATAGATCAATATGTCATCTATGAACACTATGACGAATTTGTCCAAGTAAGGCTTGCACACACGGTTCATTAGATCCATGAACACCGCCGGTGCATTAGTTAGCCCAAATGGCATAACCAAAAACTCATAATGTCCATAACGGGTTCGAAACGCCGTTTTCGCCACATCCTCTTCTCGGACTCTCAGCTGATGGTATCCTGACCTCAAGTCAATCTTAGAGTAGAAGCTCGACCCTTGCAGTTGGTCGAACAAATCATCAATACGAGGCAAAGGATAACGGTTCTTAATCGTTACCTTGTTCAACTCTCGATAATCTATGCACATGCGAAAGCTCCCATCTTTCTTCTTAACAAACAGAACTGGAGCTCCCCATGGCGAAGAACTGGGCCTAATGAAACCCCTATCCAGTAGCTCTTGGAGTTGGGTAGATAGTTCTTGAAGCTCCCCTGGTGCTAACCGGTACGGTGCGCGTGCAACTGGCGCTGCTCCAGGAGCAAGGTCAATCTGGAACTCCAAAAAAAATATCGAAAGAATAACGAGAAATAATCATAACGAAAATATCTTGAAAGAAAATAATAGGAAATAAGAGAAATATAAACGAGAGGACTCGTGAAAGTAAACTTAGTTATAGTCTAGGCTAAAAGGCATCTTAATAACCTAAATCCCTATAACCATGGCTCTGATACCAATCTGTAACACCCCAACCGATGGCGGAAACATCGAGGTGTCACGTAGTGACGATTGTTCAATAGCTCATGGACTAAAGTGTAAATTTGAATACATTGATTAAATAATTTATTACATTAAAATGAAATTACAGGATACAATAATTCTAAAGTGACAAGTCTAGCTAAGATACAATGTAGACAAGACTGAAATATAAAATCCAAAAGCCTAAAAGAAGCATCTCAAAACAACCTGAAACATGTACAAAATATTTTGGTCAATACAAAAATTGTATTGGTGAGCATACCCTGTTTGTATACATATAGTAGAAAAGTGTTTCGCAATTCATGTGTTGTATACTGTTTGCAATTATGTAATAAGTAATATCCGTTCAAAATCAACCCTAAATAAGTATCAAGAATCAAGAATCAAAAACATTTTTAGTAATATGAATCACAAGACAATGACCAAGGTCTCTCAACAGAGTCACAAGGGGTATATACCATAGTACTATTCATTGAAATGCCAGGCCCTCAAAGGTTAATGATTTTGACAAGTCATAGACACACAAATTAACATAAAGCAAACACACAGGAGAATTGCTATTTTAGTAAGAAGTAATAGAAACTTGATAATAAGTACATGAATCACCCCAAAAATAGTAAAACAGTAAAAAGGGGAAGATATACTCACAGTTTGCGAAAGCGATCAAAATCCACTTAAGCGGTCGTGAGCTAAGTAATGGGAATTCCGAGGAATTCAACCTATAATGTGTAAGAATACTAATAAGGAAATGTCTAATGTCTAAAGTAACTAGAGTCTAAGGCATTAGGGTTTGCTAAGTCGATTTGGGGAATTAGAGTTTTTATGATAAGTCGCGTTAATGTAAAAGTTGTATATCACAAATAATATATGAAAGGTTGTAAATGTGGTTTAAATAATATAATTATTACCTATTGAATATTTAGATAAAAATATGTTTGAATAATTAAGACAAAATAATTTAGTTAATTACTTTAACTAAATTAAAATAACTACAATAATCAATTATATATAAATAAATAATTTTGAGTTACACAATGATCCAACAGAAGATAATAAAGATATCAAACCATAAGAGTATTTCTATTTTATAAGAAAAATATTTACAACATAGATGTTTAAATAGTGTAAATAAATAAATGTTTAATTATATCCAATTAAACATAAATAATGTTAATAATACAAGACATGCCTCAAAAATACTATTTTTATAGAAATTGGATGCTTTCTTATGTAAATAAATGAAAATAATTTTCTCATAATTTTTATAAAGTTATTTATATTTAAAACTGATTTAATGAGATTAAATCATGTTTAAATGATTAAAAATAGGAAAAATAATAAAAATAAATGTTTTCTGAACCAATAATTTTTATTTTAGTTCATATTGGTTAGAAATAGTTTCACAAAAATTTTGAGATTAAAATCATTAAAAATGGATTTTTTTTTCAATTAAATATGATTAAAACAATTTAATTCAATAAAAATATAAAAATAAAACATTTTCCAGAAAATAAAAGTATAATAATTTTCTTTAGGATGTCAAGATGCTACATCTAAATTTTTATAATTTTTGGAGAAAAATTGAATTTATTATGAATATTTAAGGATTAATATATATATATATATATATATATATTTATAAATAGAAATAATAAATAAAGGGAATAATAACATGAAAACCAAAACAAAAAGTCAGACTTCGGGTCTGAGGGACTCGAACCCGGGTCTTGGACGAATGCATAGCCACAAATAACCACTACACTACTTTGTTGAATTTAAACCAAAACATCTCATTCTTATATTATTATAACTTTCCATCATCTTCCCCAAATTTCCTATAACCCTAATCCTAACCCTAGGTTTCCAAATCAAGCCCAAACGTTTCTGTTAATCATAGAAACCTTAGGGTTTATGCAAGGAACTAAACAAGGAACTATATAGCTATAACAATTTGAACTTACAACACATGAATGATGACAAACAAAGAGGTGCGGTCGTGAATGCTTCAAGATACCATTCCAGACCCTTGAACGTGATTAGGCTTGAATTCCAAGAGGGTTATTGGTCGAAAGTGTGATCTGAATATGAGGATAGGTTCTATTTATGTGTTCCAAGCATGAAAACGTATGATTTGGTGGCTTTTAAAGTCTTCGGCGGTTACACCACTATAAACACGAATTAATCTTGTTTCTAACACGTTAATTATGAGATACCAGGTTCGTTTCAGTTACACATTGATGGAGAAACTGTCCCTAATCATAAAAGTGACAAAAAAATGAAGTTAATTTGACCTTTAAAGTGACCGGCCGGAAAAGACTCACCGGATCCGGCCAAGTATCGCCGGAAAAAACGTGGAGGCTGCTGGTGGTTTATTTTTCAAACATAAGTTTCAAACTTTGGCAAAATTAACCCCTCTTCACTTAACCTAGTTACTTTTATTATAATTTAGTTAGTTTTCCCTTTGTAAAACTTAACTAAGTTAACTAAGTTTAATTTAAAACTTCTATAAAACTTGAAATTTTATAATATCCATTGCGTTGATGTTTCAAGATACGTAATTGATTAAAACTTATACCCGATCCATAATACGTGTAAGTGATAAAAATTTTGTTCGCTCTAAAATAAATTTTTGAAAACGACGAACTTGCAGGGACTATGATGACAATATTTGAAGGGCATTGTTGTCAATTTGATGAAAGACGAGGATGACGGATGTCACAACCATCCCTAATTGTTTACTAAGTTTTGATGAAACAAAACTATAGTCCGCACTAGTATCATATAAAATAGAAGCAAGAGTGTCGTTCAAGGAACACGTACCCATCACGACGTTGTTATCGGTCCTAGCCTCCCCAGAGCCAATCACGAATGCTCTACCACGAGCCCCATTGTTGTTCCCGTTGTTGTTGTTCCCAGCATTGGTGGTGTTGTTGTTTCCTGCCCTGCTGTCACCACCGTTGTTGGTGTTACCCCTGTTGTTGCCATTACCATTACCGTTACCATTCAGTTGTGGGTAGTTCCTCTTGAAATGATTTTCACTCCCACATTGGTAACAACCTTTACCACCACTCTGCTGTTGCCCCTGCTGTGCAGCTGGCGGATTTCCCGGGATAAACACCCTGCAGTCCTTCTGCTTATGACCCATCTTGCCGCATCGTTCACACTTATTGTTGCTGCACGCCCCAGTGTGATGCCTACCACACCTGTTGCACTTAGGTAAAGTCCCCTCGTAACCTCCCTGGTTGTTGTTGCGATTGTTACCACTGCCATGGCAGTCATGTTTCTTATTCTGATGTTGCTGCTGACTGCCATTCCATGGGGGTTTGCAAGATGCATTCTCCCACTTCCTCTTGTTATCATTAACACCAGAAGATGAAGTACCACGAGGAGGTAACACCCCCTCTTCCACCTTCTGATCAGTCAGTTGATGAGCCATCCTAATAACCTGCTGGATGGTATTGAGTTTAGCAGCAGTGACCATGCTTTTGATCTGGGGCACCAAGCCCTTGATATACAAATCAATCCTCTTGTAGGGCGGGTTGGAGTAATTTGGGCACATAGCTGCCAGTTCATGCGATCTGGTGGTGTATTTCTCAATCTCCGATCCCACCATCTTTAGATTGAGGTACTCAGTTTCTAACTTCTGGATTTCGTCTCGAGGACAATATTCCTCCTTCATTAGTTCCTTAAAATCTGCCCAAAAAGTTAAAGAGTTGTCAGTTTAAGTGTGTCAGGGGTAGCTAGCCCACTCAATGTAACTAAACAAGATTATTGGGAACCTTCAGGAAAATAGTTATTTGCCTCAATGACTGGCGTCTATCAACACCAGTCGGAAATTGTGGTCAGAAGTTCATGCCCGTGCCTCAAGCACCTCAGACATGAGGTTGCTGCATCAACCTAATAGCGCTATCAACTAATACCCCGTTCGCCTCCAGCGATTAACCCAATAATATGCAAGGACTTTCAATGATAGAGTGTTTAGATTACAAAGGACCAATAAGTTTTAAACTGACCGAAAACCCGATCCACACAAGGAATCGTAAAACCGACCCACACAAGGAGTCCATACCTGAGTAGTCCCAAATGGACTAGAAAATGTTTACCAAAGTTGTCTCTAATCCGAGACGCATGCTTTTGAGAAAAAGAGTAGTGAAACTCACCTTAACGTGCAAGCAAAAGAAATCCGAACCGCAAGTAAAGTATGCTACCGACACCCTAACATAAGTGTCACTAAGTGAGTATAGGCGTAATATCGCTACACCACATAACTCGTTTGTCCAAGGCGTTTTAAACGTTTCAAAAGTGTGTATGTGACGCCTAGTGATTCTACATGCAATAGTAAACCCTACGGACTCATTGGTGAATGTATTGATTAAAATTAGTTTCTACATTCCGTATGTGTCTCAAACAAGTGTACTTCAGTTACATGTCAATTCCATACCATTTAAGACCTCAATTAATCACATAAGCACATAATACACAATCTGTGTTTTCAGGACAGATTGTGCGCCATCAAAACGAATTTATTTAAAATAGTAAATCAGTGAGTTAACCTCCCAAATGTTTACTGAATTTTCTTTGGGATTCACTCGACAATACCTATTTTTATTTTGCCTCAAATCCGAACACAAAAATAATTAAAATTCGTCTAATTCAGCTATGTTTAGAAAACCTTCCTAACAGGTCAGTTTGGTAGATAATTTCCCAAAAATTGTGTATTCATCCAAACGGGATGAATCCACTTGGAAAACTCATATTACTCCAATATTAACCTTCTGTAAAAATTTCACAACCCAACTCTTAATAAAACTTGAGTTATGATGTTTCAAAGTTGCCTCAGTTTGATACCCGAAATTCTGACCTGACCTATTTTCAATGAAAATTCCAAAAACGACTCAACCGACGTCCAAAATACTTGATTTTACACATTATGAAAAGCTAAGACCAAGTGTGACTCAATCATACAAAGAAAATACCGAAATCGTTATGTTAAGGTCGTGTTACAGCCCCTACTATTTCGTCTAATCATTCTGTCCAGATTTTAGTTTCGCCTAAATCATACTTTAATCGACTACCGCGTACATAAACACAATTAATAAACATCAATCATCATTACCAAACATCCCTAATACTTATTATGATCAGATTCTACTACTAAACATGCAAAGATCACAACTTTAAAGACCAAAACATCAATAACTTGCGCAACAAGTATCCTATGATGTTACTAATCGTTTATTATTATGTTTGATCCGTTTAATCTTCAAAAACTTCATGTTTTAATGATTATTAAAAACTTTCAGACCTGGACAAACTTTGTTACATGATTTTTATAACAAAAACACGAGATAAAAGTGTAAGGAATCAAAGATTATACCCTTGGCTCTTCGATTCGATCAACCGTGCGCCTTTGGAGCTTCCCAATTGATGATCTTGAGCTTTAGCAGGAGCTTTAGGGTTAATATTTCGTGTGGGGCAGTAAGGGGACGATTAGGGTTGAGTTTAGGGGTTGCATGGGGGTTAAGGATGCTTAAATAGGAGTTTAAGGCGGTTTAGACCCGTCAGACACGTGCGAGCGGCCGCTCACAGGCCCGAGGCCCTCGTGCGTGTCTCGTTTCGTCACCCGACGCGTTATCCTTTGACGTTTTCGTTATTTCGGACCGTAACAAATGCAACCCCATGCGTTAAGACCCTAATCAACCTCATACTCCACTTTTAGTGATTTTTATTAACGTATTCGGTTTAGGTTCACATAATCACGTATGGTTTTCACATAAGTTCATCAATTATCACAGAGACACATAAGTTCGTTATTCATCAACGTCTGAGGTTCACTAATCATGTACCCGATATTAATTCACAACAATGCACGTGTGTCCTATCTAGTTAACCCTAGTTAAGTATAATGCAAGGAACGTAACTAGAGTTTAGTTAAAGTGAGAACCTGAATTTGCGGGGTATCACATCATCCCCAAGTTGAAAAGAATTTCGTCCCGAAATTCAGCAAGTAAACAGTAAAGCCAGCTAGAAAAGTGTACGCTTGGTTCCCGGATGTCACATCATCCCCAAGTTGAAATGAATTTCGCCCCGAAATTCACTTTGAGCGAGCTGCTTTAAGTTCGGCATTTGATCTATGTACAGGTTTAGGTTCAGTAAAGAGGTGTGGGTATTTGAGCCGCATCTGATCTCTGCGCTCCCACGTGTATTCCGGTCCTAGACGGGAATTCCACCGTACCTTAACAATAGGTATAGTGCTTTGTCTGAGTTTCTTGACGCCCTGCTCAAGAATCTCCACTGGTTCTTCCACGAACCGTAGCTGATCGTCCACCTGGATCTCCTCCAGTGGCACTACCTGTGTCGTATCCGATAAGCATTTCTTCAAGTTCGAGACGTGGAATACATTGTGCACTCCACTGAGTTCATCTGGTAGATTTAACTGATAAGCTACCGGACCAATCCTTTTTAACAATCTCGAAAGGTCCAACGTATCGTGGGTTCAACTTCCCACGTTTCCCAAAGCGTATCACTCCTTTCCAAGGTGACACCTTTAACAAAACCTTGTCCCCAACCTGGAACTCCAAAGGTTTTCTACGCTTATCAGCATAACTTTTCTGTCGATCCCGAGCAGCAGCCATCCGGTTTCTAATTTGCACTATCTTCTCAGAAGTTTCGTGTACGAGTTCGGGACCTGTTAGTTGGCTATCCCCAACCTCAGTCCAACAGATGGGAGACCTACACTTGCGCCCGTAAAGTGCCTCAAAAGGCGCACACTGTATCGAAGTGTGGTAACTGTTGTTGTAAGAAACGAGAAGTGAATGTTTGGATGGTACGTTCACTCTGTCCATCCGTCTGCGGGTGATAGGCTGTGCTCATATCAAGACGAGTTCCTAAAGCATCTTGGAGAGTAGTCCAGAAACGAGAAGTGAATCGTCCATTGCGATCAGATATAATGGAAGTAGGCACCCCATGCCTAGAGACTATCTCCTTGATGTAAAGGTTTGCCAGTTTCTCCAATGAATCCGTTTCCTTTATTGCCAGGAAGTGGGCCGATTTGGTTAAACGGTCCACGATAACCCAAATCATGTTATGGCCCGTTGGCGTTCTAGGAAGCTTTGTAATAAAATCCATGGAAATCCCATCCCATTTCCACATTGGAATTTACGGCTGTTGGAGTAGGCCTGAAGGTTTTTGATATTCAATCTTAACATTCGTACAAGTCAAGCACTTACTAACATAAGTGGCTATCTCAGCTTTCATGTTTGGCCACCAGTAAAGAGTCTTAAGATCTTGGTACATCTTGTCCGAACCAGGATGCACCGAATAGCGAGAGGTATGTGCTTCATCAAGCACCAGTTGTCTGAGATCCCCAAATCGTGGTATCCAGACTCGATCCATGAAGTACTGTAGACCATCCGTTTTTAGTTCCAAGTGCTTATCAGCACCATGTAGGGTCTCAAGCCCGATGTTTTCTTCCTTCAAGGCTTCACCCTGGGCTTCACGTATCTTATCTGGGAGATGAGAATGGATGGTGAGTTGTAAGGCTCGCACCCTTCTGGGTTTTGTTTCCTTTCGACTGAGGGCATCAGCTACTACGTTAGCCTTCCCTGGATGATACCTGATGGCACAGTCATAATCGTTCAAAAGTTCAACCCAGCGACGTTGTCGTATGTTCAGCACCTTCTGATCAAGTATATGCTGAAGGCTCGTGTGATCAGTGAAAATCGTACACTTCGTTCCATAGAGGTAGTGTCTCCAGACTTTGAGAGCGAAAACTACCGCTCCCAGTTCCAAATCATGAGTGGGGTAATTCTTCTCATGGACCTTCAAATGCCGCGATGCATACGCAATTACCTTTTCACGTTGCATCAGTACGCACCCTAAGCCTTGGATAGACGCATCACAGTACACTACAAAGTCCTCTGTACCCTCAGGAAACGATAGTATCGGTGCACTGCAAAGTTTGGACTTTAGTAGCTGAAAGGCAGATTCTTGGGCATCTCCCCACTTATAAGTAATACCTTTCTATGTTAGGGCGGTGAGAGGTTGAGCGATCTTAGAAAATCCCTCAATAAATCTACGATAGTATCCCGCGAGACCAAGAAATTGGCGCACTTCAGTAGGGGTCCTAGGAGCCTCCCACTTTTTGATAGCGTCAATCTTAGCTGGGTCAACATGTATTCCTGCCTCGTTGACCACATGCCCAAGGAATTGGACTTCTCGAATCCAAAAATCACATTTAGAAAACTTTGCATACAGCTGCTCATCCCTCAGTAGTTCCAAGATTAACCGCAGGTGCTGCTCGTGCTCCTCCCTGCTCTTGGAATAGATCAATATGTCATCTATGAACACTATGACGAATTTGTCCAAGTAAGGCTTGCACACACGGTTCATTAGATCCATGAACACCTCCGGTGCATTAGTTAGCCCAAATGGCATAACCAAAAACTCATAATGTCCATAACGGGTTCGAAACGCCGTTTTCGCCACATCCTCTTCTCGGACTCTCAGCTGATGGTATCCTGACCTCAAGTCAATCTTAGAGTAGAAGCTCGACCCTTGCAGTTGGTCGAACAAATCATCAATACGAGGCAAAGGATAACGGTTCTTAATCGTTACCTTGTTCAACTCTCGATAATCTATGCACATGCGAAAGCTCCCATCTTTCTTCTTAACAAACAGAACTGGAGCTCCCCATGGCGAAGAACTGGGCCTAATGAAACCCCTATCCAGTAGCTCTTGGAGTTGGGTAGATAGTTCTTGAAGCTCCCCTGGTGCTAACCGGTACGGTGCGCGTGCAACTGGCGCTGCTCCAGGAGCAAGGTCAATCTGGAACTCCACTTGACAAACGGGTGGGAGTCCAGGTAATTCCTCTGGGAAGACATCTTGGAAGTCTCGGACCACTGGGATGTCCTCAATTCTAGTTTCAGTTTCAGCTCGAGTATCAGATATGTTAGCCAAAATGGCCGGACAGCCCTAGCGAATACACTTCTGGGCCTTCAGATAGGAGATGATGCCCACAATGGCACCACCTCGATCACCCTGTATGGATAAAAGTTCTCCACTTGGGAGAGGAATGCGAACAATTTTCTCCTGACAGAGAATTTCCGCGTGTTGCTTGGACAACCAGTCCATGCCAACCACGAGATCAAAGCTACCTAGGGTGATAGGTAAGAGGTTGATGGCAAACAATTGCCCGTTCAACTCGAGCTTACAGTCACGATGTATATGGGTTACATCGACAGGCTTCCCATCAGCCAGTTCAATAGAGTATGGGGTATCTAGAAGAGTAGGAACCATCCCTAATTGTTTACTAAGTTTTGATGAAACAAAACTATAGTCCGCACCAGTATCATATAAAATAGAAGCAAGAGTGTCGTTCAAGGAACACGTACCCGTCACGACGTTGTTATCGGTCCTAGCCTCCCCAGAGCCAATCACGAATGCTCTACCACGAGCCCCATTGTTGTTCCCGTTGTTGTTGTTCCCAGCATTGGTGGTGTTGTTGTTTCCTGCCCTGCTGTCACCACCGTTGTTGGTGTTACTGTAACGATTTGAATTTTCCTATTGTAATCGTTTTGTTTTATTATTATTAATAAAAGATATATATGGCGTTTTATCTTTCATTCGAAATCTTTTCCTCATTTTAATATATATGTGATAGCTGAAACAAGACAATTGAAGGGCTAGATGGAAGATTTTGTGACAACTTGCATACAAAACAAGATGTTTAGGTCTAAATTGGCAACTAGATCATTTACATTTTTTAGAGATTTATTGAAAACATGTAACTGAGTCTTCCTGCTCGTTCTCATCATAATCGTTCATCATTTTTCGGTCGATCAACAATCATTTATTTATCGACGACTATTGTTTCAACTACGTTTATTTATCGACGTATTTCACCGGAAACACAAAACTTCACCGGAAACACAAAACCCAACCCAGAAACCGGTCAACTTTCAACACCCGACAACCATAACTTCATCGGAAACACAAAACCCAACCCAGAAACCGAACCCACAACCGCTTGTTCAAACCCAGACCCGAACCTCGAAAACCGTGCTTCATTCAAGACCAAGATCCGGTAACCCACTGAAACTTGAGAACCCAGATCCGGTAACTCATTTTTGCCGGACACAGCTTCCAGTTCCGGGTGAATTCTCAAAGTGAAGTTTTCTCCGGCAGACGACAGTTCCGACCAGAGCCCATCTCACCCAAAACCCAACCCAGAAACCCGAACTCACCCGATCCACTACCAGATCAGAAAAACCCAACCCAACCCACCTGGAAACTCAATCTTCGTTGGACAATCCTGTGCTTCATTCGACCGGTTTTGATTCCGGTGCTTCCTCGTTCGACCTGATTTGTGCTTCATTCGACCGGTTTTTTCTCCTTCGACCACTTAATGCACAATTGAAAATGGTGTTGACATATACTTAGTTTCCACTCCACGTTTTACTTGTGTTATTTTTAATAATAATAATAATAATAATAATAATAATAATAATAATAATAATAATAATAATAACAACAACAATGGTTACTGCCCCAGTAGTTCGTATTTCACGTTCCATGTAGCCTCTCGTAGCTAAGCCCATGCCTTCCTCTCGTAGGCAGCGTCGGCGTCCTAATTTGGTGGCCATACCTTGCATTGCTGATGCAACACACCCGTGCCCCTTTAAATTCTTTCACTCTTGCAAATTCGGTATATCAAGCAGCTCACGGTTGCTTGCTCACCTTAAACGCGACCATTTAGGGTGGGACGACGGTAGGGACAGTTTGCGGGATGCAATTTCTAGGGACCTAAGCCTCTTTGGAGAGGTCGGGGAGGCCTTGCGGAGTATTGATCAGTGGTTGTGTGCGCGGTGCATGTCCCTGCATGCGCTCAGCAGGGGGTGTCACCACGAAGATGGAGTCACGAAGTTCTCCCATAATTCCAACAGTGTCGATGATTTCATTTTGGGTATCCCCAAGCCCTGCCCACCGGTATCACAAAATGTTCATAATCCTGAGCCCGATGGGAGGTTGGCTGTTGATATTGGCCTTTTGGAACAACTTTTTGCTTTGCCGTTAGCGACTGTCAAAAGCATTCCATCCTCTTGTCGGATGGCGTTTGCCCAGGCGTTAACTGGGACCTTGCGTAGAGTTGTGGCTACCCCTGGGTCTGTTGAGGCTTGGGTAAAGCTGTTGTTATTGCCTCGTTGCACTCTACATGTGATACGACCATCCTCTAGGCAAGAGCGGCGGTCTGGGAACCGCAAATCATTACAGTGTAGCAGTATTATGAGGGCCTTAGCTATTTGGAAAGACGGCAATGGGATTGAGGAGCTTGCCCTCCCGCTCCTAATGCAATCTGCTGAAGGGCTAGTGAGCAGGCCCAACACCCGGCCTGCCTCTGATAATGGTGGCAATGTCAAGCAATGTCTGCGGAAGGTCGCTGATGGCCATTTCACAGCCGCAGTTAAGGTTCTATGTTCCTCTGGGGTTGCTCCATTTGGGGATTCCACCTTGAAGGCCCTGATTGATAAACACCCCGTCACTGATCCCCCAGCATTACCTAATGTCTTACCCTCTGAGGGTGCCCTTCAGGTCGACGCGGATTGTGTGTTACGGAATATTAAATCCTTTCCGAAAGGGACGTCATGCGGGAGGGATGGCCTTAGAGCTCAACATATCTTGGATGCACTCTGTGGGCAGGGGTCCTCGCCACCTTCTGATCTGCTCTTGGCTATCACCGACGTGGTTAACATCTGGTTGGGGGGGCTTTGCCCTAAGGGCCTTGCTGAGTTTATTGCATCTGCCCCCCTGACTCCGTTACTTAAGCCCGATAATGGGATTAGGCCTATCGCGGTTGGGGGCATTTGGCGAAGGTTAGTCTCTAAAGTAGCTATGCGTAAAGTCGGGAAGGAGATGGCGACATACTTGGGTGATCATCAATTTGGGGTTGGAGTTCCCAATGGGGCTGAGGCCATCCTTCACAGCGCGAACAGGTTTCTGAAAGCGTTTCACGATAAAGGATCCATGGTCATGCTCACGGTCGACTTTTCGAATGCCTTCAACTTAGTTGACAGGACGATTCTTTTGCGGGAGGTGAGCGTTCGCTGCCCATCTATTTACCCTTGGGTTCAGTTTCTTTATGCCCAACCTGCTAGGCTTTATGTGGGTGATACTTGTATGGGGGCATCCACCGGGGTCCAGCAGGGGGACCCATTAGGGCCGCTTCTTTTCGCGCTTGTCCTGCACCCATTGGTTCGTCGGCTGGAGGAGTGTTGTTCCCTTCCATTCCATGCTTGGTACCTGGATGATGATACGATTATGGGAGAGGCCAAGGAAGTGGCTAAGGCTTTTGATATCATCCGAGCTGAGGGACCGAATTTGGGCCTTACGCTTAATATTAAGAAATCTGAAGTTTTTTGGCCATCGTGTAGCGGAGCGAAAGAGAAGTCTGGTTTATTTCCTAGCGAGATAGGGAGACCAGAGGGGGGTGTTAAGCTCCTAGGAGGGGCCGTCAGTCGGGATGAGGGGTATATTAGCTCTTTGGTCATTAAAAGGGCTAAGAAGGCAACAGAACTAATGCTCTCTCTGCAGAAGTTGAGGGACCCCCAAAGTGAACTTTTGTTGCTTCGTTCATGTATGGGCGTTGCCAAACTGTTGTTTGGCCTTCGGACATGTCCACCGGCCATAGCCAATGAGGCTGTATCCATTTTTGACAAAGGCCTTCGTGAAGCGGCGGAAGATATTGTGGTTTGTGGAGGGGCGTTCTTTGGGGATTTTCAATGGCGGTTAGCGTCTTTGCCGATTCGGTTGGGAGGGCTTGGTCTTTGTTCGGCGGAGGACGTGTCTGCCTATGCTTTTGTGGCCTCTCGGGTGCAGTCCTGGGACCTTCAAGACCACATCTTAAGGAATAGCGGGTTGGTGGGGATGGACTTGGATTATGAGCTTGCCTTGGACAACATTCGCAGCTCTCTCCCGGACTTCGATTTGGGCGGGTTTATGGATAAGGACACCGCCCCCAAAAAACCTCAACATATTTTGGCGAGTGCTTTTACCGGTAAAACCCTTCAAACCATGGGAGAAAAGTTTTCCATGTCCCCACGCCAGAAAGCTGTGCTTGAATGCCTTAAAGGAGCGCATGCCCAAGATTTTTTGACTGCTCTTCCCATCGATGGGCTTGGACAACACATGTCGGCTGTTGAATATCGGGCTATCCTTAAGTATAGACTCATGATTCCCATGTTCCCAGTGGATGAGCCGTGTCCAGTTTGCAAAAAGGCATGTTTAGACAAATTTGGGGAGCATGCCCTTCACTGTAAGGAGCTGCCAGGATTTAAATACAGGCATGACCTGGTTAGGGATGTCTTATGGGACGTCTTACGAAGAGCAGGGATTTCAGCCAGGAAAGAAGCCCCAGTTAATTTTTTGACGGATCCACTTGAGGGGCGGTCCACCCTAAGACCAGCGGATGTCCTTGTGTTCGGGTGGGCGCAGGGAAAACACGCGTGCGTTGATCTCACAGGGGTGTCTCCTTTGGTGGGACTTCGGGATTCGGGGTTTGTGGCAGGGCAAGCAGTCTTAAAAGCTGAATCCAAGAAAGTTGACAAACATGAAGCTGCTTGTCTTGAAAACCAACACGTCTTTGTGCCCTTTGCTTTTGACACATTTGGGGGCCTTGCTCCCGATGCAATCCGGTTTTTAGATCGAGTGCAGAAGGTGGTGCAGAGTAACTCTCCTGCTGCCAAGGACACAAGCTTTATATTTAATAGAGTAGGCTTTGCTATTCAAAAAGGGGTTGCGGCGCAGCTTGTTGCCCGTCTACCCGCGCCTCACTTGTAATCCTTGTTGCTTTTCTAATATATTTGTTTAAATTTAAAAAAAAAAAAATATATATATGTGTGTAATAAATATTATTATTTACTTTATAAAATTTCAATTAAGTTGTTGAAATTTATAAAAATTTTAACATTTAATGGAGTGTTTGGTTGGATATCTATTTGTGTAAGTTTGTAAAGTTAATAATAATAAAGATAATTTAAGTTTGATATTAGTTTTGTAAATTATTGAAACTCGAGGGGCTATTATTGACAAAAAAAATAGAGTTTGAAAACAAAATGCCCTCCTTCTTCTTCGCAGGTCCGTCACCGGAATACCCGGTTTTTCCGGCTAGTTCGAACTCGGTTCCACCGGGATTAACATCAACTTTAAATCAACAATCTCGAACTAACTCCTATCGCTAATCTTTTCGTCATAAAATCCGGACGTTTGAAGTACTTTTGACCCGTTAAAAATCGATCCCCATATCTCGGCCTTTTAGTTCTAACCGTATCAAAACCTTTACGACTCGTTCCTTATAAATTTGAAACATCTTTCGACTCAGAAACATCCCGCAATTACAACCCACACATAAATTTAACCTCTTGTTCTCTCCATGGTCACCGGAGCTTAACCGGAATTAGAAGCCGACTGCGTCTCCTCCGACCTTCACTCTATTGCAGTCCGGTATATTCTTTTTGTTTTCTTTATGTTCGTTTTTGGTTCGTTTGCAATAGCATCTGTTTATTTCGATAGCATGGGTTTGATACTAAGGTCCTAAGTTAGTATTATTTGGGGATGATGACTGTTGTGAAGATGTTCAACAGCGGAGGTCATGTGTTTGACCCGGCCTCCACCTCTGTTTCAAGTTAATGTCATTATTATTATTTTTTTTTGTTTTGATTCCTTATTCTTTTCTTTCCCTCAAAAGAAATTTTGATAAATCATGAGGTTATTTTTTTTATTACTTCTAATAACCTGTATAATATTTTAGTTATATATATATATATATATATATATATATATATATATATTCTTTAAAGTTTTAGAATAATCTATTAATAATTATTATAATTATGTATGCATCACGTATTCATAAAAAATGGATTATGTACTTTTTCAAAACATGAACACAAAGATAAAAAGTTTGACTTTAAAACTTATCTTATTTTTATTTATATAATCACAAGAAGTTTATATAAATTACATAAAACAAACTTTTCTTAAGTTATTATCTAAATTTTCCTTGTAATAAATTTTCACGAAGATTTCTTATGTCACGTTGATGATAAAATTTTTTTTTGAAATATTTGTTATTCCCAAATCAGAACTAGAAATCTCTAGTATTCATAACCCTAGATTGCCTTAGACTCGTTTTATTTATTTATTATTTTTTTTTCTTATTAGATTATATTATTGTAAATTATTTAGGATAATCCTTTGGGATTCTCTCAACCTTATTTGCACTATTTGGAAATTTGCTTGCTTTGCTAAGGTGAGTTTTACATAACCCCACTTTTTACTGTTTTTATATTTTTAGGGGTGAAACATGTTTACTTTTGTCTTGCTTATATCTTTACGCATTTGTTTTTATTATTAGTTGGTGAACCCGCCTCAGTGTAGTCATTAACTTTGATCAAGCCAGCTGTAGTAGATTATAGCGCTATAGGTTCGACAAGCCCATCCCCCGCATAAATTCAGGGATGATTGAAACAGATTTTTATACTAGCTCATTAAGTTACGTCATTTTTATACTAGCTCATTGAGTTACGTCATTTTTTTACTAGCTCATTGAGTTACGTCATTTTTTTACTAGCTCATTGAGTTACGTCATTGTCACTAGGATTGACTATACAACACCATGGTTTCCAATTAATATTATTACAAATTGTTTTGATATATATAGACATGACTTACAAAACTTTGCAAATTAAATTTCTTTAAAACATATGTATTACTCACCAACTATTTATAGTTGACCCCCCACATTTTCCAACTTAAACATGTTTCAGGGAATAATGCAGCTTGAAGTTCTACGTGCTTTGGACGTTAGAAGTTGAAGTCTAGTTTTATTTTTATTTAGTTATTGGCTTAGTTTGAAGTTGAACATTTAATATTGTTTCCTTTACGTTGTAATAAATTCCATTATTAGAATATTTATTTAATGAAACTTGAATTTTAATTACCATGTGCTTTTGGACAATCGTCACTACGTGACACCTCGATGTTTCCGCCATCGGTTGGGGTGTTACAGATTGGTATCAGAGCCATGGTTATAGGGAATTAGGTTATTAGACACATGACCTAGACTATAACCTTAAGAGTCCAACATGAGTGACCTATTGCTTGCTATTTGTTTGTGTTTCTGTAATCCATCTTGTGCCTTCTTATCTTGCTTCTTTCTCCTTCCTTTGACTCTCTTTCCTCATGCTAAGAATCTTCAACATCTTCCACGGTGGAGCTACAATGCACCTACTAAAAATTTTATTCCTTTGCTTGGTGCCTACTTCCTTGGTTTTCAATTCCTTCAAATAATTTAGCTCCATATTTATTTTACGAAGCTTCATCCGAACTCCATACTTTGTGTTAATTCTTGAGTTACAAAACCCATTCCCCTGCTTGTTGATATCACCCAATCTGTGTTTCATGATCCTTGTGTCTATCATAAACCTGCTACTTTTTTTTTTTTTTTTTTCAAGAATCCCTTACGTCACATCTGTTTTACTATTTCCAGCCTTGTTCCAAACCTCATGAATCTACCTATACATTACAACCTTGTTACTTATTGTGTCATCTTGTTCAAAAAAAAAAAAACCTATTGATTTAAACTTCACATACTTGAACCTTATATTGAAAAGCTATTAGACTGCAAATATTTATATCCTACCCCTTGCATGGAATGTATCCTGGTCATCAATTACTGTTTTTGTCAAAATTTTCACAAATCCTGCAAACAATCATTATTATAACAAAGATCTCATCTAACTCTACAATCCAAGCCTTTTTCAAATGGCATTTTTAGTGCTTTAATTAGCAGATTTTCACAAAAAAAAAATTGTTTTCCCAAATAATAATTGATCAGGATTTCCGTATCAGAAGCTCAATTAAATTTTGAATTTTGAAAACAAAAATCCGTGTTTTCTAAAATCTACAACCCCGATCGAGTTAGTCGCATCTTCAATAAATCGATCACAGTGGCATTTAAAAAAAACATCTTTAAAATAAAGAACGAGAGCCTTTTCAGATCACATAGTCCGTAATCTATATTAGCCTCGATCTAGATGGACCATCCGCATTTCAATTTTATCACAAACATGACTACCTTCTATCTTCCTTGACCTAAAAACTAAATCGTTTATCAACTAGTTTTACATTCACTATTCTTTACAACCTTGATTATACCAAGGATTTTCATCATTCTTTCAAGTATTAAACACATATTCTTTGCCTTTTCGAACATGAACTTGATTTCCATGATAGGCAAACTATTAAAAACTTGATCCCTGACTCTTAATCCTACAATGATTGTTAGTTGTGTGAACTTGATTCTTCTTGATACATGGGAATTTGATTACGTATTCTATTTGCACAGTTGATTATTTGTGATACTTGAAAACATGGATAACTAATATGAATTGTTTGCTATGATCCTCAACTAGTAAAACCACACCTAGGCTCATTAACCTTGTCTAGGGCAACTCAATTATAAGTCGCATTCGATACTTGATATTTGTTTAATTTATAAACTTGCTTGTACATGTGTTTATCGATTTGCATCATACGTGTTGAACAAAAAAAAAAGGTTGTTACATTTGCTACATTTATCCACTCACCAACTGGTAGAGGACGAAATACCTACTCAACAGTCAGTGAAGTACCTAATAACCTACTCACCGATTGGTAGGGGTCATCATGCCTACTCAACAGTCGGTAGAGGTTCTAATAACCTGCTCAACGACTGGCAGATGCCATCGTACCTGCTCAACAATCGGTAGAGGTTCCTACTCCACGTCTAGTAGAGGTTTTTCTTGCCTGCTCATTAGTTGGAATCATTTTTGTATACTATGTGAAAACATCTTACTCAGTGGGCTCCCCGTTTAGGTTATAGCTCATACTTAAATTTTTCGTATGCTTGCAAGTCGTTGTAACCAAACATGTTTGTTTTCATTATTTCATAATCTCATTTCTATGTTAAGTGACACGTTGTAACCCAACGTGTTGGGTTTCACAACCACATTTGTCTCATCACTGTGATAACAAACCATTGTGATCCAATGTGTTTGTCTTCGCAGCCGCATAAACTCATCATCTTTGTGAATCTTATTTGCCATAATGTGTTGTTTTAGTTAGGGTCATAGAATGACATAAACCCTAATGTAAGGTAAATTGGTGATTGCGGTCCGGAACGTAATCATGAATTTACAGGTACTTTAAGGTGGTGTGAAATTCTATTTAGGTTAACTGGTAGATTCTCAGTATGCTTCCGAAATACCAAAGGCGTGGTGGGTTAGCTGCGGTACACCCTATATATAAATGCTAATGGTGCATCGAAAGCGTGATTGGGAATCGGATCCAGAGCTAACCCCAGTTCGAATTGTAAGTCTTGGTTTGGCCAGCATAATTGTTCCATCTAAAACTCTTTGAATATGTCCTTTTGAAACTTGGAAATCTTATACCATACAATCCATTCCCATCATTTGTTAGAACTTAGGCATTTATCCTATCACTTTGATCCGTTACTCTACCATTCGAGTCCCTTGTTTTCTTTTAAAAAAAAAAATTAATCATGCAATCTTTGATATTTACAATGATTTTTTTTTTCAAAGTCTTTTCTGCACTAATTTCGGGACGAAATTCCTAAAAGTAGGGGAGACTGTAACGATTTGAATTTTCCTATTGTAATCGTTTTGTTTTATTATTATTAATAAAAGATATATATATGGCGTTTTATCTTTCATTCGAAATCTTTTCCTCATTTTAATATATATGTGTGTAATAAATATTATTATTTACTTTATAAAATATCAATTAAGTTGTTGAAATTTATAAAAATTTTAACATTTAATGGAGTGTTTGGTTGGATATCTATTTGTGTAAGTTTGTAAAGTTAATAATAATAAAGATAATTTAAGTTTGATATTAGTTTTGTAAATTATTGAAACTCGAGGGGCTATTATTGACAAAAAAAATAGAGTTTGAAAACAAAATGCCCTCCTTCTTCTTCGCAGGTCCGTCACCGGAATACCCGGTTTTTCCGGCTAGTTCGAACTCGGTTCCACCGGGATTAACATCAACTTTAAATCAACAATCTCGAACTAACTCCTATCGCTAATCTTTTCGTCATAAAATCCGGACGTTTGAAGTACTTTTGACCCGTTAAAAATCGATCCCCATATCTCGGCCTTTTAGTTCTAACCGTATCAAAACCTTTACGACTCGTTCCTTATAAATTTGAAACATCTTTCGACTCAGAAACATCCCGCAATTACAACCCACACATAAATTTAACCTCTTGTTCTCTCCATGGTCACCGGAGCTTAACCGGAATTAGAAGCCGACTGCGTCTCCTCCGACCTTCACTCTATTGCAGTCCGGTATATTCTTTTTGTTTTCTTTATGTTCGTTTTTGGTTCGTTTGCAATAGCATCTGTTTATTTCGATAGCATGGGTTTGATACTAAGGTCCTAAGTTAGTATTATTTGGGGATGATGACTGAAGAGGAAAAAAGTTACCTCTTTATGGTTTAGAGAACTAGATCTGAGGGTTGATGCTAGACGGTGAGAGAAGTGAACTGGATCTTCAATAACCTGCAAAACTAGACACCGTTAGGCTCGCCACAGGGGAAAGGAGATGTCTCTCTGTGACCACCCTCCGGCGTGAGAATAAGTATGGTTTTAAGAAGTTTAAGGAGTTTTGAAGAAGATGAGTTTATTGAGAAAAAGTTGAGTTACCAAATGAGGAAATTTGGTGAGTATTTATACTTTTTGTAGTGGGCTTCGGTGGCTCAGGGCCCATGGGCCTTTTCACCGAAGCCTAGTCCCTTCGTTCCTGGGGTTCGGTCCGACCTTTATTGTGTTGGTTCGGCCTATTACCATATATTCTCTTCAAGTCCCCCGAAGTCTTTTAAAAATCCTTCGGAGTTTTTTGGAAAGACTTACAATCTTTCTGAGGGGTTGGTCCGTTGTGTTCCTTCGAGCTTTATATCGCTTAGTGACAGCTGTCTTTTGTGAGTGGTCGACAGCTGTTTGTCATTTACGTATGTTTGTTGCGTCACCCACAGGTGAGTTTAACATGAGTCCCTTGACATGACCCTTCTGTGCTTGGCTCGAGGTAACTTTTAGAGACATTTGATTGGCCAGCTGTGCACCGCCTTTTCGTGTCCACATATCCTTCTTATAAATAGCTACTTTTACCCTTTCATTGTTTACTTTTCACATCTTTAATTTTTTACATCTCCCTCTCCTCTCTTTCCAGATCTGCGTTTGGTTCTTCCGACCTGCAAGTTTTTCAAGAGTTTTGTTTTAGAACGGTCGTTGCCCGTCTTCTACAAGGTGTGTCCTCTTTTTCCCCTTTTTATCATGCCTAAAGATAACTTGTCTATATCGTATAGTGTTTTAACTCAACAGAAACTTGATGAGTTTATAGAGGAGTTTAGTATCCCTATGTCCCTACATCCGACCCTCCCAGATCCCACCGTTCCCATTCATCCTTTTCCTCCCGGTAAGTTTGCATTTTACACCCGTGTGTGTAATTATGCAAACTATCGTGTACCATTTACGAGATTCCTAATGAAGGTATTGGTACATTTCCGGGTTCATTTGTCCCAACTGAACCCCTTCGGCTTAAGTAGAGTGAATCAGTACGAGCTGTCGTGCCGGTCGCTCGACTTTGTGCCGGACCTGAGTGTTTTTAGGGCTTTTTATCGTCTTAATCGCTCGGGGGATTGGTATACTTTCGAGAAAAGGCAGCCGAGGGATAGTAAGGGGAAAAAGATTGATATTCCAAAGGAAGATCGAGAGTGTGTAGGCTGGGAAGTTTCTAGTCTAAAGGACTGGAAGGACCGGTGGTTTTGGTTAGATGATCTTTGCTTGTCGAAGGATTTGGTGTGGAGAAAAAGGGAGGATCCTCTGGACGGTGATCTTCCTAGAGACTTTCAGTATGATGCGGAGATGTATAAGGCTTTGGTGGGAAACAAGTTTCCGGTTCGTAAGCTTCCGGAACATATATTGGTGATGGGGTGTATTAGCCGGAACTGGGAGTGGTCGGACCATTGGCCCGTTGTAGAGCTTAGAAAGGATGGTTAGTAGTTTTTTGCTTTATGATAGCTTCGGTCTATTTTTACCCTCTCCGTCTGTTGTAACTTGTTGCTTCTTTTTTTTTTTTTGTTGCAGATATGTCTTTGAAAGATTGTCTGCACTTGGAGTCCTTCGAGGACTCGGAGTTGGAGTTTACCACATTGCCGATGGCGCCGGGTGACAAGCCCTTTCTAGATTGCACGAAGGCTACTTCTTTTAAGGTGAGGAGTCCGGAGGGTTCGGCCTCGGCGAACCCGGGTGGTTCGTCTTCTGCGGCGGCCGTTCCCAGTTCTGGCAAGGATGTGGGTAAACTCCCTGAAGATATGTTGCATCCTTCTGATGCGGAGGAGGGTGGTTTGTCGAAGCATAGGAAGAAGAAGTCGAGGAAGAGGAAAAGTTCGGAGGAGGATAGCTCGGCGATTGAAGGTGGTAAGACTCCTAAGAGGTCGAAGACTCCGTTAATCGCTGTTCCGGAGAATGATGGTACCGGGTTGGCTGCTTCGTCCAGTGTATTGGAGGCACTTTCTGATCATATTGAGGGGGGAAAGTCTGCTAGGGATGAAGTTCATGTTTCACACCCCGAAACTGGTCCTATTAACCCTTCACCTGTTCATACCTTTCATGATATGTCCGTGGCAAGCCCTCCTGGTAAGTGTGATGATATAACCTGGTGTTCTCTGCTTTCTGCCTCAGATGATGAAGATCCGAAAGGATATCTTGATCGTTTGTGGTATGGATCGGAGACTAAAATGGGTTCTTTCGGTGTATTTGTAGATTCCCTAAACCTTGATCCTGCCGTGGCCGAAGCTAAGTTTATCCCGAACTGGGATTTGAAGAATGGTGATAAGGTAATTGATGTTTTAACGGCCCGGACTATGCTTTTAAACCTCAACACCCCTGCTGAAGAACATCGGTATCGTCATGCATCTCCTATGGCCCTGGCCGATGCCTTAATGCTCAACCAGGCTCAATCGAACGGGATAGTAGTTGAAATTTATCGAAGGTGGGTTGAGTTAGAGATGGAGAAGGAAAAGATCAGTCTTCTAATGGGCGGGGGCAGTTTATCGGAGATGGGTAAGAAGCTCGAAAGCATGGCTTCGGAGAAGCAGGAGGTTGAGAAGCGATTAGAGCAAGCTTTGCTTCAACTGAAATCTACCGGTGCGGCTACAGCTTCTGCGACGGAGGAGAGGGATAAGGCTTTGAAGGAGGTTGCTGCTTTGAAGATTGATAGGGACCTGGTACTGCAAGGTAGTAGTCTTAGTCGTTTCTTTTGTTGATCGGATCGTACCGTTGGTTTCGGCTTTACTTGTTTTCCTTGTGTTTATCCTAACCTTGTCTCTTTTTTTTTTTTTTTTAGAGAAAATGCTTTTTGAGAAGGAAGCTTCTCAATTCAGGACGCAGCTGAATGAGATGGAGGTCAGGATGGATGGGCAGGTTAAGGCTTTGAACGAGTCAAACTCGAAACTGTCTGACCATGTGAAGGAGCTGTCAGAGACTAAGAAGTGGCTCTTGACTGAAGGTATGCTCCTTATGGCTCGAAGGATTCATACCGGGGAAGAACTTCGTTCGGTGGTAGCTGCTATTAATAACGCCATGAATGCATGTGGTGTGAACGTGGGTGTTAAAGCTGGCTACCACTATTCCTCGAAGGGTGTGCCGATGGACCAAGTGCCGAAGCTTAAACCGAAGGCTGAAGAAACGTTGAACTCTGCTCTTGAACATTTTGATAATCTAGACTTTCCGTTTCTTCAACATACAGGGCGCTACATCGACCAACCGTATGAAGTCATTCGAGCTGCTGGTCTTTCCGGTGATCTTTTCAAGCCTCCTAGCCAATCTTAGTATTTTAGGATCCATAGGCCGCAACGGCCCCTTTCGGATATATCTTGTTTTGTTGTTATGTTCGGGTTGACGAACTTTTTAATGAATGGGAAATACCTTTGGTTTTGTTCTTATCGTTATTTATTTTTTGTCATGGGGGTTTGTGTTGGCCCCAGATTAAAGTATCTTATAGCCGTATGAATTGTGCCTCAAAAGAAATTCGTTCTTCGGCTAGAATGGATGTTATTTCGTAGTCTTAAAGGTTCTTAATCCCCTCTTTTTTTTTTTTTTTTGAGGGTCGAACCGCGATATGCGTCCATATGCTTCGGTTCGGTATGAATATACTTGCAAGTTTTTCTTTTGTAAGATCATTTGTTGATCCTTGATACGCTTGGTTAAGGCATCGGTGTTTGTCATACCCGTTCACCGAGACCCTGTCTTTAGCGTTTTATAAGTGGAAGGGGAACTTATAATTTTTCGACGTCGATGTGATGTTTGTTTGTTTGCATGCTATATGTTTTCGGTACATTCTTAATGTATATGAGATAGACAAAATTTTATAGTTCCTTCCTTTTTTTTTTTTTATGAGGCAATTTTGATCTTTTTCGTGTCGTATCTCGTTGGCACACGGGTTCCATGTTGACCGATTATGCCCGTCACTATGGGTTCCGATATGTATTTTTTGAAATGCTTAGAGAATAATCTTGTCTTGACCGTTCCATGATGTTTCTTATTTATCTTGATGGATCGGTGATTGTTTTCCCTAACTTCGGTGCCTTTTTAGTTTTGAGCGTGAAGTATCAATGTCGTGAACAAATTGTAATAGGAAGAAAGAAATTTATTGTAGGTGGGGTAAACACATCCCACTTTTGACTAGAGGGGGGTGGGGCCGGGGTAATCATCTTCCCGGAGTACAAGTAAAAAATAAGGAAAAAGGGGTTCGGGGTATGACACATCCCGATTAACAATTTGAAATTATTGAAAAAGAAACAAAAACTTTAGCAGCGGCTTTCGAGCTTGGGTGCTTCACATGTAGCATTTCTTTAGGTGGACTCCGTTCCATGTTCTGGGAACGGGAGTGCCATCTATCTTTGCCAGAGTGTACGAACCTTTTTCTCCAACGGAGGTAACCTGGTATGGTCCTTCCCACCTTGATGATAATTTGCCTGAAGGTTCGGCTCGGCTTGCTTCATTGCTGCGGAAAACATAGTCTCCGACTTTGAATGTTTGCTTTTTCACCTTGGCATTGTAATACTTTTCCAGCTCTTTTTTGTATCGTGACTCTTTGATGGAAGCCATCTCCCTTCTCTCTTCCAGGAGATCTAGGTTTAAGCGGAGGGATTGATCATTATCAGATGTATCCATCCTTCGGGAACTGATGATGCCGATCTCTACTGGGATCATTGCCTCGGTGCCGTAGGTCAAGCTGAAAGGCGACTCTCCGGTGCTGGTTTTTGGCATTGTTCGGTGAGCCCATAAGACGTTGGGTAGCTCGTCTGCCCAACCGGCCTTTTTGCCTCCCAACCGTCGTTGAATCCCTTCCACAATGCTTCGGTTGGCCCTCTCCACCTGACCGTTGGCCTGAGGATGGGCAACTGATGAAAATAGCTGCGTAATATGTAAATCCGAACACCACTTTTTGAAGGGATTTTCAGCAAACTGCTTCCCGTTGTCGCTGATGATATAAAGTGGTAACCCAAATCGGCAAACGATGTTCTCCCATACGAACCTTTTCACTTGGTGACCTGTAATGTCTCCCATTGGTTTAGCTTCGACCCATTTCGTAAAATAGTCGATAGCTACCAGCAAGTACTTGACTCCCCCTGTGGACTTAGGGAATGGCCCTACGATGTCGATCCCCCATTTCTGGAATGGCCAGGCCGCTGTTACGGGGATTAGATCGTTTTTTGCTCGGAGGCTGACCGGGGCGTTCCTCTGACATTCTTGGCAGCTTCGAAGTTCTTGGATAGCACTTTGGTGCATATTGGGCCAATAGTACCCGGCATTCATTGCCTTAGTAACAACCATCTTCGGCCCGGCGTGAATGCCGCATATGCCGAAATGGATTTCTTTAATGACGTATGCTGCTTCGCTTGGGGAAAGGCATCGTAGGAGCGGGCCCAGGAACGTTCTTCGGTACAGCTGACCATGTTGGACTTGGTATTGTAGGGATTTAACTTTGAGCTTTCGAGCTTCAGCCCTGTCATCCGGAACCCAACCTTCGGTGATGTGTCTGACGATGGGAGTCATCCATGTGTCCTCTTGGACTTCAATTTGCAAGACTTCGTTTTCTTCTATTGAGGGTCTCGCTATTGTTTCGATCTTTATGCCTTGAGTTGAAGTGTCGATGCTGGCCGATGCCATTTTACTAAGAGCATCGGCTTGTGTGTTCTCTTCTCTTGGGACATGGAAGATTTTGTATGTTTGGAAAGATGTTACAAGCTCTTGTGCTTTTTGAAGATACTTTATCATTTTCGTCTCTCTTGCTTCATACTCGCCTCGAAGCTGGTTAGCCACGAGTAACGAGTCGGTATGGATTTTGAGATTTCGTACCCCAAACTTTTGTGCTATTCGTAGGCCAGCCAATAGTGCTTCGTACTCGGCTTCATTGTTCGAGCTCGGAAACTCGAGTCGGAGGGCGTAAGCAAATTTGGTGTCGTCCGGGCTGATTAGTATAAGGCCTGCTCCGGAACCTTCGGCGCAAGATGCCCCGTCTGTGTATAGAGACCATGCTTCTGTTTGCTCTTTATCTTCTATATCCTTCTCTTCTGATTGGTCTTCTTCGCTTGGCAGTTCAGCTATGAAGTCTGCTACGGCCTGTCCCTTCATGGCACCTCTTGTTTTGAAAGTGAGGTCGAAGGCCCCTAGTTCGATGGCCCATTTGGCCAATCGACCCGAGACCTCCGGTTTTTGGAGCACATGTTGGATGCTTTTATCGGTTTGGACTTCTATCTCGTGTGCTTGAAAGTATCTTCTTAGTCTTCTCGAAGCATGAACTAGGGCTAAAGCCAATTTCTCCAACATGGGGTATCTGGTTTCGTAGTCCCGAAGGGCTCTGCTGACATAATAAATTGGCACTTGGGCTAGGTGCCTTTGTACCATGAGGACTGCACTAATGGCACCCTGGGATGCTGCTAAATAGACAGTAAGTACCTCACCAGGTTTCGGCGCGGTGAGCGTTGGCAGCAGGCTGAGGCATTGCTTCAATTCGCCGAATGCTTGTTCAGCTTCGGTGGTCCACTTAAAATCATTCTTGCCGAAACTACTTTTTAGCACGGTCATGAAAGGCAAGGTCCGTTCGGCTGCCTTAGAGAGAAAACGATGTAATGCTACTAATCTTCCGTTCAGCGATTGGATTTCTTTAACCGTCTTTGGAGACTTCAGTTCCATCACTGCCTTGACCTTTTCGGGATTTGCTTGGATCCCGTCTCGTGCGACCATAACACCCAGAAACTTCCCAGATTCCATTCCAAAGGAACATTTTGCTGGGTTTAGTTTCATGTTAATACTTCGGAGACAGTTGAATGTCTCTCGGATGTCGGTCATCATGTCTGCTTCATCTTTACTTTTTATTACTACATCATCTACGTACACTTCCATATTCCTACCGATCTGCCTTTTGAACGCCTTATCCATTAATCGCTGATACGTAGCTCCGGCATTCTTCAGGCCGAAGGGCATTTTCGTGTAACAATATAACCCTTCGGTAGTGATGAAAGCGGTTTTGTCTTCATCTTCGACTGCCATTTGAATCTGATGGTAGCCTTTATATGCATCAAGAAAACACTTTAGCCGGAAGTCAGCTAATGAATCAACCTTGACATCCATTTCAGGTAACGGGTAACAATCTTTGGGGCACGCGTTATTTAGATCCTTGAAATCAACGCACATTCGCCAGCCTCCGTCTTGCTTTTTTACCATAACTGGGTTCGATACCCAAGTTTGGTACTGTACTTCTCGAATGATATCTGCGTCCAAGAGCTTGCGAACGTCTTCGGTAATAGCTTTGTTTCGATCCAACCCCATGCTTCTTTTCTTTTGTTGCACTGGTCGGACCGTTGGGTACACGTTCAACTTGTGTTCGGCCAAATGCCTGGGTACCCCTGTCATGTCCGAATGTTGCCATGCAAAAGAATCTAGGGATTCGGCTAAAAGGTTCCATAAAGCGATTTTGCAATCGGGTGGGAGCTGTGCCCCGATGGTTACCTGTCAATTTATTTTTAGAGATTTTAGTCAAGGAACTTCATAAGGTTATTCAAAACCCTATAATTGATCGACTACCTTTTGTTCCGGAAAACATGGGTTGATCGACCATTTCTCTGATAATTCTTGGGTGACTGGTGCGATTTGAGAGCTCGAAGCTTGTCGGATTTCGGCTACATGGTGTGCTGGTTCGGTATGCACCGTTGCTATTCCATCTTCTGTTGGGAATTTGATGGCTCCATGGATGGAAGAAGCAACCATTCCAAAAGCACACATACTGGGTCGCCCAAGTATGACGTTGTGTACGGAATGTGCTCCGACCACCAGAAAGGTTAGCATCTCCGTTCGACTTTGCTTTTCGGTGCCCAATGTTACCGGGAGAGTGATTCGTCCCATGGGCTGAATTACTTCCCCTGAAAAGCTGACCAACGGCATGGAGACCTGTTGTCATTTGAAATTGTTGTTATGTCGAAAGGTGAAAGATGCTTTTTCAGTTAAGATGTTTATGTAACTTGGAGTTGGTTTTTGGTAAGTACCTGTACCATCCTTCTTTGAGTTTCGGGTGCCAGTCGTTGGAAACAATGGTAATACATTATTTCCGAAGCACTACCGTTGTCAACGTAAACTCGTTGGACTTTATGCCCGGCGATGACAGCCGAGACGATTATTGGTCCTTCCAGAAACTGGTCTGGTGTTATCTCGGGGAACGAGATTGCCTGTCATGTAAACAAGTGTTTTTAGAGATAAAAGTGATCATATACTTCTGATCTTGGAGACTCTTTGCTGAAAACATCAATTATTAAAATGTATAATTTTACTTAGCAACCTGACTCATGAATGGAGCAAGGTGAAAACCGGAGCGTTTAATGCCATGTGGTGCGATGGCTTGAATCATGTTGATCCCTGCTTGGTTGTTGGTGTTAGTGATTGCTGCGGGTTTGCCTTCTTTTACCTCTTTGATAAGGTGAGAAAGTTTTCCGGAACGAACAGCTTTTTCTATTTCTTGCCGGAGGGACCAGCAATCATCGGTGTTATGCCCTTTGGCTCGGTGATACTCGCAATACTTTTTGGAGTTTCGATCAGCAGATGGTCGTTGTTTAGCTGGTGCGGGCAATTGCAAATTTTCTGTTAACAGAATGTCTCGAGGGGTTTTGGTTAGATCGGTTGTACTGCCGGTCCTTCCGGAACCTTGAGACTTAGAAGGGTGCCCCCGGTCTGTTCGTTCGTACGGTTGTTGCCTGTTCTTGTTCCAATGGTTGTTACGCTCTGTATTATGGGAACCCTTCTTCCACGTGTTACGACCTCCGGAGCTTTTGTAGTCTCCTTCGGTAGATTGCCCACAAGCACTCTTTCCTCTGGCGAAGGCTCTGGCCCTCTCGATAAGCACTTCCATTGTCTTTGGTAGATCTTCATGCAGTTTTTCCACTAACTGGTTGTTTCGAACTCCGTGACAGAAGCCCGATACCCGGAGCTGATCCACTGCTCCATGAATCTGCATGCTCTCTTTGCTGAAGCGATCAATAAAAACCTCCAAGGATTCACCATCCTTTCTTCGGATGTTGTGTACCTCCGTGATATCCTTGGAGCATCGTCTTTGATTTGCAAAATTTAGTTTAAACAACCTTCGGAATTCTATCCAATTGGTGATTTCTCCAGCGGATAGGCCGTCGAACCATATCCTTGCTGCTCCGGTGAGGGTTTGAGCAAACATGTGGCACCACGCTGGCATAGGCCATAGTTCGATTTCTGCTGCGCCTTCAAATGCGAAGATGTGATCGTCTGGATCTGACGTCCCCGCATATGTTTTGATGGTGGCTGGCATTTTCAGCTTGGCCGGGAGGCGTGCTGTTGCAATCCTTTGAGAGAATTTGGAGAATGATGTCATATGGGCTGGGCGGTACGGTGCCGTGAGTTCCTCATCCTCCGGTGGTGTAGTTAATGTTTTTTCCGAGGTGGGTTTGTCAATTTGCATCGGTCCGGTATGACCCAAAGATGCTAGTTGCCTTTGTGGAGTTTGAGTCTGCATGGTGGTGACTACTGTGGAGTAAGTAGCGAGAGAACCTAGGTCGGTGCTTGTTTCTGCCGAAGCAGTAAGCCCTTCAGTGGCGAATAAGTTAGCTTTTACGCTTTGCATTACGGCCTCCCTACTCTGTTGTTCCTTTAGTCGGAGCAATAACTCTCGATTTTTCTGGAGGAAAGTGTCATCAAACTCTACCAGTGGAGCACTTGCTTTTATAGCCGAAGCACCAACAGAGAGAGATGACTGTTGGATGCTTCCTTGTGCTCCGGTGGAGGCAGCAGCTGGTGCTGACGAAATGATGACCATTTGATCATTGCCTGTCTCTGTTGTTGTCACGTCTTCGATCGTGAATCCCTCAGATCGTGCCGTCATGGGTGGAGATTACTCTGTTTCAAAGAAAAGAAACACAGCAAATGCACGGATGGCGCCAATTGAAGAGGAAAAAAGTTACCTCTTTATGGTTTAGAGAACTAGATCTGAGGGTTGATGCTAGACGGTGAGAGAAGTGAACTGGATCTTCAATAACCTGCAAAACTAGACACCGTTAGGCTCGCCACAGGGGAGAGGAGATGTCTCTCTGTGACCACCCTCCGGCGTGAGAATAAGTATGGTTTTAAGAAGTTTAAGGAGTTTTGAAGAAGATGAGTTTATTGAGAAAAAGTTGAGTTACCAAATGAGGAAATTTGGTGAGTATTTATACTTTTTGTAGTGGGCTTCGGTGGCTCAGGGCCCATGGGCCTTTTCACCGAAGCCTAGTCCCTTCGTTCCTGGGGTTCGGTCCGACCTTTATTGTGTTGGTTCGGCCTATTACCATATATTCTCTTCAATGACTGTTGTGAAGATGTTCAACAGCGGAGGTCATGTGTTTGACCCGGCCTCCACCTCTGTTTCAAGTTAATGTCATTATTATTATTATTTTTTGTTTTGATTCCTTATTCTTTTCTTTCCCTCAAAAGAAATTTTGATAAATCATGAGGTTATTTTTTTTATTACTTCTAATAACCTGTATAATATTTTAGTTATATATATATATATATATATATATATATTCTTTAAAGTTTTAGAATAATCTATTAATAATTATTATAATTATGTATGCATCACGTATTCATAAAAAATGGATTATGTACTTTTTCAAAACATGAACACAAAGATAAAAAGTTTGACTTTAAAACTTATCTTATTTTTATTTATATAATCACAAGAAGTTTATATAAATTACATAAAACAAACTTTTCTTAAGTTATCATCTAAATTTTCCTTGTAATAAATTTTCACGAAGATTTCTTATGTCACGTTGATGATAAAATTTTTTTTTGAAATATTTGTTATTCCCAAATCAGAACTAGAAATCTCTAGTATTCATAACCCTAGATTGCCTTAGACTCGTTTTATTTATTTATTATTTTTTTTTCTTATTAGATTATATTATTGTAAATTATTTAGGATAATCCTTTGGGATTCTCTCAACCTTATTTGCACTATTTGGAAATTTGCTTGCTTTGCTAAGGTGAGTTTTACATAACCCCACTTTTTACTGTTTTTATATTTTTAGGGGTGAAACATGTTTACTTTTGTCTTGCTTATATCTTTACGCATTTGTTTTTATTATTAGTTGGTGAACCCGCCTCAGTGTAGTCATTAACTTTGATCAAGCCAACTGTAGTAGATTATAGCGCTATAGGTTCGACAAGCCCATCCCCCGCATAAATTCAGGGATGATTGAAACAGATTTTTATACTAGCTCATTGAGTTACGTCATTTTTATACTAGCTCATTGAGTTACGTCATTTTTTTTACTAGCTCATTGAGTTACGTCATTTTTTTTTACTAGCTCATTGAGTTACGTCATTGTCACTAGGATTGACTATACAACACCATGGTTTCCAATTAATATTATTACAAATTGTTTTGATATATATAGACATGACTTACAAAACTTTGCAAATTAAATTTCTTTAAAACATATGTATTACTCACCAACTATTTATAGTTGACCCCCCACATTTTCCAACTTAAACATGTTTCAGGGAATAATGCAGCTTGAAGTTCTACGTGCTTTGGACGTTAGAAGTTGAAGTCTAGTTTTATTTTTATTTGGTTATTGGCTTAGTTTGAAGTTGAACATTTAATATTGTTTCCTTTACGTTGTAATAAATTCCATTATTAGAATATTTATTTAATGAAACTTGAATTTTAATTACCATGTGCTTTTGGACAATCGTCACTACGTGACACCTCGATGTTTCCGCCATCGGTTGGGGTGTTACAGTTACCCCTGTTGTTGCCATTACCATTACCGTTACCATTCAGTTGTGGGTAGTTCCTCTTGAAATGATTTTCACTCCCACATTGGTAACAACCTTTACCACCACTCTGCTGTTGCCCCTGCTGTGCAGCTGGCGGATTTCCCGGGATAAACACCCTGCAGTCCTTCTGCTTATGACCCATCTTGCCGCATCGTTCACACTTATTGTTGCTGCATGCCCCAGTGTGATGCCTACCACACCTGTTGCACTTAGGTAAAGTCCCCTCGTAACCTCCCTGGTTGTTGTTGCGATTGTTACCACTGCCATGGCTGTCATGTTTCTTATTCTGATGTTGCTGCTGACTGCCATTCCCTGGGGGTTTGCAAGATGCATTCTCCCACTTCCTCTTGTTATCATTAACACCAGAAGATGAAGTACCACGAGGAGGTAACACCCCCTCTTCCACCTTCTGATCAGTCAGTTGATGAGCCATCCTAATAACCTGCTGGATGGTATTGAGGTTAGCAGCAGTGACCATGCTTTTGATCTGGGGCACCAAGCCCTTGATATACAGCTCAATCCTCTTGTAGGGCGGGTTGGAGTAATTTGGGCACATAGCTGCCAGTTCATGCGATCTGGTGGTGTATTTCTCAATCTCCGATCCCACCATCTTTAGATTGAGGTACTCAGTTTCTAACTTCTGGATTTCGTCTCGAGGACAATATTCCTCCTTCATTAGTTCCTTAAAATCTGCCCAAGGTGTTGCGTTAGCCACTTCCACACCTAGCATCTGCACTTGAGAGTTCCACCAGGTTAATGCCAAGTTCTCAAGAGTAGCAGTGGCATACTTCACCCTGTCAGCTGGTGGACAATTACACATAGCAAAGCAAGATTCCAGTTTCTCGAACCACCGCAGTAGCCCGACAGCCCCTTCAGATACACCAAAGTTATGAGGCTTGTAGTCCATGAAGGACTTGTAGGTGCAGGCTGGAGGGTGATGTCCAGGTTGACCTGAGTGTAAAAGCGAAGGAATCACGAATGAATAAAAGAGCGTAACGTTGGAGCATAGAGGAAAGTTTAAAGCAAGATTGAGTTACCAGCTTGAAAAGCTACGATAGCTTCTACTATCCTGTCATTGATAAGTGCATTTAACTCCGCTTGAGTCATGTTAATGTTGCCTCTCCCGTGTCCTCTTCCCGCCATAGTAATTCTACATTTACACTATACTCATGAGAAAACAATAATATGTCCCACATACAATCGTTCACACAGTACAAGTAAACTAGAATATAAATAACATGCACGAGAATAGAATAAAGAATTTAAGCAATAGTAGTAAATAAGAATCCAACCACAAAACAAAGAATCCTCAAGTCTCACAACGTTAGGGAGAAACAAAAGTCATAATAATAAAATATGAATACTAAAAATATATAAAAGAAATCAGTCGTCGTCGTGATCCATAGAGATGCATGAGCCCTCATCCTCGCTCTCATCCTCAATCTCTATCTCCAATGGCTCCTCCTCCTCAGGCTCAAACTCTTCCTCGAGCGCCGCATCCAACACTGCCTCGAGGTCATCAAATCCCCCAACTGCAGGCTCTTCCTCGGGATCCTCTTCCGGATCCTCCTCTGGATCCTCCTCTGGTTCTGCACCATTCTGAGCTAGAGCTTCCTCAAGCTTATTACTGACCAGGGTCAACTCCTCCCTTAACAGTGTTGTCTCCTGAATAGCAATCGATCTCTCGTGCCTATCTTCTGCAGCTTCCCTTTCAACCCTTTCCAATTTACTATTAGTCTTTTCCAATTCACCAAACAAGTGGTCAATCTCCCTTTCCATACGCTTAATAGATCCATCGGCATTCTGCCTCCAAGACTGAAATTGCCTCACTGCATTATAGGCATTCTCTAGCTCTGTATGTACGTGCCTAACCATCCCTGCCAGAGACCTCTCCAATGAGTCAATAATGGGAGGGACCTGAGCTGGCACTCCGTACCCTACAACCCACGAATGCAACATATTTGTGAACCACACCCAGCGATTAGTATTCTCCTCCGGGTTCCCTGTCTGAGCTGGTTGTTCGTACGGGTTCAAAGACGTGTTTTGCGAACTTCCAAGAGGGTGATAAGAAGAGTAATTACGATGAGCGGGGTTAGTCATGTTTTCCTGCAATACGTTAGATCAGTATACGTATCCAAGAAATAGCTAGTAGTGTGCTGAGAATAGTGAGTGTACTAATACTTATGCTATGATGATTATAGTCTAGATGCAAATCCTAGTTCACTATAACCAATGGCTCTAATACCAATCTGTCACACCCTCAAATTTCCACTGCGGGGTTTATACCGCGAGGCGCATGACAAACCAGGATCCCATAGCCATAAGTCACATGAACGACTCTAAATGCCCAACCATTTAGTTCGTTATTGTAAAAACCAAGTTTTAAAGTTTTAGCCAAACCAATAATAGTATAGCGGAAGCGAATGAAAAATAGTAAATAAAGTCTGCGCAAAACACCGCGCCCAAAACCAAATAAATAGTAAATGTGCAAAATAGTTTAATGTTTGAAACCCATGAAATGATGCATGACCTAACTGTGCTCCGTTCCTAGTTACCTGCAAAAGCATGCTATCGTGTGTCAACATAAAGCTGGTGAGTTCACAAAGTAAAGTAATTTAATTTGCAAATGCGCTGGTTTTCCAAAAACCACGTAAGTAAAGTAATAACGTAGGTCCTCCAGACCAAAAAGTTAAAGAGTTGTCAGTTTAAGTGTGTCAGGGGTAGCTAGCCCACTCAATGTAACTAAACAAGATTATTGGGAACCTTCAGGAAAATAGTTATTTGCCTCAATGACTGGCGTCTATCAACACCAGTCGGAAATTGTGGTCAGAAGTTCATGCCCGTGCCTCAAGCACCTCAGACATGAGGTTGCTGCATCAACCTAATAGCGCTATCAACTAATACCCCGTTCGCCTCCAGCGATTAACCCAATAATATGCAAGGACTTTCAATGATAGAGTGTTTAGATTACAAAGGACCAATAAGTTTTAAACTGACCGAAAACCCGATCCACACAAGGAATCGTAAAACCGATCCACACAAGGAGTCCATACCTGAGTAGTCCCAAATGGACTAGAAAATGTTTACCAAAGTTGTCTCTAATCCGAGACGCATGCTTTTGAGAAAAAGAGTAGTGAAACTCACCTTAACGTGCAAGCAAAAGAAATCCGAACCGCAAGTAAAGTATGCTACTGACACCCTAACATAAGTGTCACTAAGTGAGTATAGGCGTAATATCGCTACACCACATAACTCGTTTGTCCAAGGCGTTTTAAACGTTTCAAAAGTGTGTATGTGACGCCTAGTGATTCTACATGCAATAGTAAACCCTACGGACTCGTTGGTGAATGTATTGATTACAATTAGTTTCTACATTCCGTATGTGTCTCAAACAAGTGTACTTCAGTTACATGTCAATTCCATACCATTTAAGACCTCAATTAATCACATAAGCACATAATACACAATCTGTGTTTTCAGGACAGATTGTGCGCCATCAAAACGAATTTATTTAAAATAGTAAATCAGTAAGTTAACCTCCCAAATGTTTACTGAATTTTCTTTGGGATTCACTCGACAATACCAATTTTTATTTTGCCTTAAATCCGAACACAAAAATAATTAAAATTCGTCTAATTCAGCTATGTTCAGAAAACCTTCCTAACAGGTCAGTTTGGTAGATAATTTCCCAAAAATTGTGTATTCATCCAAACGGGATGAATCCACTTGGAAAACTCATATTACTCCAATATTAACCTTCTGTAAAAATTTCACAACCCAACTCTTAATAAAACTTGAGTTATGATGTTTCAAAGTTGACTCAGTTTGATACCCGAAATTCTGACCTGACCTATTTTCAATGAAAATTTCAAAAACGACTCAACCGACGTCCAAAATACTTGATTTTACACATTATTAAAAGCTAAGACCAAGTGTGACTCAATCATACAAAGAAAATACCAAAATCGTTATGTTAAGGTCGTGTTACAGCCCCTACTAGTTCGTCTAATCATTCTGTCCAGATTTTAGTTTCGCCTAAATCATACTTTAATCGACTACCGCGTACATAAACACAATTAATAAACATCAATCATCATTACCAAACATCCCTAATACTTATTATGATCAGATTCTACTACTAAACATGCAAAGATCACAACGTTAAAGACCAAAACATCAATAACTTGCGCAACAAGTATCCTATGATGTTACTAATCGTTTATTATTATGTTTTATCCGTTTAATCTTCAAAAACTTCATGTTTTAATGATTATTAAAAACTTTCAGACCTGGACAAACTTTGTTACATGATTTTTATAACAAAAACACGAGATAAAAGTGTAAGGAATCAAAGATTATACCCTTGGCTCTTCGATTCGATCAACCGTGCGCCTTTGGAGCTTCCCAATTGATGATCTTGAGCTTTAGCAGGAGCTTTAGGGTTAACATTTCGTGTGGGGCAGTAAGGGGACGATTAGGGTTGAGTTTAGGGGTTGCATGGGGGTTAAGGATGCTTAAATAGGAGTTTAAGGCGGTTTAGACCCGTCAGACACGTGCGAGCGGCCGCTCACAGGCCCGAGGCCCTCGTGCGTGTCTCGTTTCGTCACCCGACGCGTTATCCTTTGACGTTTTCGTTATTTCGGACCGTAACAAATGCAACCCCATGCGTTAAGACCCTAATCAACCTCATACTCCACTTTTAGTGATTTTTATTAACGTATTCGGTTTAGGTTCACATAATCACGTATGGTTTTCACATAAGTTCATCAATTATCACAGAGACATATAATTTCATTATTCACCAACGTCCGAGGTTCACTAATCATGTACCCGATATTAATTCACAACAATGCACGTGTGTCCTATCTAGTTAACCCTAGTTAAGTATAATGCAAGGAACGTAACTAGAGTTTAGTTAAAGTGAGAACCTGAATTTGCGGGGTATCACAGTATACAACACACGAATTGCGAACTTTTCTTTACTATATGTACCAAACCGATGTAGTCACCAATACATTATATGTGTTGACAAAATTATTTTATACATGTTTCAGGTACAACTTGAGTTATCTTGATTTCACGCTTAGGCTATGGACCTAGTGTTTTTTTAATAAAATTTGATCATTTATGTTTTGTAATTCCGAGTTGAGAGATTGGTATTTCCCTTTGAATAATTGAAGAATGCTTATTTTATATATTTACATTTTAGTCCATGAGCTATTGAACAATCGTCATTACGTGATACCTCGATGATTTCGCCATCGGTTGGGGTGTTACAATAAGCATCTCTCAGCCTCATTTTTACCATTTCACAACCCTAACTCGCCCCCAAGTTCTCTCTTACAAACCCCAACCTGTAGAAATGAGTTTTTGCCCTGATTTCTTAGATCCTTAAGCCAAATCAAGTTTATAAACAATATCAAGTGAAGATTCAAGGTGTGTTAATCATCTAAACCCTTTTCATTACATTTTTTATGCATTTTTTATAAACCCTAAGTGTCCATATCTAATTTCAAAGTGTTTTCTTAAATAAAAACCTTTCTAAACTGGATCTAGACCTAAATAATGAGTTGTCTTACAATAACACAAGTTTAGATGATATTGGTGACCATATAATTGGGGTTTTTGTGTTATGTGTTGATAAAATGATGCCTAAATGATTTGGGATTGTTTAGGAACATGATTAGGTGATGTTTTGAATGATTGATTGATGTTTTGTGAACTTTGACCCATTTTGGGGGTTTATGTTATAGATCTAGGGCTTGTAACATGAGTATGATGATAATAACATGTAAGAAACATATTAGGATGATTGAATCTAAGTTGTATTATCTGGAAAATGATGTTTATAGGTTGATTTCAGTACTTTCCTTTTTTGGTGAAGTTTTCATGCAATTAATGTGACATCTCCATAATTTGCCATTTTGTGAAATGTGTGATTTCATATGCAAAATGAACAAATTGATGACTGAATCAGGTGTGATAACATGCTATTCGGTTAGATAGATGTGATTGCAGTAATTGGTTATGATTCGTTGGGTTTTCATGTAACACCCCAACCGATGGCGGAAACATCGACGTGTCACGTAGTGACGATTGTTCAATAGCTCATGGTACTAAAGTGTAAATATTGATATATTGAATAAATAGTTTATTACATTGAAATGAAATACAAATATACAATGATTCTAAAGTGTCAAGTCAAAATGAAATACAATGAAGACAAGCCTAAATATAAATCCAAAAGCTTAAAAGAAACGTCTCAAAATAACCTGGAACATGTACAAAATAATTTTGTCAACACATATAATGTATTGGTGAGCATACCCTGATTTGAATAAATATATAGTAATAAAAGTGTTTAGCAATTCATGTGCGGTACCATTTGCAATTATGTAAGAACTAATATCCGTTCAAAATCAACCCTAAGAATCAACTATCAAGAATCAAGAATAAAAAAACCATTTTTGAGTATAATGAATCACATAACAATGACCAAGGACTTAACTCGAGCACGTAAGTCAACAAGGGGGTATATATCATAGTACTATTTATTGGAATGCCAGGCCCTCAAAGGTTAATGATTTTGACAAGTCATAGACACACAAATTAACATAAAGCAAACACACATGAGAATTGCATTTAGTGAAAGAATAATATTTAGTCATAGTGTACATGAATAGCCCCAAAAGAGTAAAACATGAAAAAGGGGAAAGATATACTCACTTTCGCCAAATAATTAGATGATTAAGCGAGAGAGAAAATGCGAGCAATCAAAAGACTCAACCTAATGTTAAATTATCCCAAAATAAGTATGTAAGATTAATAAAGTCTATGGTTCTTATTCTAAGGCACTTAGGATGTTACGACTATATTTGGGGTTTTTAAGTAATAATAATAATAATGGCGAAAAAATTCAAACTATTACGGTTGCTACCACGTCTTATGAAAATAATATCATGAGTTTAGTTTCTCGATCACAAATATTTTCCAAGGTTGAAATAATATATTTTATCTAGAAAATATATAAAATAAATTTAAGAATCTTAATTGTAAAAAACTAAATCAACAAATAAATTTAGTTAAAATACAAAAATGTTTTAAAACAAAAGTAATTTGATACGATAATTATCCTAACATATTTATATACACTTCCACCAGTTTTGATGTCAAAATTATTTATTTACAATTTTATATGAATTAATCATGATTAAAAATGACATAATTCATAAAAAAATATAAATCAGTTTTAAAAATAAAAGCTTTTGTGAAATATCAATCCTACTGACTTAGAAACCTGAAAATAAATTTTATATCATTTTTTATATTAAAATAAATTTAGTATAAATATTATTTCTATGAAATCTATTTAACAAATAAAAATGAAACAACATAGGAATCCATGTCAAAACTGGTGGAAAATGTCATGATAATTATCTTAGAATAATGAAACATTTTTCTACAAATTTTCATAACAAAAAGTGCTACCAATAATATATTATGAATTAACTAAGATTAAATCATCATAAAATAATTCAAAATATTAATCAGTGGCTAAAAAACCCAAAACTGATTCTAAAATTTATAAATGATCATATAACCAACAAGTTATGAAATTTTTTAAAGTTTACAAGTTTTTAATTGAAAAATACTCAAATACATCCTAACACCTTCGAATCCAATCGAAGCCCTTAGAGACTATAATCGATATAACAAGTAGAGGGCTATTTTTCTACTGATAATATTGAATCAAAATGCAAAAGGAATTAGAAAAAATCACAAATTTGATATCCCAAAATGATGAAATAAAAACCAAAAAATATCAAGAAAATAAGCTTCTAATTCAACTTGGATATGAGATGAAAATTGGGGCTTCTTGTGCAGAGGTGATAGACTACTAGAGGAGAGGGTGTGATAGGGTTTAATTGAAGTAGAATGATCGATTTAGAGGTGTAATGATAAAGGGTCACATAAGTGGGTTTTTGTCACACCCTCAAATTTCCACTTGCGGAGTTTTACCGCGAGGCGTATGACAAACCAGGATCCAAGTCAACAGTCACAATAAACAACACTATATGAAATACGTAAACTCAAAAGCTTAGTTATCAAACCATTAAACCATAGCAGAAGCATTTAAAAATTTAATCAACTACAAAACTGTGTTCCAAAATATTCAAGACACTTATTTAAAATATGCGACTAAGTCTAGACGCCAATGCAGACCCGTGCGCCTAGTCCAACCGATGCTACCTTAGCGACCTGAGAAAAACATGCCAAAAAGACGTCAATATATATAATGCTGGTGAGTTCACAGGTTTGTTCAATGTGATACCAAAAGTTACCGAAGTGTTACCATGTCCATACTATATCAATGTTACCAAGTACGCTAGCTAGGCGTATGTTTTATTACTACTACGATTGGAAAACCATTACTGGACACGTTTAGCAAGTTTAGCATATGTTTAAGCAGCCCGAATAACGTTCAGCACGTTTAGCAAAGTTCGAGACAACATGCACCCGCCCGGCCCTCCAAGCCGTCGAGTGGGGCAGGTCACGCCCAATAGATCTATCCACATTTCCCCCGTTGTGCATCCCCGCACATTCATGGTTTCCCCCGGGACTTCCAATGATCGTATAGCAATGCAAAGTTAAAACCATAGTATGACATATGTTACCAAAATAGTTTAGCGCATGTTTTCTCCCCCAAAAGTTAAAGCAGTAAAAGTGGGGTCGTGAACTCACCTTAAGTTGCGTTCTTCAGTAATATAAGAAAGCCAAGCCCTTGATAATCCCACTACCGGAGATCTATCAAAATGTTCACATAAGTTTTCCGACTAATAGCCATAAGGTTATCTAGTCCCCGATTGTCCAGATCGTGACCAAGTATGTTTTAAAACGTGTTTAAGTGTTCAACCGACACACTAGACCGACCCGACATCCCGTTGGTGACTCATTACCCTAACTAATCAAGTACACATAGATTACACACAAGGTTCAAGCATAAAACACTTGGTTTGTATCAAAAATCTCATTTTTAAATCCATAGGGTCGAACCAGGAAATTAGGTTCCACCTTCGCCCCTTTTTAACCCAAGTTCGACCCTTTGGAAGCCACCTTCGACCCATTCGAAGTCACATTCGCCCCTTTTTAACTGATTCGACCAAAACTGTCCAGGTTCGACCCTGGGATTCCACGTTCGACCACCCGATCGGTCGAATGTGCCCAGGTTCGACCCTGGCAGAATACTTTTCCCAAAAACGCTTCAAAAACATCCGAAACATCGCGAAACATCACCAAACACAGCAGTTGATTATGATTAACATATCCCCACAAAACCCCATTAATTTTACCCCAAAACATGTTCATTTTAGCCCTTTCCCAAAATGGCAAAAATTATTAAAACATCACATCATGCATGAATTCTTTACCCAATTTGGAAACTTTTTGAAATCAATCCATAATCATCTTAATATTGCTCAGTTTGCCATGTGTTTAAACATCTAAAAAAGTTCTATTGATCATACAAGCATGCATCAAGCCCTAGATTTATTAAAACCCCCAATTTAGACACGATATTATTAATCATCTAATTGTGACCATAAACAATCCTATACTAACATCAATATCAGCCCTAGATCATGCTTCTAGCATTAGTACAACAGCAAATCATCAAACAACACATAATATCCCATAACACATAATTAACATATGTTTATTGATATGAAAACCTATGTTTAATGATAGGGTTTTGGTTTAGAAAGATGTTTAAAAGGTTTTTATTGATAAAAAAACATCCTTAGAACAGATCTGGACATTTAGGGTTAGATGAAAATGAATTAAAATGCTTGAAAAAGGTTTAGGATTAAGAACACACCTTGGATTCTTGATTAGATGTTGTTGGTAGGTTAGATTATGAAAAATAAGAGCAAAAACTCTTTCCTTAGTGATTAAAATCGTTTGAGAGTGTTTAGAGACGGTTAGGGTTTGTGAAATGGTGAAAAATGACAAAGTTTGGTATTTATACTAGTCCACATTCGCCCCTTTCACCTGGGCGAATGTACCCACATTCGCCCCTTTCACAGGGTCGAATGTACCTTATTTGGTCGAATGGAATTCTATTGTTTTTGTATCCCAGGTTCGCCCCTTCATTAGAGGTCGAACCAAGATCCTTTTCCAGGTTCGCCCCCACGCTGTGGTCGAACCTGGATCTATGTTTTTCCATTTTTTCCAGTTTGTCGTGATTAACGCATTTTAACGCATCCTAACACATGAACATGCAACCTTGATCTATGTTTAACATATTTAAGCATGGATGATTATCTACACATCGTTTAAACACGTCTTTGCATATAATCCACCATATAAGAATTAATCTACACATAGCACTTAATTTAGTTTAGGTAATTTCACCAACAACGGAACCCAGTACTAGTGTATTCCCAAAACGACTCCCAATGATCCTCTAGATCATTGAACCCTGGACAATCCTATCCTGACCCGACTCAACTATCCTGGTTAAGTCCGTTTATAAATGTTTCTTGCTAAGGTAGACTTAGGTGTTACTAAAATGTTTAAGCCGAACATGCCGGGTGTCACAGTTTTTATACTAGTTTGTGATGAATTCCTTGACATAAAAGCCATTAAATGGAGAATTGACCACTAGTGTAACTTATGGTCTTTAGTCTTCATCGTAAAGATGAGTTTTGACTTGAATTAAAGGCCAGATTTGACCATGGACTAAAAGTGACATGTTTGACTCGTACTTTGACTGTATAACTGCGACTTTGACTGTCTCCGTGGACCACGAGAGCAAAAAATCGATTTTTCTAACTTAATCAATTTTAAGTTCCAGACTTGTTTCATTCGGTTTTTAAGTTGTTTTAGGATCGAAAATTAAGGGTTTCGAGTATCAAGGTCTGAAACATATGTGCTCGGGTGTAGATGTGAGTATAAAACGTGCATCCTTTTACTTATAAAAATTATAAGATTTGGTCCTATTAAAATACGAGGGTTAAAAATTAGTATTTTGAAATAGTTGAGGGACCAATTATGCACATTTATGAAAAGAGAAGGGTGCAGGTTGTCACATTTCAATCGGATTTAAAGGGTTTTTTTCGTCAAAATGGTTTTTCAGCTAAACGGTACGAATGGGTTCTCATTCGCATGGTCGAAGGGTGCGAATGAGAGGAAAGACCACTTATTCGCACCAATGTGAAAAATTGTGAATCTTTTGTATAAAACAAGTGTTTTATGTGCATTACTTGTGTGAGAACACTATATACTTGATTAAACTGAATTAATGGGTCATCAATGGGATGTCGAGTCTTGGGTGGTCGTGTCAAACACCAAACACGTTTTCAAACATACACAGTCATGGTCTGGACAATCAAAGATAAAATAACCAACGGATTATCAGTCAACACACTTACACGCGTCTTATGATAGGTCGCCAGTAGTTGGGACTGTTATCACACATACAATTTACTTTTATACTAGAAGACACACTCTAAGGTGAGTTTTACGGCCCCACTACTTACACACTTTCTCATGGGGGAGAAACATGCTACACACTTGTTTACTATGCAACTCATCTAAATCCCAAGGAAACCACTAATATGGGTATATATCGGGGAAATGTGGATAGATCTATTGAGCTTGACAAACCCCACCCGAGTCAACTGGAAGTTGGACGGATGCATATTGTCTCAAACACACAGGGCTTACCAGGGATGACGGTAATCCGAAGGGTACACACTTTATTAAGTAATAACATAGTCAACAATGGTTTCAAACGCAGTAGTAACATACTTAACGTCTAGCTAACGTTCGATAAAATAGTAAAATGGTTATGATCTCTCACACATATGAAACTTGTTTTGAAAAACCTGTGATCTCACCAACATTATTATGTTGACACTTTTAGCATGCTTTCTCATGTCGCTAAGGTAGCAACACGGATTATGCACACTGGGGTCGCACTATGTCTCATCCGATTTATACATCATGTCAAACACGGTTTTAGAGTGTTGACCTATTTCATCTTTAGGGATTGTAAATTTTAAATTGCTTTAGCTGTATCGGGTTGGTTAAACTTTTAAACTGCACGGTTGATTTTAAACGTTGTTTTCTTATCACATAGTTGTCGTTTATTGTGATCGTTGACTTGGATCATGGTATGTCACACGCCTCGCGGTAAAACCCCGCAAGTGGAAATTTTGAGGGTGTGACATCTATGGTATTTTTTGTTTTATTTCTACGGTATTTTTTGTTTTTAAAACGTACAATTCTTTGAAGCATATATAGTGGATACTTGTTCTTGATGTCAACTTGTTTAGTTCCCGATAATCGATGCACATCTGAAAAAAACGTCCTTCTTCTTCATAAACATAACCGGGGCTCCCCACGGGGAAAAGCTTAGACGAATGAATCCTTTGTCTAACAATTCCTGAAGCTGGTTAGACAACTCTTGCATCTCGGATGGTGCTAAACAATACAGAGTGCGAGCTACAGGAGCAGCTCCTGGGACTAGGTCAGTTGAAACTCGACTTGTCATGGCAGTGGCACTGGCAACCCAGGAAAGTCTTCAGGGAATACTTCAAGATAGTCTCGCACTATCAGGATGTCCTTAAGTTTTTGATCTTTAGTTTTTTGTTCAACGATGTATGCCAGAAACGTGATACAACCCTTCCTTAAACATTTCTGTGCCTTTATGCAACATATAATTCGTAGTGTAGATCCACCACGATCACCTCTGACCGAGATGGTTTTGCCATTGGACAAGGGGATATGAACTAACTTCTCGTTACAAACATTATTCGCACGATTCCTGGATAAGCAATTTATACCAACAATAACATCGAAACTACCTATCTCAATCAGCAGTAAGTCGATGCTAAACGTATGATCGCCGAGATCCAAAACACAATCCCTAACAACTTCTTCAGACGAAATTAACTTACCATTGGTCAATTCTATGATGTAGTGTGTATCCAACCTACTTGTTTCTAATCCAACAGGATCTCTTAAAGTCGGTTGACACGAAGCTAAAGTCGGTGCCTCAATCAAAAGGTACCGTAACATAATGGTTGTTAAGGATAAACGTACCAATAACCACATTAGGATCATCACGTGCTTCATTGGCTCCTAGCACGAATGCTCGACCACGAGATTAATCCTTAGCCTTAGGATAGTCCTTGCGAAAATGACTGGTAGCACCACATTCAAAACACTCATTCTTGGCAGGGGAGTGTTAGTAGCTTTGCCTTTGCAGTTAGCGGTTTGATGGCCTCTTCGGTTGCAGTTTTGGCACAAAATACTCTTGCATGTACCAACATGATGGTAGTTGAATTTGGTGTAATAAGGGTGGGGACCGTTGTATTTCTTTTTAAGCTCCGCAACAGTGGTGGCAGAAAATACCTCCACAGAGTCTTGGCGCTTGCGAGGGGAGTTTGAGTTTTTACTATCACACCCCGCCAAGGCCGAAACACAGGAATGCGACCTTGAAAGGTTTTCAAGCACAAGGTACAAGCAACACACATAAGTTATGTAACACCCCAACCGATGGCGGAAACATCGAGGTGTCACGTATGAATGATTGTTCAGTAGCTCATGGTAATACATATGTTTAAATAATCCTTTATTTCATTACAATATTGAATTACATTAAAGTCTACATCAAATAATCAAACAAAGCTTAAAACTTCAAATATCTCCTTATGCTAGCTCTAGACTTCAAGCATCAGTATTTCCTGTTGAGTTTGGGAAAATGGGGGGGGGGGGGTCAACTAGAAGTTGGTGAGAATACATAAGCCATGTCAAACAGTTAGCTAATAGTTACAGTGTAAATGTAAGTACGAGGATTTTGAGCTCATTAATCGTTTTATCTCATGTTTCAAATGGTAGTCATGATAGAATTCACCCCAAATGAAATGTGTCTAGTAATGTAGCATGTATATCCCCCAAAAATGTAAAAATAGTAAAACGGGGCCGTGAAACTCACCTGATGTCCGAGTAAGTGATCTAGCAAAGCAGAAGCTGGAAAAACTACAGCCCCGACAAATGGTGCCCTATAATGTCAAGGACATCTTAAGTTGTGTGTATTTTTTATTTACCATACAAGTTGTTCACCCGATTTGTGGACCCTTGTACCATGTATATTGATGTGCCATCATTTACACATATAAAACATAACTAAATAGTCTCAAAATGGGGCATAATTAAGATTAAATCAATAATAAAAGCAATTTAATCGTTCCTATTTGTATTTTTCAAGAAATTGGAGCTCAAACCCGAAAATAGGTGATTTTCGGGTAAAAAACAGCTAAATCTAGAGATTCCTGAACATACGAGACCCGAGGCAAGTTTCAAGAATGTGTAAAGAGCTTCTTGGGGCTTAAATGATGATAAAATCAGTCCGAGGTTGACTAAGCACACCCATGCACATCAGTACGAAGGCCCTGCGCACTAGAAGACAAAGCATCCAACTTAGGGGACAAGAAAACAACATCTGACAGCAAGCACGCCCGTGCCACCTTGGGCATGCCCGTTCTTGACAACAAGGATAAACAGGACTAACCCTGCAGCAACAGAACGTATCTGGACAAAAGCATGGGCGTGCTTACTAGTGAGCATGGGCGTGCTCAGACTGATTTGCCTATAAATAACAAGCTCAACTCAACCATTTGGTGTGCCTTATTGGATCGAGTTCCAAGCTTCTTGCAAAGTTCTTAGGGTCTTGTGGGAGTCCTTAGGGCCATCCTAACATCCCTCCAAGGTTAGCATCCATCCTACCTTGGTTTCCTGACCAAGAATGGTGTCGTAGTAGTAGTTTACATGCAATAAATGTCACGGGTCGTGAGGATCACATTTGAGGCAGTGGATAAAGGACGTTGATGTCACACCCCAACCGATGGCGGAATACATCGAGGCACGACTTGTGATAGATTGTTCAAAGACTTCATGATACTAGAATTTGTGACAAAAAAAAAATTAAAAGGTTTCATTTCATAATACTAAAAACAAGAAGTACAAATTGTTCAAAAAGAAATACAACATTCATGATTTCGTAGGTTAAAGCGGTGCGTTTCTAAGTCCTATCCTAACGAATTTCTTGAATCATCGCATCAAATATTTCCTGCAATATGTATAAAATATCCGTAAACACATATAGCATTGGTGAGCATACTAGTTTTGACCTACGTATATAGTATAAGAAAATTTTACTCAAATCATCATGTCATAGTCATGCGCGTGCAGAACCATACAAAAGGCATCAACACTCAAATACACAATTGAGAAAAACTTAACATGACCCATAAAGGGGGTTGTGTGTCACTCCTATAGTGCTATACATGTAAGGTGGGTTATATGCTAATAGACATTTGTATGTAAGAATTAGATTCTAGCATGACATAGCATATAAGCATTAGATTGAGCATGAGAGTATAAGAGTATGAAAAAGTTTAAGGTTTTTGTATAGATACATGTTGAGCCCCAAAATGTTAAAGAATAAAAATGGGACAAGTATGAACTCACCTTAGGGTGCGTTCGTTAAGTTCCCGTTAGAGTCTTGAGAGAACTTTAGCTCCGGTTAGACTAGAGTTGGAAAAAGAATGGATTTAGATTCGGAGGAAGATTCAAGAGTACAAGGAAGTCATCATTGCCTTTAAGGCGAACCAAAACACAAACCACCATAAAGGTGATTCAGGTGCTCATGAGAGTCAAGTAGTGCCTTTAAGGCTAACCAAAACACAAACCACCATAAAGGTGATTCGGATGGTCAAGAGAGTCAAGTATTGGTAAGTTAAGGATGTATCCACAAACCTTCCAAGTTAATAGATTAATAGAGTTTTAAAAGTATATATTTTAGTATTTACATAATATAACTAGGAGACTAAAGTAGTGTATGGTGACTTAGTTTGGAAGAGCCTTGTCTTTCCTTTATCAACCATTAACCATAACACAAGTCCATCCAATATTAAGCTATTGGTGAACTTGGTTGGTATCACTACAACTAACCTTCTAGTGCATAAAAACAATAGAATATGAACCACCTTTGAGGCCTCATTTTGGTGTCCTACTCATATTCATTTGCCATAACAAACCAGAGTTAGGTCCTAGAGGTTTCTCCAAGGGGTTTGGAGAAGAAAAGGAGTGAAGGAAATAGAAGAAATTTGGAGTTTAAAATGAGAAAACTCATTTAGAAGTGGGATTCCAACACTTGGGATTTGAATAATTTAGAGGTTTGGAGAGTGATTTAGGATTGAGCAAGTGTTAGAATGGGTAGGGAGTGGTGTATTTATAGTTTGGATAAAGGGGTTGGGTAATTAATGGAGTAAATGTAGTAGTTAGGAATGAATTAGGTGAGAGATATATCTTTAAAAGGAAAAAAATAATAATGATAATAAAAATAAAAATAAACAAACGGAATTATAAATGTTGACATACTAATGTATGTTGTTTGTTGTTGTTTTTGTGAGTTTTAAAAGGACAAAAAAACGACAACAATTGATGTTAAGCTTCATTCACGTTTTTCATTTTTTTTCTTTTTTTGTATTTAAAAGTATTATTATTATAACTATTAGTTTATAAATATATATTAAGATCTTAACTAAATGAGTTTCTTGTTATAACGTCTAAATTGAATATGATAGATTATAATGGCGACTCGTCATGAATTAGTAGCAGTGACATAAAAGAAGCGAATAAAGGCGAACTTGAAATTTGTTATGTACAGAATCTAAAATACATGAAAAGTAAAAATCACGCGATGTTACAGTTGAAGGCTTATCTATGAGTTGGAGACATCGATGTTCTTATGTTGATGATCTATTATGGTTGTATCCATGTAGTATTCTTCGTACCTATTCGATTTGTTAGACTTTTATGTTATTATTAGTTTATTTTTAGTTATTTGGTGTGTTTATCTTCTTAACTAATTATTGTTTGTTTATCTTTGTGATATGTTCAATTAGTGGTTAACTTAACAAACCTTTAAAATTAATCTAAACTTAACTCATAAAATAAACTATCATGGGGTTCGCGCGGCTTCTAGTAGTCCCGAGCTAGATCCAAGGCAAGGAAACCGGTAGTGAGACGGATCCTTCAGGCTTCTGATATCCAAACCGGATTCTAAGCAATGGCTTCTGAAGTGGACCAGATCCGGGTGACAAGTTTCTGGTTCACACCAGATGTGTGAGTGATTTTCTTGGCAAGGGGAGGATTCCCTACAGGTGCACCGGTGATCTTTGGATTGCACATCTTCATAATTATGTTTCACCTTTGTCAAGGATTTCATTCATAAGTCTTGGGGGTTAAGGGTTGAATTTGTTAAGTCATATAATCACTAAACCAAACTAATATTTAACTGATCACTAAATGTTTAAGTTGTCACTTTAAAAAGGTAAATTAAACAAGGATACTTTACCCAATTCTCATTAGTACATCGTCGTTAACTTCTTAGAGGATCCCCCGTCACGCAAGCTGATGGTATGTGAGATCTTTCAGTACGGAAAGCGTGAATTAAGAGAGGTGGAAGGGATTCCCAGTCGGAATTGAGCCTCTACATAAATTTAAAAAGATAAATTAGAGAATCTAGTGCTTAAACGAGTGGATTGGCGGTGGTTTAGGAAGTGCCTAAAAAGTAGGACTCAAGCTTTCCAAAACGTTACATGGCTAGTGTGAGTTAGGTAACACCACACTGTCAACCAGGAGAAGACCGGCTTACGGGCCAGTAGTCCGAAGACACCTTTCTAGGGACTCGTACACTTCCCCTGTGTATAACCCATATAGTTGCCAGAACGTCATCCCTTGTTTATTTCTTTGCCCATCTCCTAACTCTAAAGGGATCGTTCAAAACCCGTTCTCCTCATCTATAATTAAATTTAATGCTACTTTTAATATAATTAGCCTACTTATTCGGAGGGTCCCCGAGACGTGCATGTTTTCTAAACCTACTAGTTTTATCTTTTTATTTTAAAATATAAACCTTTTCAAAAACTATTTTTCTTTTAGAACCCCCTCAGTTTATTTTCTATTTCAAAAGCCGATTAACAAAAGTGATGAAAGGTTGAGTAGGGGGAAGTGTGTTCTCTGGAATACAATACTCGGTATTTACCCTAGAAATCTATACTATACACGTCAGGTTCTCTGCCGATGTGTTGGTTTTAGTTTCTAAGTAAGTAATTATCGTTTACTTATAAATTTAAAACTTGTTAATTAGTTTAGTAAAAGTCCTCCTTTTCCCGAAACCAAAGTTTCAATAGTTCAAACACCAAGTTTTTGGCACCGGAAAAATTATATCTTTTCTAAATTACTAAAACCAGACGCATCATATATGTAGGACCATTGTTCATGCACATGAAAATTACTACGTGTCTTGTTTGTACTTTTGAAAAGTGTACGGTTTCGTGAAATCCGGGAGGTTATTGTTATAGGAACACAGACAATATTGGTAAAACTGGCCCCACATGTTATCATGGGTTGTTAAATATACTCCATTCTAACACATGTGGCGGGATTATGTAAATACAATGGTTTTAACATACATTCTATTTTCATTATGTTTAAAGTGTGAAATAGCAAAGATTCTAAGAGTTTAGTGAATTCCTATACATGTCGAATTTATTTTATGTGAACCTGCTTAGCTCATAGGTTAGAGCATCGCATTTGTAATGCGATGGTCATCGGTTCGATTCCGATAGTCGGCTTTTCTCTATTTATTTTATTCGATGTTTTACATGATTGATAATGCATCTTTGAAATCAAAGAATATTGAAAAAAGGTGTCTTCCAAAAGCCATTGCTTTATTATGTTAATGTTATAGGAATCTCCAACTATCTCATGAAAAGAATCCTTTTCTTTTTCTATATATAGAATAGAAAGATCTGTATATTTATCCAACTCGTCTAATTATTCTTTAATAGAATAATAAAATTTGGCTTTATTTAGAATTTAGTTCATTTTTAGTTTAGGTTTATTCTGATCCAAAACTTTATTATAGGACCTTGATCAAAATCCGAACTTTGTGTATAAAAACTGACTCCACACATGCTTGTTTATAGATACAAAGGTGTTCACGAGAATGTAGGTGTATAACACCATACATAATCATGTGTGTTCTTGTACAAAAGTGAGGTTATGTTAATGTATGTATACATTTATGTTTTAGTTCTAAAAGTCGAATTATTGTTAATCTTTGGTACCACATACACATATACATCTTGGGTGTAGGTATGTAATCACATATGTTGATCTTTGCATAATATGTGTGGTGTATATGTATATGTGTGTGTATATGTACGAGAATGTATCCAAACTAGTTCATTGCATGTTTTATAGTGTTTTGATGGTTAATGGCCGCGTATACTTCCATTTACGAGGGTTATAGTTCGGGTGAAGTAGATAGGGCCGAAACTTGTTAGAAATTCTAAGTGTTTTAGGAAGTTAATTAACTTACCTAGTGAACCAAATGTGGAGAGGAACCGATGGTCATGTAAGCCTTCCCACGATACTCGAAGATAATCCTTGATTGCTTTAAGTGTTTGGCCGAGAGAGAGAGAGAGAGAGAGGTTGTGTTGTTTTTGGTGGGTGCCGAAGCCAAAGAAAGAAGGAAATGGAGAGTGTAAGTGTAAATGGTTGATGTGGTGTGTTTGATGCTCAATCTTTGCCTCCCTTATATACACGATCAGACTAAGTGGAGGATTAGAGACATGTGAGTTTTGGGTTATAAAGGGTAAGTCAATTCTCCTTGATTTGTGTTGTGAAAAAAAGATGAGGTCTTTGTTCATGAATGGATTTGAAAATGATAGTTCACCATGGTTCCTTCCCTATGCTTCTTTTTGGCCGATTGGTGTAGGATCACAAATGTAGAAGTCAATTCAACTTGGGAGTGTGTTCTTGAAAGATGATAAGGGCCTATTTTAGTATAAGACTTTGACATATTGGAATCACATGTGTTTGTGTGTGTGTTTTTAAGTTTTGGCCGAGAAGAAAGAAAGAAAAGAAAAGAACAAGTTTGTTGTTTAGTTATGTAGGGAAGTTAATCAATCCTAGGAAAAAACTCATGAGATGGAGGTAGGGTCTTGATTGGTGTAAGAGATAGAAAAGACACAGATCCTCTTGCATTTTTGTCCTTGATTGATTAGGAAGAAATTTTAGGCAAGAATTGGTAATGAATCAAACATGGAAATGTGGTCATGATTAATATAAGGGCCTAAACTATTATAAATTAGGTTAGGGTGAGTTTTTGTCCTCTTGTTGCATGCATGTGTTTGCTAGTTGTGTCATCACACACACACACACTCATTTGTATATGTGTGTATATGTATGTATATTATCACTTTTTCATGGTATTGTCCCTTTCATACGCATGTATACATATAGAGGTATAGGGTGGTTATGTACTACATATATGTATGTATATCTATGTATGGGATCGTGTGGGTGTGTGTGTATATGATTAAAGGAGTGTCAAGTCACTTTCATGTATATTATATGAGTATCTAGGGTATAGGTTTAGTTAAGTTGTCATATACACATGTGTGTAAGATATGTGATTTGTTTGTACATGTATATACACATGCTAGTTGTTTTAGCTCACACTCACCCTTATACGTGTGTGTGTTGATTGTGTGAATTTTTGTCTTGATTAGATGGATATGTATACACATATATATAACCGAAATATCTATGTATATATATATATATATGTATGTATGTTAGAGTTTCGAGTGTTAACATATATATATATATATATGTATAGTCTAGGGTGATAATAACATTTGCTGTTACAAATATAATATTAATCATGTTATTAATACCATACGCTAATCATTTATAACATGTGTTATTGGATAGTTTAACTCATGTTTACATATGTTTGTATCTAAAGTGGATATATGAGGTTGTTCTATAATTTTTATGTGTCAAATATCCAGAAAACGCCTTAGGAATTGTCCAGGCTTTGAGTGAAATTGAACAATTTCCCACTTAGGCATTGTCACATGCAATCTTGTTTTGTCCGTATGTAGTAATTGGATGTCCGATTGCTCGTTGTTGAGCGTGTGATTGGCTTGATCATTCAATGCAAATTGTCTCGGATAAATCGGGTGTTGTATGTGTAAACGGATAATGTACTGAATTTCTGGATTAGTTTGGGCTTTTGCTAGACTTGGGACGACATAGTAAATGTTAAAAATGCCTAATATGCACATGAAATGACATAGTTAAGTAGGGTGTGTATGGATCTTGACCTAGATTGTTTACAGCTGTCACATTAACAATCCTAAAATCAACCAAAACTTAACTTCTCTAAAAACTATCATGGGGTTCGTACGACTTCTGGTAGTCCCAAGCTAGATCCAAGGCGAGGAAATCAGTAGTGAGACAGATCCTTTGGGTTTCTGATATCCAAACCAGATTCTAAGCAAAGGCTTCTGAAGTGGACCAGATCTGGGTGACAAGTTTCTGGTATCGCACCGGATATGTGAGTGGTTTTCTTGGCAAAGGGTGGATTCAATACGGGTGTACCAGTGGTTCTCGAGCCACACACCTTTAGGATTATGTTCCACCTTTGTTAGGGTTATCATTCACAAGTATTGGGGATTAATGGTTGAATATCTTAAGTCACTTAATCACTAAGCCAAACTTATATTTACTTGATCAATAAATATTTAAGTTGTCACTTGTAAACGTAATCAAAACAAGGATCTTTTATCTAACTCTCATTAGTACAAAGTCGTTGAATTTTTAGAGGGTTCCCCATCACAAGGTGATGATGGAATGTGAAATCTTTCGGTATGGAAAGTGAGAGTTAAAAGAGGTGGAAGGGATTCCCGGTCGGAATTTCACTTCTACATTAATTTAAGAAGATAGATTAGAAAACCCAATGCTTAAACGAGTGGTTTTGCAGTGGTTTGGGAAGTGCCTAAAAAGAAGGAATCAAACTTTCCAATAAGCTACATGACTTGTGTGTGTTAGGCTCGACGACACTTATCAACAGGAGAAGACCGGCCTACGAGTCAGCAGTCCAAAGACGCAATTATGGGGACTCGTGCACTTCCCCTGCACGTGATCCATTTAGTTGCTAGAACATCATCCCTTGTTTATTTCTTTTCCCATCTCCTAACTTTGAAGGGATCGTTCAAAACCCGTTTTCCACATCAATAATTAAAACTATTACTACTGTTAATTCAATTAATTTGCGTATTCGGAGGGTTCCCACGACTAGCACGTTTCCATCCTTGCTATTTTATCTTGTTTATAAAACCAAAAGCTTTTAGAAAATGATTATCTTTTCGAACCCCTCCGTTTTATTTTCTTTTCAAAACCCGATTAGCAAAAGTGATGGAAGGACGAGTAGGGGAAAGTGTGTTATCTGAAATACGATATTCGGTATTTACCCTAGAAATCTATGCTACACACGCCAGGTTCTCTGTCTGTGTGTTAGTTTTAGTTTATAAGTAAGTAAATATCATTTACTTATAAATTTAAAACTCGAAAATGGTTTAGTAACAATCCTCTTTTTCCCAAAACCAATGTTTTGATGTTTTAAACACCAAGTGTTTGGCACCGAAAAATGATATATTTTATATTACTAAAACTGATATACCATTCAGCTTTATTGGTACCCCCAGTGCAAAGGTAGGGATCATCAAAACGCCCCAAATGTGTGGATCCTTTCCTCAATTCAGAGGCCTTAGCTGGCACGGAGTTAGCCGATGCTTATTCCCTAGATACCATCATTGCTTCTTCTCCGGGAAAAGAAGTTCACGACCCGTGGGCCTTCTACCTCCACGCGACATTGCTTCGTCAGGCTTTCGCCCATTGCAGAAAATTCCCCACTGCTGCCTCCCGTAGGAGTCTGGGCCGTGTCTCAGTCCCAGTGTAGCTAGTCATCCTCTCGGACCAGCTACTGATCATCGCCTTGGTAAACTATTACCTCACCAACTAGCTAATCAGACGCGAGCCCCTCCTCGGGTGGATTACTCCTTTTGCTCCTCAGCCTACGGGGTATTAGCAGTCGTTTCCAGCTGTTGTTGCCCTCCCAAGGGCAGGTTCTTACGCGTTACTCACCCGTCTGCCACTGGAAACACCACTTCCCGTCCAACTTGCATGTGTTAAGCATGCCGCCAGCATTCATCCTAAGCCAGGATCGAACTCTCCATGAGATTCATAGTTGCATTACTTATAGCTTCCTTGTTCGTAGACAAAGCTGATTCGGAATTGTCTTTCATTCCAAGGCCTAACTTGTATCCATGCGTTTCACATTCGCCCGAAGTTCGCTCCCAGAAATATAGCCATCCGATATTTTAAGAAGTGGATGTCTTTCTTAGTAGCGGGGTCCGGGGAAAGAATAGGAAAGGTGATTTCACTATATTTTTTACCAGGAACAGGGCCTATGACAAGAATATTTTTTTGATTGTGGCGATAGCTCTGAAAAGATAGATTACCCATCTTTTCTTTTATCTCTGGGGAAATACGATCGGGAGGGGCTATATCAAAACCCTCTGGTAAAATAAGAACAGCCCCCACATTCAACCCCCCCCCTTTTACCATTAGCAAGAACTTGTTTAAGTTGCGTATCATAAGGAATTTGAACAACTGCTTCAAATACAGTATCGGGGAGTACCGCTTGCGGAACCTCAATATCCACCGGTTTATTAGCTAAATGGCAATATGGGGAAGAAAGAAAATGAAGGAACCTGCCAATATTGGTAAAACTACAGTTATTGTTAACCAAGGAAATTTGTTCGTGGTAAAGACATGATACACTTGGACCAGAAAAACCTGTGCTCAAAAATATCGTATTTTGGGGCACAGGTTTTAGCAATAAAATAAATGGACTCAAGTAGGGGTTTCTGTAATGTATTAATAAGCTATACCTATGCTGCGGGTTGTTTCATGCCATAAATAAACTCGAACACTCAAGAAATCTGTTTGGCAGGCGGATTCACATTTCTTACAACCGACACAATCCTCTGTTCTTGGAGCAGAAGCTATTTGTTTGGCTTTACATCTGTCCCAAGGTATCATTTCTAATACATCCGTAGGACAGGCTCGGACACATTGAGTACACCCGATACATGTATCAAAAATCTTTACTGAATGCTCAGACTTAGTACAACCCAAGGTCATCATTCCCTTTGGTTCGCACAACCAAAAAAATATTCTGAGGGTCTACAAGAAGATCAAAAAATAAGAAATTCTATAAAGAATTATGTACAAAAAATATGAAAACATCTTCCGGCGTCGAGGGAATTGCACGTATAGAGATTCAAAAAAGAATCGACCTAATCCAAATCATAATCTATATGGGATTTCCAAAAATATTAATGGAAATTCGACCCCGAGGAATCGAAGAATTACAGATGAATTTACAAAAAGAATTTAATTTTGTAAATCGAAAACTTAACATTACTATCACACGAATTGAAAAGCCTCATGGAAACCCTAATATTCTTACAGAATTTATAGCCGGACAATTAAAAATAGAGTTTCTAGCCGGACAATTAAAAATAGAGTTTCTTTTCGCAAAGCAATGAAAAAGGCTATAGAATTAACTGAACAAGCAGATACAAAAGGAATTGTATATATATACATTTAGCAAAAGTTTGCAATAGTGTTTTAACGGAGCAAGTTGACGGTGACGATGCTACCGTTAAAGTTGACGGGCAGGAAACGGTCGGAGGCGAAGATTGTTTTTGACCCTCTTTCTGGGCTTTGTTAACTCTCTTCTCTTTTCTTTCTCTTTTTAGAAATCACCATATCAATGATGACAAATCACCGCCATCTTCACAGCGTCCTTCTCCGGTGTCGTTGCCGGTTTCATCATGTCTGCTTGACGGTGTTGAGGTGCCGATGACGGTGAATCACCACTGTTTACATCATCTTGGTTTGGTGTTGTGGTTCCGACGAATACGAGCAGACGTGGGACTGCATGTATCTATGTTCAGCGGATCCGGCGGCGGCCCTGTGGTTGCATGAGAGAGAGAGACAGACGTACTATCGTAACCGCCGACCGCCATTTCTGCTTGAGATGGTGCTCGGTTCAGATGGCCGGTGACGGTGTCGGTCGGTTCAGATGGCCGGTGACGGTGGTGATGGCGGAGGCGGGTTTGGATGTGGAGAGCCGGATTTTTCGCTAAAACAGAGACGGAAAGAAAGGGGGAGAGACAGTATGTGGGTTTACTAGGTGGTGACCTGCTCATATTCTCAAGGTCTTCCATTTTACCTGTTTAGGTCTGTAGCTTAATTTTTAGTTCAGTAGTGTGAAATTATGGTGGAGATTAGATGGTTGATTTTTTTTTCAAGTGTAAACAGTTAAGTCAAAATCATGGTACAATGTCGTATTGCAAAAAAAAATGTTGAAATACTGAATTCAAATATGGAAAAACAAGTATAATAGGTTCTTGAAATCATGAATAAAAAAAAGGTATTATCATTAAACACCATAACAATGGTAAGCTTTGAACCGGATAGTAGGGCTAAGCTCGAGCTCGAATATAGCCCATGTGAACTGCACCATCACGATCACCTTTCATCAAATGTTGGTGCAAATCAGCTTATTGTGATCACAAATCGCTTTATCATTAGATATATAAGTTAGCTATTGACTTACGACAATACGTTATGGTTATTCAGTAGGAGTAAGACTACATTAAATATCAATGCACCGCGCGGCGTAGCGTGGGGTAAGTTACTAGTTATATATATATACAAATAGCAAGTTTGGATGTGAGGTATGAATACTGTTTCGCTCAATACAGGCAGTCAATGCATACGTACAACCCTGTGATGCGTGGCTCTTTCTCCCAAATTGCTTTGTCTCTTTCTGTATATGTTCACCGTCTCTCAAGTCTGACGTGTTCAACTATTTTCTCTGTCTTCATCTTCCATGTTCCTGCTTTCCCCTATGCTTTCGTAACTTCGGTATTTGTCGTTGTTGCTGGTTGGTTACAGTAACGCAGCGGTGACCCGGTTAATCTGGTTCCCACTGCCTTTTGGTTGATAGAGAGGGGTGGTAGATGGACAGAGAGATTCCTATAATAGCGGTTTAAATGGATGGTAAGCCGGTTCACGCTCCGTCGTGTGGCCGCGCCGCCATGGCTCAGCCGCGTGCTCCGCAACATGCGGTGGTCGCGAAACCACTGGTGTTTGTCTTCCTTTCTGTATCTTCTGCTATATTATCTTTGTAGATATTAATAAGTCATACTGTACAACAAAAAAGGATTTTCTTTCGACTGGGTGGAGGTCCAGTGGAGCTGGGTTTAGTCGGTGGTAGGTAACATGATGATGACAGTGTGCAGACATGAGGCGTGGGGGTGGTGGTGACTGGTTAGCCTTGGCTTTTCTTTTGCAACTAACCAGGACATGTCATTGTCCGTGTACAAGAAATAAAGCAAGCAAGCAATGTGCTGTTTGTCTATTTTATAATCACGCTGGAAGCCCACGGTGGCGGCAGTGGTCGAAGGTTTGAGTAACGATGACTCCAACGATGGTTTGAGTTTGGAGAGGGAGCAATGAAGTTGGTTTTCTGGAAAAGCGGCAGTGGGAGTTTGATGATGTGGGTGTTTGCAGTTGGATGGTGGATTGGTGGTTGCAGGGAGATGATCCTTGGCGGCGATTGACGGTGGTGGTTATCTTTAGTGGGGTCATAACGTGGTGGAAAGTTTGTCTTATAAAAATAGATAGATCATTTGAACAAGATGTGAGCAATCTTACAAATGGACTCAAGAGAGATGAATTTGCTAGAAAAAAACAAAAAAAAGCTGCTTACTCATGTGTATTTTGCTTTCCAACAGCTCAATTAATTTCTTTTGTTTGCATAATGGTTTTCAAGAAAAACAAGGGATGCTTTGGTATTGGGTTTTAGAAACCACTACTAAGTAACCCGCGCGTTGCGGCGGAAGTTAAAACTGCATCAAAATGTATCAATTAATTGTGATGTAAAATACATCCAAAACTTTTTGTTTAAATGCTATATTAAGTTAAAAAAATACTTGTAACAACATGATATAAGTATTCTCATCTTAAGTAAAGAATAATTGTATCAAACTATTTATATTCATTAATTTTCTCTGTAGATTCTCATCTTTTGAAAACGATTAGTAAGATAGTAGGATGCACTGTGAGCCAGACTTTACTAAAATCGTAACCTACAAAAAAAATGTGTAAAATGTATAACGATTCTTATTATTTGGGTGCTATAAGGAGTTACAAGTACAATACATCAATATATAAATTCTAATATAGGGTTTAGGAAACTTAATCCCCTAACCCGCATAGACATAATTAGAGATGGTTAAATTAAACAGAAGCTTTCTTCTTCGGTCGTTGAATCCGGTGATCATATAGTTTAGATCATATTAGGCATGTTTACGTGTATGAATATAGATAATTAGAGATGGCTAAATTAAACAGAAGCTTTCTTCTTCGATCGTTCAATTCGGTGATCATATAGTTTAGATCAGATTAAGCATGTTTACGTGTATGAATATTCATACACGTAATACTTTCAGAATTTAAACCGTTACCTCATGATTGAAAACACAACTTCCAGTATTGATTTCTCGATTTCTATATAGTATGATCAAGTTTATAAAACTTTAACGTTTATAAAGTATCTACATATAAAATATATTATAATAAAAGATGTAACATTATGAATTGTTTTTATATGTTTTCTATTTAATAT
>CM054131.1:31002944-31007944 GCA_028751855.1 Ambrosia trifida
ATAATAATAATAATAATAATATAATAATAATAATAATAATAATAATAATAATAATAATAATTGTTATTAAAACCTAAAATGAGGTGTAAAATTCTCGCTCCATATTTTTGTCGGCATATGTTAAAAAGAAAAACAAATTTGTATTTAAATACAATAAAAGACAAAAAAAAGATTTACTTTATTATTATTCTAACATTAAAAAATCAACTAAAGGTCTTCTTCATTTCAATGTATCTCCACACCTGCCAAACTAAAACTCACCGGAAAGAAAAACTAAAAAAAATCAAACGCATGAGGTGTCGGCTGGATGGTATAGTGGTGGTTAAAGGACAGTCAACAGAGAGGAGAAAGAAAGATTGGATCTTTGTATTAATTACCGTGCTTACCGTGCGGTAAAAAGAACCAGTAAAATGGTTCACGGGACCACTACCAACATGGGTGGCGGCGGTGTTACCGTACTGATAATGGGTACCCTTGACCAAATCGGTAGGCGTCCCGTCCCCCAAAACAATGTATTTCTGGGTTGATTTAAGCAATGGAGATGTCAGTAATAATTAACTGAGGTGGTGACCAAATGATGTTGACGGTGGTTTACGAAGGTGACAGTGAATGGTGATTGATTGAAAGGGTGGTTCATAACTTTGAAGGTACGTGTGAGGTTTTTGAGCTTTGCAAATAAATAAATAAGGGGTCGTTCTAATTAAACCCCCCAAACTTCTAATCAAACCCCCTAAGCCAGGCGCCTCGCTTAGGCCTAAGCGAGGCGTCTGGAATAATAGGTTTCAGGAATCTGAAGCTTTATGTCTAATCAGACAGTCAGGCGCCTCGCTTATGCCTAAGCGAGGCGTCTGACTGCCTGATTAGACATAAAGCTTCAGATTCCTCTGAAACCTATTATTCCAGACGCCTCGCTTAGGCCTAAGCGAGGCGCCTGAGAGTTTGATTAACCCTAATTAACCGTTAAGACTGAAACTCTCTCGAATTAATTACCCAGGCGCCTCGCTTAGGCCTAAGCGAGGCGCCTGGTCCCATCAGATTTTGGCTATAAATTCATTGGAAATTCATTCGATTTCATTATAAACTCGTTCGATTTCAATTCTTTGTCCACAATATATAGAAACATGTCGTATTACGACTTAATTTTCGGTGATTCTTACGACTGTAATTCATATAATGTCGAGGAGGGTACGTCATATAATGTCGGGCAGGGTCCGTCATATAATGTCGGGCAGGGTAGGTCATATAACGTCGAGGAAGGTCAGTCTGGCATTCGTTACTGTGATAATGCTGTAGAACTGGACTTGAATACACAGTGGAAGGACCCATATGAATTTGAAGATGAGCCTAGTCAACCTGCCTACGGTTATACTTACGGCGCTAACGATGGTGATGACACATTTGAAGAACAAGACTGTACGCACTATGAAGACAGCGCTGTCGATGAGAAGCGGGTAGAAGATTAGGAGGAAGGACCTAACCCGATCAACCTTTGGTTCGAGACTGACCGGACATTTTCGACACGCGTTGAGTTGGTCGATTGGGTACATGATACGGGAATGGCAAATGGTGACGTTATAGTTATAAAAAGATCGAAGAAAAGAGGAGAAGAGTTCGTGAAGGTATATATTTCAGTCACTATTGTTTTCAAGATATTAACAAATGTGTATTTTATAAATTGTTATTTAAAAAGCAACAATAAACTTAGCTTATAAATTAATTACTAAAAACACGTGTTTTTTCGTTGGTCAAGGTTAATTCCCTACGGGTGCACCAGTGGTTTTCGGGTCACACACCTTTAGGATTACGTTTCTCCTTTACTACGAGTATTGTTAATTTTTAATTAATAAACTTTATTATTATTATTATTATTATTGTATTTATTATTATTATTGTATTTATTATTATTATTGTTACTAATATTATTATAATTATTATTATTATTATTATTACTAATATTATTAGGGCTATTATTATTATTATTTTTTAGTATTATTATTATTATTATTATTATTACAAATATTATTATTATTATTATTGTTATTACTAATATTATTATTATTATTATTATTGTATTTATTATTATTATTGTTACTAATATTATTATTATTATTATTATTATTATTACTATTATTATTATTACGATTATTATTATTAATATTACGATTATTATTATTATTATTATTACGATTATTATTAGTATTATTATTATTATTACGATTATTATTATTACGATTATTATTATTAGTTTTATTATTATTATTATTATTACGATTATTATTATTATTATTGTATTTATTATTATTATTATTATTATTATTATTACGATTATTATTATTATTATTAATATTATTATTATTATTACGATTATTATTATTATTATTATTACGATTATTATTAGTATTATTATTATTATTACGATTATTATTATTATTATTTTTATTATTATTAATATTATTATTATTATTATTATAAATATTATTATTATTATTATTAATATTATTATTATTATTACGATTATTATTATGATTATTATTATTATTATTATTATTATTCTATTTATTATTATTATTGTATTTATTATTATTATTATTACGATTATTATTATTATTATTAATATTATTATTATTATTACGATTATTATTATTATTATTATTATTATTATTACGATTATTATTAGTATTATTATTATTACGATTATTATTATTATTATTATTATTATTATTAATATTATTATTATTATTATTATTAATATTATTATTATTATTACGATTATTATTATTATTATTATTATTACGATTATTATTATTATTATTATTATTACGATTATTATTATTATTTTTATTATTATTATTATTCTATTTATTATTATTATTGTATTTATTATTATTATTATTATTATTACGATTATTATTATTATTATTATTACGATTATTATTATTATTATTATTACGATTATTATTAGTATTATTATTATTATTACGATTATTATTATTATTATTATTAGTTTTATTATTATTATTATTATTATTATTATTAATATTATTATTATTATTATTAATATTATTATTATTATTACGATTATTATTATTATTATTACGATTATTATTATTATTTTTATTATTATTATTATTATTCTATTTTATTATTATTATTATTTATTTAAAAAAATTAAAAAAAAAACTTATTTTCTAATAAACTTATTTTTGTTAAGGTTGTATTTCAATGCACTCTTGGGGGGAGCATAAGAGTGTGGCTTTGGTGAGGAAGACGGGTAGCAAAAAAATTGGCTTCCCATTTGAGTTGACAGGGGTGTTTGAATCTCGGACACGGATTTGGAGGTTAAAGGTGAAAAACCCGACGCACAACCACACTCCCTTTGAACACTTAGAGGGTCACCCATATGCCAGAAGGCTTTCTGTGGATGACAAACAACTGGTCGGGGAGATGACAGAGAATGATGTTCCCAAGCGTAGCATTTGGAGAATGATCGTTTCAAAGAACCCGGAGAAAAAGGCTACCCTGAAAGATATACACAATGCGGCTCAGATGATGAATGCTGGAAAGGCAGTCATTCCCAAAGGTGCAATGGAGCACCTCGAATACCTTCTGACAGAGAGAGAATTCACCTACTACACGCGTGCGGATGAAACCTCGAAGCGCCTCACGGATATTTTCTTCGTTCACAAACATTCACATACTATGTGGTGCGCATTCCCGCATGTGCTGATGATTGACGCCACCTACAATACAAACATGTACAATATGGCGTTTGTTCAGGTAGTGGGTATGGCGTCGACAAACCAGTCGTTTTCGATTGCCCATGCGTTTATTTCTTCTGAGAAGATTGATAACTACATTTGGCTGTTGGAGAGGATAAGGTCTATGTTGGACAAATGTATGGAGCCGCGAGTGATTGTGACAGACAGGGACCTTGCGCTGATGAACGCGTGTGATGTGGTTTTCCCAAAGGCGTACAAGTATCTATGCCGGTTTCATATCTCGCATAATATCAACAGGAACAGCAAGAAGGAGTTCACGGATAAGGAGTGGAAGGAATTTGTTCGAATGTTTTGGTGGCTGTGTGACTCTGCGACGAAAACCCTATACGAATACAATTTGGGGCAATTTCAGTCATATCTGGAAAAGATGGATCGGCTAGGTAAGTAGTTTTACATAATTACATACGTACTTGTTTACATACACACGCCTGACAAGTTTTGGTTATATTTTTCAGACGTTTTTACCTACACGAAGAATAACTGGTTGGACCGGTTCCGTAAAAAGTTTGTGTCAGCGTGGACTAACCAAACGCTGAACTTCCGCCAGACCACTACCAACAGAGTTGAGGGCATGCATGCCAAAATTAAAAGTTACCTTCCAAGCAATCGCAACTCGTTGTCAACAATTGTGAAGTCCGTTGATCAAATGGTGGATAAGAAATATAGAGACATTAAAAAAGGTTTTGAAGAAAGCCTAAGAAAAACCATGAACCACCACAAGCGACAGCCATTGCTTGAAAAGTTACTTCGGAAGGTTAGCAAACATGCTCTTCAGTTGATATACGAAGAGATCGACCGTCTGCAAACGTCCATGCGCCGTTACAATAACACTTGTGGATGCCAGCTTTATACTAGTTGTGCTTTGCCATGTGCCTGTCATCTCGAGCAGTTACAAATTAACGGTAATTAGCACTAGTGTCCATATGATTTTACTACATAATTTATTACATGACTTAACTTTATAACATATGTTATTTTTTCAGGTCAGGAAATCCATTTGTTCTCGGTAGACGTGTTCTGGAGGAAGCTTGACTTCAAACCTGCGAAGACTGGTTGCGAAGATATAAATGTAGATAAGGTGTGGGCAGATTTAAAGGAAACGATTGATACAAAACCAGTTTTTGCCCAATTAAACTACCTGGACAAATTTGCACAAATCGTCACAGGCAACTACTCCCCCAATAAACCGCCTGTTGTGCAAAAGAAAACCCGTGGTCGTCC